>CAWUFW010012621.1:0-529476 GCA_963921515.1 Calotriton arnoldi
AGGTTGGATTGATCCCATTGAAGCAGGGTCAAGACGGACTTGCATATAGTTAGGTGGCATGGTGTGCAAAATAATGATGGACTGGGATGCGGCCCGAGTATTTACCAGTGGCTGAAATTAGTTCAAGCATTACTTTTTTTGTATACCCTAATCGGACTTTCTAAAAGTGGCATGTTCAGAATAGGAACTTAAGATCCAACTTTATCTTTAAAAAGGATTTTTAAATTACAATTCTTTTGATTATAAGCAGCATATCTCTATCTGCTACCAATCAGAAGTTAGCTTATTGAGTGTTATAAGGTAACCGAGTGTTTGTCAATGGGAGTGATAGGTTTCACTACAGTGAACATGCCTTTAGGGTGTTTTCACTGTCAGGACATCTGAAACTCAAGCCAACATGTCTGGCGTTCTAAATACCATGCACCCTGCCCTAGCCATAGCTAGGTCCAACTGTAGGGGTGATTCGTATGTATTAAAAAAGAAGGTTATGGCCTGGCAACAGGTTTATTTTGCCAGGTCAAAATGACAGTTTTACACTGCACTACAGGCGTGAGTGGCAGACCTGAGGCAGGTTTTATAGTTCTACTTTAGTGGGTAGGGGAATGAGTGCTGCTGCTCACTAGTTACGTTTAATTTACAGGTCCTGATTGCAAGTAGTAACATTTACTAGGGACTTATGAGTACTTTATATGTGCCAGTTAGGTATAGGCTAATTTTATCATGTTTTAAGGAGAGAGCACATGCACTTTAGCACTTGTTAGCAGAAGTAAAGTGCACAGAGTCCTAATGCCCTATCTGGGAACCTTACTGTAATGAGGACCTCAACGGGGCGGACCGGAAGTGGGAGGAGAGCGTGCCGAGTCCATCCCCACCGGAAGTGGTCAGCGGTCTAGTTGCAAATCGAGCCAGGAGGGAGGCGCCAGTGACGAATGCGGAACAGAGACTCACAAATAGGATGAGAGGAGAGGAGACGGGGTGCGGCAGCATCGGAGGAGGAGAGCGGACGGAGAGTGCAGAGCAGAGCAAGGAGGCAGAGGAAGGCGGCATCGGAGGTGAACGGATGGAGTACGCGGAGTGTAACAGCGAGGAGGGGGACGGCGGAGGCGCGGAGGAGCCAGCAAAGCAGAATCCAAGGAGAGTATTGTGTACCACTAACATACCCGGCAGGCTAGAGGAGGGAGAAGACGCCCCGGGTCCCGACGCCACAGCCCTGGAGACGGGTCGTGGCCTAAGGCGAGTACCTCACAGGGGATCGTTTTGGTGGGGGTGGTGGGGAGGTCTGGGGAGGTAGTAGACACGGGTGTACCGAGTTAAATTCCCGACATCCACCTAACCCTTATCGCACATTGTTCATGGTGACGGTAGCACAAACCTATAACAAAACGAGATCACGACTTGACCCCGACCTGTTTCTTTTCTCTTCCCTTCCCTGCCCACCGGCTACAAGAGAGAGAGACCCGCAAGACCCGCCTGTAACGGACCAGAACCAGACCTCAAGAAGAGGACCTTTCTTTTCTTTTCTTGTTGTGCCACCCTTCTGATTGGACCTTTTGAGTTAATTTATGAAGTTCCTGAACATCCTCACTACTATAAGTGTAGCAATAAAATTAAGTACTCCACTTCACTACGTCTTGTGATTCCCTCATACCCTTCGGTTGAGGTACTGCATGGACAATCCCATGCTGTAGGGAACACCATCATAGATGCCCCTACTTCTTCTGACCAAGAAACCTGGAGCCGTCATGCACCCCAGCTGGTGTCCCCCAGCCACCTGCCTGCCTCTTCTGTGGGCCTTGTCCCTTCCATCGATCACCTGGCTGTCCCAACCAGGCGGTCTACCCGCAACAACAGGCCCACGAGCCACCCTGGCCCCCACTTGGGTCTCCACACCCTTATAGCCTGCTCTCTGTCCCCAGCTCACTTGGAGCCCTGGCGTCCTTATGACTTCCCCCTCAGTCTGAATGAAAGCCCTCACAGAGCTGCAGGATGCCATCCTCCCCAAAGCCCTGGAGCTGTGCCTCTCCCGCGTGTTTGTAACCGACAGGCCCTTAACCGGCTCTGCTGTCTTACCCCAGGCTCACCTTGTTGGCGAAACATCCAAAAACACCCTCCGGTGCAGGGGAAGAGGGAGAGGCGAGGCACCCGTTTGCACTAGGCAGCCCCTGCAGCCTCTACCAGCACACAATGCGCTCGCCATTCAGGCCCCGACCCCACAAAACTTGTAACACTGTGTCACCGCTTTTCGGCGTGGCTTGCCAAGGCCCAGAAAATGTACCCACGTGCCTGGCGAACACTGCCATTACAGTGCTACGTGTACCTGATCCAAACCCAGCCCCCACCGATCCTTCTTTGTAAAAACATCAATTAACTCATTGAAACATCCCCTAGCCATTGGTTGTTAGGACTATCCATACTGTATAATAACCACTCTGAAAAGTAGGCCGGGCACGATTAAGCAAAGACAAGTTTAGCACACCTCCGCCAGTGCATCCATTATGCCAAGAAATTACCACTATAATACCTGTGCAGGCCTTATGGAGTTGTGCCCCACGTTCAAGCTACTTGCCTCATACGTCCCTTAAACAGTATCAGACTACAGTAGGTAGCCCATATACCCTAAGGAGACTAGGGCAATCATTTGTAACATGCAACAATGTCTCAAAAGGGTGTTATTTGGAGGTCAAATACATGTAGCACAATTAATTGCTGAGAGTTAAATCAAAGAGGGAGAAAACCAGGGAGACATTTATTTTGTGATATAAATTGTATTTTAGTGAATACACATATTGGACATATTAAGCTTCATATGTACAAGCATATGGAATGGTAGCACTGCATTACATTGAATGGCATGTAACCTGTCAGATACTGTGGACAAGTGCTCGTGAAGGATTGTGACGGCGCAAGTGACACGTGAGAAAGTATGTACAGCGATAGTGACGGGTGCAACACGAAACAAGTGGAGTTAAAATTTACATATTTAGAATACCCTAACAATAAATGATAGTGGATAAAAAAATAATCAGATGGGGTATCCTTGAAGGGGGCGCCAAGAATTCCGCTGTAGAAGTCGACAACGTTTCGGCCTGTTGAGGTATTAGGCCATCATCAGGACCAGGTTACAGTTACTTATATGGCAGTGCTGGGGATAGAAGGATACATATATCTCTATACATGTGGTCATTCCGTGGTGGACCAAGAAGAGGGACAGATAGGGCAGAATATGAAAGGTTGCTTAAAATTGAGCGAAAACAGGGAAAAGAGGGGGTAGACATATACTTTGGGCGCCGCAGACAATTGCCGCGTGACTAGGCTCAGAATAGAAAAGTGTGGGAAATAGCGCTAGTCCCAACGCGGGTGGATGACTTATGCGAGAGGGCGCACTTCCAGAATTCCGGTGGGGGCAAGGTCCAAAGTGAATAAGGATAGGGCCTGCACAGGTGTTGTCTGGGGGGGGACAGAAGAGGATGGAAGGAAGAATTAAGTGCGCGTGTCGAGAGAGGAGGGAAAAAAGGGGGGGTCGCGGGGGTGGAAGAGGAAAGAGAGAAACTTACTGGATGGGATGTTAATTGGGGTCCCAAGAATTTCAGCCAGGGGTACAGGGCATCACTCCAGTCGCGAAGGCCCAGGAGCTGCTGGTAGGATCACCTGAAAGGCACAATGGGTACAATAACTCGGGGTCCTAGGTAAGGGCTAGGGTAGTGAGATGAAGCCACTAATGGTTGTGTCCTCGTAGGCTGGGGGAGGTGGCCATAGGGGACCACGGGGGAAGGGAAAAACCTACGCGGGAGCAGGCTGGCACGTGAAGGACTGAGCTGGGCTGATGGTAATGTGAACCGGGATGTTGGGAAAGCGGGGGGGGGCAAGCCGATCCTTCCTGGCGAGACGGGAGTACTTCGCGGGAAGAATGCATGGCGTGGGGAACCAACGTGAAGGTCCTCACGGTAGGGGGAAACGGCCGGTCAAGAGACACGACGCCAAGAGGTGTGGAACTCCTGAGGAAAGGTAGCGTGCTACCGATGGTTTCGTTGCAAGGAAATTGCTCACGGGGTGTGGCAAGGACGAGCTATAGCACGGTCCATAGAGGTCCGTGGGCGGCGAGAGCGGCACCGGTCAGAATGGGCTGCACTTACTTGTCAGGGTCAGCTCGAGGAAGGGAGGCGCATCAGCGGGCCGGCGTTAGTCAGGCTCTGAATGCGAGTCACAGCAGGAGCCCGCTATGAGCGCGAGACAGGTCACGTGGTGCGCTCTGACTAGTGAACACTAGAGCACGCGCGGATATACCAGCATTGGTGCAGGATAGGTAGAGACAAAAGGGATGCGGGAGTTCACCCTCAAATAATATACACAGGAAAAACTGCACACATCGGGTCATACACAACTTTAAACCAACACCGCCACCTAGTGGCAGATTGTACTAGGCGCATTACCAGTGAAGTGTGCAGGCAAAAAACACCGTCACAAATCAACGGAAAAATCACCATGCAGCCGGGCCGCCCCCTCCGATTCCTGAGGTGACGTGTCTGTCCATCTGCCGCCAAAGCAAGAGGGATGGCTGTCACTTATGTCCCACAAAGGCCGGAGAGAGTGTCCTACCCATGCCCGATGCCTCCCTAAACCCATGCCATCGTAGCCCAGAATTGTAGTGTACGTCCCACTGCCCTCACCACCGGCTCCGAACTGACCGCAGGCCTCCTCCCCCGGCTTAGTGACGCAGTAGGAAATTACCCCCGACGTGGAAAACGAGCTGAAAAATCCCCCGGCAGCCCAACACCATTACCAGATGCGACGCACCGAGGGCCAGCTCATCCGAGGGTGTAACAGGGATTCCGTCCAGTATCACCTGCGACACTTTTTCTCCCCACACTCGCCTCAGCTAGGCCCTCACCTTCCGATCTCGCTCCCAAACTTTTTTCCCCTCGGTAGTGTGAGGAGTCAGAATGAGGCTGAAACCCCCTCTCCTGACTCCTTATATTATGACCCCCAAACTCCACCCTTCCCGCAATCCGCCAATCCTGTCCTTCCGTGTCACTTAACCTCGCGAAGCCTCCCAGGGGAAGACTAGGCTGCGCCTTCGCTGCCCCCGGGACCCACAATCGCGGAGCGCCATTCGCTGCGCAGCCTCCATGCTCTCCCCTTACGTTTTCCTTGGCAGGAGCCCCCTCCCACCCCCTCCCACACTTTGTTTTGAACGGAAGAGTAAGGACGGTTGTGTGCATGCCCCCTTTACTGCCTGGTGGGTGGGGGTGGCCGAGGGAAGCCATGGCGCCGCTGCTGTCGACATAAAACAAAAGCCCCTTTCCTTTGCCCCTTCAAACCACCATTCCGGCATGCATGCATAAGGGAACTTATTGTAAAAGCTGGCCATTAATTCTAGTGACCTATTGGAATTGTTACGCCACATCAGAACTGTCTTTAGAGGGAACATCTAACGTGCTACCTGGAAAACTGTTCACCTCTCCTTGGAACCAGCACTATGTTGTGTCACCGTGTCCTTCATGTAGTACATGATTTTGAAGTGCTTTTCTTCTGTTTGTTTATAAATGCGCTTTGTAGTAACTGGGCTGACGTGGGGCAGCTGTTTAGGAATATTCTGTACAATGTTTTCAACCTTTTGTCACAGACATTTAAATTGAAATGTAAAATCTCCATTTTGGTACAATATTGGACTTAGTAACATGGGTCGATGGCTCTCTCTACATGTCGCCGGGCAGTTGTCTGGCGGTGTGTTTATTTCCTTCGGCACGGCCAAGTAGTATCGGCTTTGTTTATACTTAAGGTGCAAGTTCAGCATTTCGCCATCCAAGGGGTGTTCTTGTCTGCTGTACTATCTCCGCAGAGGTAAAACCGAAAATGTGTGCTCCCATGTCCTTTTCCATTTTTTGATACCGCGAGGCCTAGTATTCTAGGACAACCTCCCACCTTACCACAACAGACAAGGAGCCAGTTTTAATGTTTCTGGTGCGGATAGGTGTGAAGGACCTCTTTTCTTTTATTATTTCTTCTCCTTCCGAGTCGCTTTAATCAAGGCCGTTTTCACTCCAATACCTCCAGAGCTCGCGTATTTTCTTTGTCATCAGTCCTTTTATACAACTCTTGTCATTTCTGTAACAGACAGGTAAATGTAGGCATCTTTGTGCCAACCTGCTTTACCGACCGGTTGTGGGGGTAATTTCCCTGCCTGCTTTTGTGCCCACTAACAAAGGAAACTGGAAAAAGCTTGAAGCAGTCTAAGATACGTTTTTTCCAACTTATGAATGTTTAAGTCGTTGGTTTTGTTGTTACGCCCCTTTTCAGCTGTTAGTCATTTATAAGTAAGGAAATAAATGTTTTAATCCTTTGAAGTCAGTCATGCTAACGTCGGCCACAGTGTACAGAAATGTTTCGTCAAGCCTCTCACGTTGCAGTGTGTCACTCTGCCTTGCACCCACAAAGAAAGAAATCGAACCCAACCTGTGACCCCCACCGCTCCCCCAGCCCCAAATGTATGAGTCAGTGCAGGAAATGAATTAGTTTTAAATGCATATGCTGCTACGTCTAGATGCACAGTACTTTTGTGTTAAGTGAATTGGGTTGATGGATAAATGAAAGCCTGCAATCTTTAGGTTTGTCATTCGTGGGGCTGTTTTCAGATATATATATCTTTTTTTTACATTTAAATGCCTTTCACTTCCTCTGCCGCTCACTTATTTCCATGAAAAACGTGCCTTCTGTAAATTAAATAACCGTTGTTTCTCATCATTTTTAGGTCTCGCCTAGGCAGCGCTTGCGCTGTCTCGTTGAGACATGCAGTATATACTATAGCGTGGAAGCTTTCTGGAAGCTCCGCCCACTCTCTGCCCATCTTTTTGATTGGCTTACATCCTAAATGCTGCCTTCTGATTGGTTTTAGGCTTGTTAGTCCCTCCTCCTGATGGCCATGCTGTCATTTGTATCCTTCCCTGGCTATTGGCCCCTTTACTCAAACACTATTTTCTGCCCTGTATCCCCCCCAGCCCCCTCCCGCAGTTCGTCAGTTCTCGCCCCCATCACCCTCTCCACTCCCGTTCGTGCCTTATTAAACGCTCTCACTCCCATTTGTAATGCAATACGTCTCGCGTAAATGCGAGTCGTATTGCATTACAAATGCATGTTTTAAAGTAGTGCAGTTTGTGCCACTCTGTGAGCGGGAGCCCACCCCGCATTGTGGTTGAGCGGGAGCCCACCCCGCATTCTGTGTTCCTTAAGGCGGGAGCCCACCCCGCAGTTGTGCTCAGTTAAAGGCGGGAGCCTAGCCCGCACTTTGGAGCCGAGAAAGCAGCGCGTCCAGGAAGTCAGGCACCCGTGCCTGGTTGTAGGCGGGGCCCCAAAAGGAAGCGTGAAGACTGGAAGTCAGGCGTCTCGCGCCTGAGTGTGTGCGGGGCACCCGTGCACCAAGGAGAGCCCCCACACCAGCCAGAGGAAGACGGAGCTTCCCCAATTGCTCCTACGCCGGAGAGGGGGATCGAAGCCTCGCAGGCTTCCAGAAGAAGGAGCAGAGCCTTGCGGGCTCCGTACTGCTGATTGCCGCCTGCCCCCAGTTCCCTCCGCAACACAGGCAGGTGAGTAGGCCTCGCTGGAGGACCACAGGTTTCTCAAAGGTTTGTGCCAACCAATCTTGGAGGTCCGGATATCTATAACTGCTTTGGGGTGATCACCATACCTTAGCAAAGACTGCAATGTTTTGGGTGCCAATATAATGCACACAAAGTGAGTGAGATGAGGTTATGGTAAAAAAGGCCAGAGAGCACTCATGCTGCAGCATTCTGGAATAGCTGAAGCTATAAAGTGAATCTTCAGAACCGTCTGTGTAAATCGCATTGCATTTTTCAAAATGGGATAGAATGTCCATTTAGCAAAGAAAGGCATCTGGTGCTCAGTAAGTGGCAGAACACGTTTGAGAGTCTTACTTTGAAGAGAGTTGGAGTTAGAAACCTTGGATACCTGTGTGTCTAAAGACAGATGGAAACCAGCATATATTCCACGGGTACAAACAGCTGTTGCTTGCTGTAAAAACCATATAGAAGACATGACAAGTAAACTGACAGGAGAGTTCAGTCTCATGTAATAAGAGCTTTATGTCATGTGATTTTCAATTAAACGGTGAGAGAAAATGTCCTGACGGCTAGAGGGTCGACCTGGAAGCTGGGGGAACGGGGTTCGAGTCCAGTCAGGGACGCTCAGCGTCCTGTGATTCTGGGCAAATCACTTAGGGGCATATCTACAAGGGCTGGCGATAATTATCGCTCAGCGCTCTTAGTGTGAGGATAATTATCGCCGGCCAACTCTGAATTTTATCGCGGAGATAGCGTGCTATCAGCAACGCTTATCTCCAAAGCGATAAAATTCAGAGCGCAAGCTGCCAACTGGGCGATTATCGCTGGAAATCCAGCGATAATCGCACAACTTTTGGCGATAGCTTGCTGATAGGGCTACACATACTTAGCCATGATATCCACCTTCCATAGGATATCATGGCTAAGTCAGTGTCAAAGCAGGCGTAAGGGAAGTAGCGATAACAGAGGTTATCGCTACTTTTCTTGTCGCCATGCTTCGTAGCGTGAGGCTTGATAATAGGAGAAATGTCGCTTAGCGACATTTCTCCCTTTATTCTGGGGAGGAACACCCACTTTGCATCTCATTAGAGATGCAAAGCTGGGCGATATGTGAAAGGGCGAAGAAGCATGATTCACGCGTTAGCGTGTCCATGCTAATAGGGCGTTAAAATTATCGCCGCTTTTCGTCCGAAAACGGACGCTAAAGCGGCGATAATTTTATCGCCAGCCCTTGTAGATATGCCCCTTAACCTCTCCGTGTTTACCAAAATTAATGTGTAATTCTGTAACGCAATTGGTGCTCGTGTAAAGTTGATACCTTCTGGTCGAGTTGGCGCTATATAAAAGTCAAACAGGTGAGTAGGGCCGGTCGGGCGCATTGTTGGAGCTCTACGGCGCTAGGGAGAGTGGCCCAGGTGGAAGGGCTCCCTGACCTGCTGTGGTTGAGCCTGTTATTTTTCAGTCATCCATTTGTGCTTAAACTACATCTTGAGGTTGCATTAATTGAAAGCCAATGGCACTTTTTTAATTTGCACCAATAAGAATAATTTTTCTTTGATGTTCATCAAAACTAAAAAAGGTTTTGGTGCCTGTTCTAAGACCTGCCTCCTAGGAAACACCTTAACTGTTCTATTAAAATTATATTCAATGGTTATTTTTTTAATTTAAGATTTTTATTGCAAGCTTATGGAAAGCATTTTTAGGAGGAAGCATTTTTAAATTGGTTTTATATTTGTAGAATATGCTTGCAATGAAAAAGTGAAAAACAAATGTAGCCATTGCACCAGCTTGCCAAGGCCAGAGCTTTTTGGTTTACCAGTGCTTGTTTTAGTAGCATTTCCCCTAAACCCAGGCCGTGCAATGTTCAACTGTCAGTTTTGGTCCTTTGTGTGGCTGCAACAGATTTTCTGTTCCTTCTTAATTCCTGTATTGTTTACTTTCGGATTGTCCTCTCCTGTGTATTTGCCTGGTGTTATGTTCTTGTGGTTCAGTTATAACTGCCTTTGCAGTGGTATGTCCATAAGTATTCTGATAAGTTAATTGCTGAATCATGTATTTTTATTTATAGTAATCTGGCCAAATCTTTCTTCATGTTTGATACTATTGAGCAGTAAAGTGGTTTATTGATGCATTGTGCATTGGTGCAAGGAGTGAGGTGGTATTCTATGTTTGGGTAAATTGGAACAGAAAAGAATCTTCAGAATGAGAGGGATGAAAGCTGTGAAACAAAGCACGCTCTGTTTCTGTTTTTGGTGGTTCTTCATAGACTTAGATGCGTCTCTTGGGCCTCAATTTAATTTAGAATGATGAGTTAAGCTGGGTTATTAAATTAAACTGGCCTATTATGTAGCTGTGTGCTCACATACAATTCTAATTGTGTGTCTGGCCTTTTTCAAGTGACTTATCGGTCTATATGAGCATCAACTGCACTGCGTTAGATCACAGAGTTCTTTTAGATTCACAATTGTATGCTTTCTGCATTTGGTGTATGTGTCGTCAGACCCAATGTGTGTATCTGTGTGTAATGTGAACTCTTAAGTGTCTGCTGTGTCAGATTGTGTTTATGTGATATCTCAAGTGCTTGCTTTCCTTTGTGTTTCTTTCATCTCCAATGTATGAGTCCTGGCTCAATGACCAACGCTTCTTCGATGATGCGACGGCGTCTGATGTGACGGCAACACTCTTCTCCGGCGATGCGAGGCGCTTCTGCGAGGCGCTTCTGCGAGGCGCTTCTGCGAGGCGAAGCGACAGTGGCAGCGGCGACACCCTTCTTCAGTGATGCGACGACAGCGGCTGCGTCATGCTTCTTCTTCGTGAGTCGCACTTCCAGCTCCTTGCGACACGCAGTCCCTCAGAAGGCCCAGCACAACAGCAGGCACTTCAAAAGAACTCAGGGGAGCTGGTTGGTGAAGTCTATTGTCCCTGAGACTTCAGCAGGAGGCAAGCTCTATCTCAAGCCCTTGTAGATCCTTTACAAGTTGAATTGAAAGTAGCACAAAGTCCTTTCTCCTTTCTTTGGCAGTCAGGCAACCACTGTAGGAGAATCCCCCAAACAGCACTCAGCTTAGGGATAGCCTTCTCCTCAGTTTCTCTGGTTCCTCTCCTCAGCAAAGGTTCTTCTTGTTTCCCAAAAGTGATCCAAAGTTCTGGGGTTTGGATCCCCTCTTTTATACTCATTTTCCCTTTGTTCTCTGAAGGCAGAGAGGACTTTGCCTAGTCCAAACTAGTTCTGGTCAGTCCTGGAGCACTTTGTTGACAAGACTCCTTCTTTCCTTTCACAGTGTAGGCCAGGGACATCAGACGCACCACAGGAGGTGGAGCCAGCATTGTGGAGGGAAGGCCCAGCCCTATTCAGGTCCCAGGTGCAACTCCTCCCACCCATCTCCATGCAGATCTCTCTATTCAGCCCTGTGCTGACTCACCCTGTCTCCTGGAGTCCCCCAGCCCCTGTCACTCAAACTCCCAGACAAGGAATACACAACCTAGCAGAGGCAGGCTTGGATAGTTAGGCAAGAAAATACCTACTTTCTAAAAGTGGTATTTTCAAACACAGAATGTTAAAACCAACTTCACTAAAAGATGTATTTTATCATTCTGAGTTCAGGCATACTAAATTCGTTTTATTACCATGTTCCCTGTGTCAGTTAGGATTATAAGATGTAATAATCAAACTGCCCATTCTGGCCTATGGGGAACAGGTAGCCTTGCAATAGTGAAAAACGAAAATGGCTGTAATTCACTATTAGGACATGCCACACACACCAGGGCATGTCCTACCTTATACTTACAATGCACCCTGCCCTTGGGCCTACCATAGGGGTGTCTGATATGAAGAAAAGGGAAGGTTTAGGGACTGGCAAGTGGGTGCACTTGCCCAGTCAACATGGCAGTACCAGACTGCACACAGGCTCTGCAATGGCAGACCTGAGACACACTTTTACAGGCTGCTTCTGTGGGTGGCACAATCAGTGCTGCAAGCCCACCAGCAGCATTTGATTTACAAGCCCTGGGCACACGCAGTGCACTGTACTAGGGTCTGACAAGTAAACCAAACCAACCAATCATGGAATCACTAATCCATACACCAATTTACCATAGGGAGCACTTGCACTGTGGCACTGAATAGCAGCGGCACAGTGCCCAAAGCATCTATAACCAGCAAAAACACATGAGGCAACAGCAAAAAAATGGAAGGGAGACCCACGCCAACAGTGCCAGGTCTAACACGTGTCCCCTCCAGCTGAAATGTGGGGAGAACTACCCTACCTCCTGGGAGTTCTCTTCACTAAGGCGGAAAAATCTGGACAGACCATCAGCATTGGCGTGTTCTGTACCAGGGCGGTGTTCCACCGTGAAGCCCATCCCCTGTAGGGAAATGGACCACCTCAACAGCTTTGGATTCTCACCCCTCATCTGCATCAACCATCTGAGGGGCCTGTGGTCGGTCTGAACCCGGAAGTGAGTCCCAAACAGGTATGGTCTCAGCTTCTTCAGCGCCCAGACCACAGCAAATGCCTCACGCTCAATCGCACTCCACCTCTGTTCCTGTGGAAGTAACCTCCTACTGATGAAGGCTACGGGTTGATCTAGGCCCTCCTCATTTATCTGTGACAAAACAGCCCTCACACCATGCTCTGAAGCGTCTGTTTGAGCGATAAACTCTCTTGAGAAGTTGGGTGCCAGGAGCACGGGCGCCGTGCACATGGCAGTTTTCAGGGCCTCAAAAGCTTTCTGACAGGTGTCAGTCCAAATCACTTTCTTGGGCTGCTTCCTGGAAGTCAGCTCTGTCAAGGGTGCAACGATGCTGCCATACCCCTTGACAAACCTCCTGTAATACCCAGTGAGTCCTAAAAAGGCTCTTACCTCTGTCTTGGTCTTGGGGGGCTCCCAAGCCAGGATGGTCTCAATCTTGGGCTGTAGGGGCGCCAGCTGGCCGCTCCCAACCTGGTGTCCCAAGTACACCACGGAACCCTGCCCGATCTGGCACTTACTCGCCTTGATCGTGAGGCCTGCCCTTCGCAGCGCCATCAACACTTCCCAGAGGTGGCGCAGATGTTCTTCCCAACTGGCGCTGAACACTGCAATGTCATCCAGGTAGGCGGCACTGAACTCTTCCAGTCCAGCCAACACCTGGTTGACCAACCTCTGAAAGGTGGCAGGGGCATTCTTCAACCCAAAGGGCATAACTGGTAGTGCCCATCTGGTGTGGAGAATGCTGACCTCTCTCTTGCCCCATCAGTCAAGGCGATCTGCCAGTACCCAGACGTTAGATCAAACGTGCTGAGGTACCGGGCAGCCCCTAACCGATCGATGAGCTCATCAGCTCTGGGGATGGGGTGCGCGTCAGTCCTCGTGACTGAATTGAGCCCTCGGTAGTCCACACAGAACCGGAGTTCTGGTGTGGCACTCCGGTGCGGCAGCCTTTGGGACCAAGACCACTGGGCTGGCCCAAGGACTGTTAGAGGACTCAATCACCCCTATCGCAAGCATCTTGGAGACCTCCTCCTTGATGCAAGCTCTCACCCTGTCAGTTACCCTGTAAGTTTTGTGCTTAACAGGAGGACTGTCTCCAGTGTCCACATCATGGATGCACCAATCAGTGACACTGGGAATCAGGGAGAACAGATCAGAAAACTGCCCCAGCAACTGGTGACAGTCATTCTGTTGCTCAGGGGTCAGGGTGGAAGAGAGGTTCACACCATCCACTGACCCATCTCGCTCTGTCGCCGACAGGAGGTCAGGAAGAGGCTCGGTCTCCTCCTCCATTCCAGCATCTGTCGCTAAGAGCATGCACACTTCGGACCTCTCCAAGTGGGGCTTCAGGTGGTTGACATGCAGGACCCGCAAAGGGTTCCTGGGAGACCGCAAGTCCACCAAGTATATAACAGGACTCTTGCGCTCCACCACCTCAAATGGTCCGGTCCACTTATCCTGGAGCGCACAAGGCTCCACTGGGGCCATGACCCACACTTTCTGACCAGGCTGAAGCTCTACCAGAGTGGCATTCTGGTCGTACCACCACTTCATCTCCTCCTGGCTGGCTTCCAGATTCGCCTCAGCGAGCTGCCTGAAACGCCTAGTCTGGTTCCTGAAGGCCAGCATGTAGCTATATACATCCTGGGGAGGTTTCCTGGGAGATTGCTCCCAGCCTTCCTTGACCAGACTCAGAGGTCCTCTCACTGGGTGACCATAGAGATGCTCAAAGGGACTGAACCCTAAAGATTTCTGTGGCACCTCACGGTACGCAAAGAGTAGGCATGGTAAGAGGATGTCCCACTTACGCCTCATAGGTTCCTCAAGACCCATAATCATGCCTTTGAGGGTCCGTTTGAATCTCTCAACCAACCCATTTCCTTGGGGGTGGTAAGGAGTGGTGAACTTGTAAGTTACCCCACACTCCTGCCACAGGGACTTCATATACTTGGAAATGAAGTTTGTACCTCGGTCAGACACTACCTCTCTAGGGAATCCCACTCGGGAGAAAATTCCCATCAGTGCCCATCCCACCACGGGGGCCGTCACCCTCCTGTTCCCATGAGGCACAGGGTCAGACTGATTTGCATATGGCCATGTCTGAACTGGGGTGGTGGAGTGAGCTAAAGAATGATGATGGATTAAACCCAGATCAGTTGACTGGGGGTGAGTGTTTGATTGGCTCAAACGTTCCGTCCATCATCCCCTTTTGTATCGCTTTGTTCACCCTAAGTTGGCGGGGTATGCCCAGACGTGGGTCCCTTGCTCACTTTGCCACTGGATTCAAGCAAGCCTGGCTGATGACGGCTGGAATGCCAGAAACCGGTCCTAGGATGCTTGTTTCCGGTCCAGGGAAGACATGGCTTGGCAGTTCGTGCTGGACTGTTCCCATGAGGCACAGGGTCAGACTGATTTGCATATGGCCATGTCTGAACTGGGGTGGTGGAGTGAGCTAAAGAATGATGATGGATTAAACCCAGATCAGTTGACTGGGGGTGAGTGTTTGATTGGCTCAAACGTTCCGTCCATCATCCCCTTTTGTATCGCTTTGTTCGCCCTAAGTTGGCGGGGGTATGCCCAGACGTGGGTCCCTTGCTCACTTTGCCACTGGATTCAAGCAAGCCTGGCTGATGACGGCTGGAATGCCAGAAACCGGTCCTAGGATGCTTGTTTCCGGTCCAGGGAAGACATGGCTTGGCAGTTCGTGCTGGACTGTTCCCATGAGGCACAGGGTCAGACTGATTTGCATATGGCCATGTCTGAACTGGGGTGGTGGAGTGAGCTAAAGAATGATGATGGATTAAACCCAGATCAGTTGACTGGGGGTGAGTTTTTGATTGGCTCAAACGTTCCGTCCATCATCCCCTTTTGTATCGCTTTGTTCGCCCTAAGTTGGCGGGGGTATGCCCAGACGTGGGTCCCTTGCTCACTTTGCCACTGGATTCAAGCAAGCCTGGCTGATGACGGCTGGAATGCCAGAAACCGGTCCTAGGATGCTTGTTTCCGGTCCAGGGAAGACATGGCTTGGCAGTTCGTGCTGGACTGTTCCCATGAGGCACAGGGTCAGACTGATTTGCATATGGCCATGTCTGAACTGGGGTGGTGGAGTGAGCTAAAGAATGATGATGGATTAAACCCAGATCAGTTGACTGGGGGTGAGTGTTTGATTGGCTCAAACGTTCCGTCCATCATCCCCTTTTGTACCCCCTAAAGATTTCTGTGGCACCTCACGGTACGCAAAGAGTAGGCATGGTAAGAGGATGTCCCACTTACGCCTCATAGGTTCCTCAAGACCCATAATCATGCCTTTGAGGGTCCGTTTGAATCTCTCAACCAACCCATTTCCTTGGGGGTGGTAAGGAGTGGTGAACTTGTAAGTTACCCCACACTCCTGCCACAGGGACTTCATATACTTGGAAATGAAGTTTGTACCTCGGTCAGACACTACCTCTCTAGGGAATCCCACTCGGGAGAAAATTCCCATCAGTGCCCATCCCACCACGGGGGCCGTCACCCTCCTCAGAGGTATGGCTTCCGGGTACCGGGTGGCATGGTCCACCAAGACTAGGATGAACCTGTTGCCCATGGCTGTCTTGGGGTCCAGTGGCCCCACAATGTCAATACCCACCCGTTCAAAGGGGGTGCTGACCACAGGGAATGGCTGGAGAGGAGCCTTCTGCTTCCTCCCACTCTTTCCACTTGCCTGGCAAGTTTGACAGGTCCTGCAATGAGTGTCTGAACTCTTGCGCATTGGAGGCCAATAAAAGTGGGTGACAAGCCTCTCAAAGGTCTTGTCCTGCCCCAAATGTCCTGCTAACGGCACATCATGAGCCAGCCCCAGTAGGAAGGCTCTGAAGCGCTGGGGTACCACCAGCACACGGGCTGACCCAGGCTCAGCAACCTTAGGCTCAATATACAGGAGGTCATTCTCCCAGTAGATCCAATGTGATCCAGACTGATCACCTGCTGCCTGGTCTGCAGCCTGCTGCCGCAAACCCACAAGAGAAGGGCACTTCTTCTGCTCCGCGCAGAACTCTTCCCTGGAGGGTCCTCCTTCCTGCTGCCAATGGGTCAGCTCAGGCAGGTCCCCCAGTTCAGCTACCTGTTCCCCTGTAGGCTGCAGGACATTCCCCTCAGGGTCTACCTCCTCCTGGACCGTGGGAACTTCGGGGGTCGGTTTCCCGTGCCCCCTGCCTCTTCTCTTTAAGGCAGGCACCAGGTCTAACAGTCTCCACTTATCCAACAAGGTCTGGTCGATGGTTAGCAGTTACAAAGCTGCAAGTCACTACTAATGTTTCTGAGTCTCTATAAACAATGTCTAGGAAATGTTCAGTCTGCCCTTACTATCCACCTGACACAAAATGATTCCCATTATCAGAGGGTGACGATACACTGGTGTTAAGAACATACCCAATATATACTAATTAGGTGTTCTACTCATAGGTTGAAATAGCAGATGGAGACTAAACATGGCTAATCATAGGATATTCAATTATGAATCCTCTATGGTTTAATAATCCACATAGATCCATTGAAGTCCATAGTAACATGAAAAACAAAGGTTTCCCAATTGATCATAAATATAAGGACACATTTGCAAATAGCCAAATGTTGAATGGACCTGTTTCTAATGCCAGTCAATGTATGTATTTCATACTAATTTGCATCATATCCAATAGGATCTTGTCACACAGTAAAGTAACCCCAGTTAATAAACTAATTGCACTTGTACTAATTATGTAGGGAATCATTTATGTGCAGAGAGATCAAGATTATTGTCTTCAGAAGAGGTGGTTCTGGACTGTTGACTGACTTCTAAATTATTTTGGGGACTTCTTTAAGTTCACTGTTTTTTAACTTGTTTCGTGGAATATCAACTATCTATCAATGGTCTTCATTGTTGTAGGTGTTGCTGGGATCATCATCCTTCCAAGGTGCTAACTGTAAATAAGAGCACAGCATATTCATGGGGGCTCCACTGTCGTGAAGAAACAGCTTTCCCCTTGCGAGCAGATCCACTTTCCAGCCAGAGCGAACATAGACTTGATCCACCTTATCTGAACCCCCACTTCCAATGCTTGAATTCCTCTTGCATCATCATCTTGGATACTCCTTTGTAGCAGCATCCTTTGCTTCCTGTGGACTCCGGGGACCAGATTCAGCCAATAATGGTCCATCAAGCATGGCCGGCAAAGCTGCTTCTTTCAAGTCACCCAAGTTACTCACACATGTACGCAACTGTCGTATGTGAGAACATCACTCTCACCATCCTCGGATGTATTGTGTTATGTCTCACTGTGACTCTTATTGCATCCCCGGCTTCATCTGTATCTTCGTTTCTCAGCTGTGTGCTGGCATCTCCATCGAGTCCTTCAAGACAGCCAGCCCCTCCTGCATCTGCTGCTTCTTCTGGTACCAGCGAGACATGTTGCATCTTATCACCTCCAGTCTTGGATTCTATCAATGACCCTGCAAATCTGGAAATCTCACATCTCTATATCCCATCAATTTTAGAATGGAATTAACTCAGCTGATCATTTAAAATGTTTTCTGAATATCGCAAACAAGGAAACAAATATATAATGTAATAATGTTTTATAGCTAACTGGAGGCCCCCTCGACATTTTAGTCAGCCTCAATGGAGATAAATAGGCCCTGTGTGCAGTGAACAGGTGGTTTCTCTTCAGCTAGGCTGGTTTTACGATGGCGAAAAGGATCTTGAACGAAGTTTGCCACAAATGCTCCCACTGTTCATTTGGTAAAGATTCGCCCCACAGTTCTTCGGCCAGTTTAAATTCTCCATCTACAGCGTCCTCAATGGTCCAAAACCAAAAAGAGACCTCCCTCCTCCCAACTGGCCTAGCCACTAACTGATGTTCCAAGGTGTTGCCACTGCCTATGGAAGTTTTCAAAGTTTGCTGGGTTTGGGCCCAGCTCCACAGCTGAATATACTTAAACCTTGAAAGACCGACTCCGACCCTTTCACTAAGTTGTGCCCATGAAATGAGTGTACCCTCGTAGGCCAAGTCCCCCCATACCATCAAACCAGCTTCTCTAAGGGGTAGTGCCAACCTATCCCTTAAGCACTCAGGTGTACCCGGTGAATCCCAAAGAGGGGCCAGACTAGAAAAATAGTTAAGGCCAGCAAGGCGCTTAAGACTGGCCCACGTTCTAGCCATTGCCTGGAGAACTTTAAGCTTGACCTTTTTGAAGAATTTTGATTCCCCAAATTTAAACAGGAAACCCTCCTCAGATAGGCTAGCACCCTTTAGCATAGCCGAAAACATGGCTCCCACCCCTGTGCTTACTGGAATTTTTAACAGCATCCTGGAATGCGAGAGCTGGAAAGCCCATGCATAGTATTGCAAATCGGGGAAAGCAAGACCACCCTTCTCTCTCCTACGCCTCAGCTTCTTCCAGGCGATTCTAGTAGATCTATATACCCAGACAAAAGAGTTGATGGCCTGCTGAAGTTTGTCAATAGCCGGTTTGTCAAAGTGCAGGGGGATAGAGTTAAAAAGGAAGGTTATCTTGGGGAGTACCACCATCTTAACCAAATTGACCCTCCCAAGAATGGTTAAAGGAAGATGGGCCCAAGATTTCATCAGTTTCTGGCACTCCCTTGAAACTGCCCCTAAGTTAACCTCTGCAATCTTGGCAATATCCTGGACTATTCTGACCCCCAGATACCGCATGCTAAGATTGGCCTGGTGTTGGCACCCCTCGAGATTCCACGTCATGACCTCAGTCTTCCCAGCGTTAACCTCATAACCCGATACCTGCCCGAACTCCTGTGCCAATCCAATTACAGCGGGGAAGGTCGTGGTTTGGCCGGAGCCTCAGATGTACATATGTTTAAGGACTGCCCGGCTATAGCAGCTTTTTGGAAAGGAGTTGGAAAGTCTTTGGCGGATATTTTAGGCCTCCCAATCCAAATAAACTTGGCCTTGATAATTTTTGGTTTTTCTAACCAAGTTACAGGATTAGCTAGATCCTATTTTATGCTATATTGTTAGCTAGGAGGCAAATATGTAAGCGATGGATAGAACCCACACCCCCCTCGCACTCCGACTGGCTGGCTTCGCTCTTTGAGACATCTAAAATGGATTTGTCTAGAGCTTGTGGCAGGAAAAAGACAGCATTCTGGAATTTTTTGTTAAAATGGGCTGGGGCCTAATCCCTAGGGAGATATACAATTATTCAAACATCCATATAACAATCAGTGGGTCCTATGATTATGTCTCCTTGGTACTCTTCGGACTATGTTGGGCACCTCCAGTTATCCCGTCGGCTTAACGATGATAGTCACCAGGCTCATTCGGGCCGTGTGGAAGAGTGACCTCTCCCCCTTTTCCGGGGTTAGTGACATTCGAGCCTGTCATAGTACCTGTAGGCGGGCATTCCCCGTGGCTCCAAGTCAAGTCTACGTCTCCCAGATCACCGGGTTTTGGTACGGACGGCTTGTTTGTTCAGTGGGGTCGGAGGCGAATGAGGACAAAAAAAAAAGAAAAAAAGAAAATAATGTATTATAGCACTTTTACCCAGAGGCCTGAATATACTAGGATAAAGACAGCATAAAAGGATGCATGGAAAACAGCTTCCAATCACAACTTCAAGGTGAAGATACCAGATGATGATCTTATAGCAACGGGGGAGGCAAAGGGCTTGCAGAGGTGAATCGTGAGAAACCAAAGAACACAGATAAAGAGTGGCCAAGGAGTAAACATCATTTATAAAATCCAAAGAAGCAGAACCTGAAGCAAGGAACCCAAAAAAGCTGAAAAGATAATAAGAGGTAATGGTGTGGCAAAAAGAGGACATGACCATACCCAGGAGTGCATTTTTGGGGAGGCACGGCCCTCAACTATGACCAAACATTAATGCTGTACACTACAGGTGCTTTCTTTTCCAAACACTTGTAAGAACAAAAGGTACAGTAAGCAGGGATTTAAAGCCATCAGTTCTTTTTGATGATTTTTAGGGTCGAGTCTGTGAGAGCATGCGCTAGAGGATGCCTCTCGCTTGAAGACACTGTTGTATACAGTAAAGGGCTTGGAACCCGCCCATGCTTTGTGCGTTTCAGCTACACTCTTATGTACAGGCTTCTTAATTGGACATTGCAGGCGAATAGTCATATCTAGTCATTTCTCTGGAGCAGGGACCAAGCATTGACTGATAAAGCTAATTTGTTCCCGTCCGCTGCTCCCGACATGATCGAGGTGCTATTTCTTCCGCCCTCCTACTCCCCCTGTCTGCTGCTCTCTTCTTAGCGCTTGTGCATTTTTTTCTTCTTCTTTTTTTTGGCACTGACAGATAAGAGACTTGCCCAGAATCACAGGATGTTGCAGCGGTGATGCCGTCTCTGCTTGTCTCACTTATTCACGGGTTCTCATTCAACAAATTTCTATATAACACAGCAATTAAATAAGTTATTATTTTCTAATTAATTCTAAGAAATTGAATGTTGGAACGACGCATTCCTTTACCATGCATGCCGTTACTTTTTAGACTTTACAAAGAATGTGTATTTACCATGCATTTCTTTACCATGAATATCGTTACAACTCCATGCCTTAGGGAAAGTGCTGGACTTTGGAGCGGTATAATTTACTATTCACACTCCAGGCTGTGCAACAGTAGGGAAAGCTTCGGACATTAAAGCCCAGTGCTGCTGTCCCTAAATCGATGTCATTGTAACTACATGTGTGGTAAAGGAATGCATGGTAAAGGTGCATTCGTGGTAACAACTGCATTGTAACTGCATTGTGTGGTTCGGCTGTCCTGGTAAAGGCTGTTTCCCATTCTAAGCTGGTTCTCAAGGATTATGAAAGCATGATTCTCAGCAGTTTTAATGGGGATGAAGCACTGGGTCATATAGCTTGGTCTTACAAACATAGCCTCAATCTCGAAAGAAGGCACTGTCCTTTTAACATACATATTTAAGCTTATCTCTTTTATATATACGAGATGTATTTATGAATTCCTACTTAATCCTTCAATGACAAGTTAACTGTGGAAGAGTCTATGTACTGTGCATATAGGGTTTTGTTAATGTGATATTATATTTCATAGGGCACCAGTCTTCCATCATCTCAGTGCTTCATTATCGATGCTCTGATATCTTATCATAATTTCTGATTATGAGAAATAGTTTACTCTGCTACCCTTTTCAGTCCACAGGCAAAGAGGCAATAGGGGCATATTCTATTCAGTGGCGTAACAAAACATGAGGCGGCCCCTCTGCAATGCACATGGAGGGGCCCCCCACCTCTGGACTGAGTCAGGAGCTCTCGGGCCAGGAGCCTGCTGCCCTTGAACAGTCACATGGGGGTCCCCTGGAGACGGGGTACACCCGCATTGCCGGGGCTGCAGGGGGTAATGTTATGCCACTGATTGTATTGCGTAAAAGGATTTTTTATGCTTGTTTTTGCATGCTGCAGTAAATGCGCAGCTTGGGGAAGAAAGTGGTTTTAATAAACATGCCAAGGTTAGTAACCTCAGATGGAATTGTGCATTAAATCATTGAAGCCGCCAGAGACCCCTTGGAAGCCTTTGTCACTTAAAACCTGTTTTGTGTCCTAGCACTTTCCAACAAATTGTTTTTTGCATGGTGTACATTTCTGTAATTGGATTCTGCATTCCACCAGGAGATAGCTGAGTAACTTGTTATCAGGACCTACAGGGCACATAATGGTAAAATACATCATGTCGGCTGTGCATCTCAATTCAATTGGTACTTGGTTACATGTGAAAGGAACCTCAAGATGGCAGCTGACAAGTGCATTACATGGACATACTAGTTGTTTAGTCATCTCCCTCTAGAAGGTGCAGAGCACCTAGAAAAAAAAACCTTGAGCGCTCGCTGGTCTTAGAATGGCACACGTCACTAAAGTTTCTCACCAAGTAGCAACTATCTTGGTTGTCATGCATTTATTTGTAGAAGTCTGTCAGATGAGTGGCGTTTAGCAATGGTAATTAGAGCATTCATGCTTATCGGATGTAGTCGGGCAGGCTCAAAGCTTAAAGTGGCCATTTTGGAGGTCTCATTAAAGAGAATGGCTCAGTCAATCAAAATCTCAGAGACACACAAGCGGTGTATAGGGTCTCTACTATGCCCTTGATTGTGTTTCAGAATTTGTGTCTTTAGCGCTTGACAATCCTTACTAGTGGTTTGAAACATTTAATGCAATACAAAAATAAAGAAGAAAAGCAAGAAGAAACCAGAGAGGAAATAGTGCAAAAATACCCTTGTTTTCTAATTAAACTATACTTGCCAGTCTCCATGTTTGTCGGGGAAGAAGGTCCATCTCCAGTGCCTTCCTGAGTCACCTTGTGGACACACAAGTATTCCTGAAGAAAAGGAAAACAATGAAATTATATGTTCTAGAGAAAAACGGATATTGAATAACAAGCAATTGTATATATACCTATATATTTAGAAATCAGAATGTGGGAAGCATTTACATTACAGAAGACTACAATACAGTACATAGAATATGATTGCCAGCTAGAATTTTTGCTAAAGCCTAGTTGGAAAAGAACATTCAATGTTAAAAAACATAGAATTGTAGTTAAAGCTTTAGTCCTATAGGGTATGTTAATGTTTTAGGTTAGCAAATGTTATATATATATATTAAGGTCCGAGGCATGGACCGAAACACGTTGGGCATGGTAACCACTTTTTTGCACAAATAAAGAACATTGCAGCAGATTTCCCGTGAGTACATTTTTCTCTTTGCCGCACATAGTGTAAGGCTGTGAAATATATATGTATATATTATTTTTTTTCACTGAAAAAACAAAGGTTACAGGGACGTTATATTTAGGGAATAAAATTACCAAAAAAAACTTACTAATTCACTGAAATAACCAAAGGTTACAGGGATGTTATAGTTAGGAAATAAAATTTATAAAATCTTAGAAATTCACTGAAAAAAACAAAGGCTACGGGGACGTTATAGTTAGGAAATAGAATTAAGAAAAACCTTAGAAATTCACAGAATAACCAAAGGTTACATAGATGTTATAATTAGGCTAAGATTTCACTCATACAAAGCCAGAGATATTCTGCAATTATAGTTACCTGAGCTAACTATAACTTACTTCCCTGCAATGCACTGCTTATGACCTCACATATTACATCACTCATGACATGTCAGTGACATCATTTCTGACAACTCAAATGACATAACTGGCGAACATTTCCACAGAGCCACTCACATACCTAATAACACCTGCATAGAACCCCTCAAACACCCACTCCTACTCTCACACAACCCCTCACATACTCATTCACAGACCCATACCAGTACTCACACAACCAATCACTCAACTTTAATTATGATTATATAGTGTAGTATTTAGATGAGGTATTAACTCCTTTGTGGACCATAAAACATTGCTGAATTTTGAAGAAGACTTTGAAGACAATACCTGCAATAGGCCGAATAATGTCTAAAACCCTGATGAACCATGTACAAGAAATACCGTCCGTCACTTTATGATCCACAAGTTTTACTTAGAACTTTGGCTCAAGAAAGAAAAAATAAGAGTCTGGTAATTTGAAAGGAAGTTTTGGTTTGAATTTTAGGTTGTTGTCATTACATTTCGTCCATCCACTTTTACTCTTTAAATAGATGGTTTAATGTTCAGAGGTTGTATTAATTCCTTCGTAAAAGATAACTGAAGTACAAAAAGTTCTTCATGAAATTGATATTTGTGCAGCTTAGAAGTTTGATATTTTTGTTTCCAATTTGGAACCATCTGCTCTGCATCGCTGTAACATTACGATAAGGTATTTTCCAGTTCTTGTTAGGATTATTGTAGAGATACCATCTGATCTGCACTTTGGGCAGGTCATATTTTGGTTAGCCTTTCTCAACAATTTATCAAACGGAACACTATTGGTATCTAGTAATGTTAAATAGAGAAAACACTCAGAATGTATTTGAGGGCTCGTTGAATAATCACAATCTTCACAGTCATGATTCTATGTGCAACTCATTCCAAATAAATCATCAATATTTACATCTTCTTCTTCTTGTGCATCTTGCTGACTGTTGAGAGTAAACATTACTGATCCATTACATATATCTTAAAGATCTCAAATACCTAAAGCAGAATCTGACACACTTCTGTTACTCAGTAAACGTTGCACCAAGTGATACAGTGTAGAACACAATCTCTTATTTGGTTTTTGTTCAATTTTGCTGACTTGATGTGGCAAATGGAACAGTACATTCAGAACAACATTTGCATAGCAGTTGACACCTGAACTATTTTCCAAATGGTAACCTACAATATCTCCGTTCCTTTTTAGTTTTCTCTTCTTAGCATCCTCTGGATTGCTCTTCTGTCCTTTCCTATCATGAGGATCCGTAGACTGTTTTGTAATCTTCCTCTTTGGACAGATTATCCATTACTCATAAACTGGGTACTGACCTAAATGAGGAGTGTATACACTTCTTAACCAATTGTACTCTCCTACACAATTTGCATCATCACCAACTTTCTTTTCATCAAAGATAATCAAAAAGAAACCAGACAATGTTCTTACTAGCGACAATGCTACATATAACATTCCTTCTTCAAATACAGTACTTCCAATATTAGCAAAAGCTGCATCTATACATAAACCTTGTGATTTATGGACAGTTACAGCATGCGCTAGACAGACTGGGAACTGTTGGTGCTGTACATATAAGTCTTTCACTAGCAAAAATGCACAACACAACGACCAACCTGCTTCACGCTATCAATCTGTTCAAATTTTATAGCCAAATACCTATAAGATTGAATTCTGGTAAAACAATTGGTTTTACACTCCTTCTGGACTAAGCCTGTAGGCTGATCTGCACAGCTACTACTTAGAGAGCTTCTAAGGTTGTCTAAGACCTCTTAAATCACCATAAGGGTTGTCTGGAATGGTGCAGGGTGTCTACTTACATAAGTGTACATCATATACTAGGCCAGCCTCTCACATTGGTGTGCAGTGGTTGGGATTCAAGCCTGCGTTGTTTTACCAGATAAATCTTGGTGTGATTAATTGAAAAACCATCACTAATACTAGGCACATATAATACAAGCTAAGAATAGTAAGTTCTACTGAACTTAGGGTTGGGTAGTCAAGGGTCTAGCACACCCTTTCTCCAACCTCAGAGAGTTTAGTTCCCACTAGGTAAGTAGGTGCAACACCTCACTACACCTAGTATGTCTGCAAAAGGAGATGCCAGTGGCTCTCTGCCTTTTAGACACAGTGAGCTTTTGTTCCAAGAACTGAAAGCCCTGTGTGCGTCTAGGAAGCTTAAGACAGGGAAAGGCCCTAATACTCAACGCCTCCTAGAGGTGTTACTGTTAGATGAGCTACAGAAAGCTAGTGGGTCAGATGAACAGGAAAGAGTGGGTGGGCAGGGGACAGAAGATAGGACAGGAGGGGGGCCCTCTATGACCTTGAATCTAACCCTGATCAGGAGGAGCCTGATGACTCCCACTTGGAAAAATCAGATCTCCCAGAGGATACTACAGGTGGCCCAGAAGGTGCCCCCTTTGTTCCTCTGCGAAGGTGCAGAGTAGACCAAGGAGGTCTAGATTCTCCTCAACAGAATCTAATGTTTCAGGACAGTAAGTAGGGACCTCCATATCTAATAAGAGGGAAAACTCTTTGGATAGGGAATGCCAACTTCTTGAACTTGAGAAAGCAAGGCTTAGGCTCAGGCAAGAGCAGTTGATTCTTGACAAAGAGTCCCTAGGAGTCCAGAAAGTTAAGAAGAAATTGCGATTAGAGTCCTATGGTGGCAGCAACAGTGTCCCTAGAGTTAGAAAAACTTCTTTTGACCACAGGAACCTGAGCAAGAAAGTCCCTTGCTACCATGTTGGGGACAACATCCACAAATGGATAACTGCCTTGGAAAGGGCCTGTAAAGTTCAGAGGATCCCCCAAGAGCAGTGGGCAGCTATTCTATGGCTCTCCTTTGCTGACAAAGGTAGATATAAGCGTCTCACTGTTAGAGAAGAGGATGCTGATAATTACTCAGTGTTGAAGAGTGCTCTCATCGATGGGTTTGGCTTAACCACTGAACAGTATAGGATTAAGTTCAGAGACACCCAGAAAGCACAGACACAGGACTTGGTAAATTTTGTGGATAGTGCCTTTAAGGCTCTGGAAGGCTGGTTACTTGGAAGCAAAGTGCATGACTACCAAGATTTGAACAATTTGATTATGAGGGAGCAGATCCGTAATAATTGTCAGAACCAGCTTTTGCACCAGTACCTGGTGGGCTCTGAGCTGACCTCTCCCCAAGAATTAAGAAAGAAGGCAGACAAATGGGTTTGCACCAGGTGAAGCAGAAAAACCAGAGTAATAGAGGTGACCAGAAGAAGCAAGATTCTTCTAAATCCCAGGGTAAGGGTGGGGACAAGGGCAAAGTTAAGAAACAGCCTTCCCAAGGGCCCCAAAAACCTACATCTGGGGGGGTGGGGGGAGTCACAAAATTCCAAGAAAGGCAAGAAGAAACCTTCATGTTACTTTTGTAAAGTGAAATGCCATTGGACAAAGGATGCTGATTGTCCAAAAGCCAAGGAACTACTCCTACTACCACTGCCCCTAAGGCAACTGCTCCCCCTAGCGCAAGTACAAGTGGTAGTACAGAAAACAAGGGATTAACCTTGGGTTCTGATGTGGGTTCTGACTTAGTCAGAAATGCAGCTCAGGCTGTTTTGGTCTGTGATGGTGGCATAGATGTTGCCACCTTACTGGTAAGTCCCACTAAATTGGGCAACTATAGACAACATCCTTTAATAAATGGAAAAGAGGCAATGGTCTTCAGGGACATAGGGGCTAGTGTCACTATGGTGACAGAGAAACATGTGTCTCCTGACCAGATCATACTTGGACAAGTGTACCAAGTGACCAATGCAAGCAATGTCAGGACTGACCATTCCTTGGCAGTTGTGAATTTCAGCTGGGGAGAGATAACTGGACCTAAAAAGGTTGTGGAATCTTCAGACCTACCTGTAGATTGTTTGTTGGGCAATGATTTGGAAACTTCAGCCTGGGCTGAGGTAGAGTTCAAGACTCATGCAGAAATGCTGGGCATCTCTGCAAGTGTGTTTGCTGTCACAAGGGCTCAAGCCAAACAGCTTACCACTGAACAGGCCCTGGATCCTTGAACAATTTACCAGGTGCCTCCCAAGAGAAGGAGCAGGAAGGGTAAGGCTTTGCCCTCCTCACAGACTCAGAGTGAAGATCAGTCTCCTGTGGAAGATGATCTTAGTCTTTGTGAAGATACTGCCTCAGAGTAACTTGAGCCTGATCAGGCTCAGTTCTTGGGGGCAGGGGGCCCTTCCAGGGCAGATTTGAGTTTGGAGCAGCAGCCCTGCCCCTCTCTTGAACCCTCAGACAGCAAGCTGCTGCTGAGGCTGCAGGGAATATCAGTGGGTCCCATAGGATCTACTGGGATGAAGGATTTATATACTCAGAGGGTTGAGACCCCAATCCTGGTGCCACCAGGAAGTTGGTAATACGGCAGAAGTTTAGAGGTTTCCTACTCACCCTAGCACATGATATTCCTCTGGCAGGACACTTAGTGCAATGTAAGACTTGGGACAGGCTTGCCCCTCACTTTCACTGACCCCATATGTCTGAGGACACTAAGGAGTTTTGTCGCTCCTGTGCCACTTGCCAAGCCAATGGTAAGTCAGGTGACATCCCAAAGCCCCAATTAATTCAACTTCCAGTGGTTGGGGTTCCTTTTGAGAGGGTAGGGATTGAAGTTGTTGGTCCCTTGAACCCTCCAACTGAATCTGGGCACAGTTATATCCTAGTGGTGGGGGACCATGCCACTAGGTACCCAGAGGCTATATTCCCCTTAGAACCACTACTGCTCCTGTAGTGGCCAGGGCCCTTCTGGGAATCTTTTCCAGAGTGGGCTTCCCTAAGGAGGTCTTGACTGACAGAGGCACAAACTTCATGTTAATTATGTTATGTTAATTTCCATTTATATAGCGCCAAATCACCAGTGGTCTCTAAGCGCTTGTGAAAGGAACATAAACTTAGAAACCAGGGTACGTCTCCCGGAGCTCGGTGAGTCTGGGTGAAGCTTACCAAACACCTGTGTAAACAAAATGGTCTTAAGTTTCCTCCTAAAAGGGAGTAGGGTGGCTTCCCTGCGCAAGCTCTCCAGTAGCTTGTTCCAAAGCTGGGGAATCACAACTGAAAAAGCTCGCCCCCCCCATGGTGACTTTATCAAAACGTGGGCATGCCAACAGACTTGCCTCAGACGATCGGAGGCATCGTCCTGGCACATAGTTCTTCAAACGGTCCTTGATGTAACCGGGTGCTGCTCCATGCAGGGCTTTGTGTGCGATGCACAGGCCCTTAAACCTAACCCTCTGCTTAATTGGGAGCCAATGTAGTTGTTGTAGCAGAGTGTAGTATCCTGCATTTGTAAGGTTAAGTATTATTCTCCTCCTGCTCAGCCCAGTGCCTGTGCTCTATGCCCAATAGAATGTTGGAGTCTTTCCTAGCCTCGGAATGTTGGGACTCAGAGAGGTTAAGTTGACAGTTGGTCATGGGCTGAGCAGCACACAGGCTGCTCCTGGTGGGGCTCTCCTTTACATCTTAACTACCTGATGTTCTGAACTATACTACTTGTTATCTTCATGAATAAAACATCTTGAAATACTACTTCATGCGTGGACCTCGATACTACATTTGATGGCGACGAGGATGGGATGAACCTACGTGGCACAAGCGGATCTAAGGTACCTGGCTAACACAGGTGGACCTGGATAGCGCAATCTACAGAAACTACGGTGGAAACAAGGAAAATGTACACGAGAAGAGGTATCCACAGCAAAGGAAAAACAGCGTACATAAAACAAGGATGTTCTACACAGAACAACTACAACGACAAAATGGAAGAAGTATGTTCCTCACAGAAATCCAAAGAAGACATCATGAAACAAGTAAGGATGCAGCACTACGCCTTTCAGCCCCATCAGTGGCCTCACCATCGGCCAGCCCTAGCCTAGGTGTGCTGTGCTCATCTACATTACGTACTTTGGACTCTTGTAACATCTTCTGCCTGTTCTTTCAAGCACATCAAGTCTACAGGCAGACTATTCATCTTAGTCACGTTGGTCCATTCCCAGGCACACATTCTACGACCTTGTGAATTTACAACTACAATGCGCAATGTATTGGAGTCACGTGCTGCCTGCCCTGTGTGATCTTGTGCACTTTGACACTGCGTAATTTGGTCTTCGTATCTTTGCACCTGTGATCTTGTCTTTGACCTCAACAAGGTCGCTGAACTACATGGACGTGATGAACTTCTTTTTCCCACAAACTTCATCTGCAAGCGTCACTGTGCATAGGTATCCTGCCTACAATGCAGCTCACTGCTGGCGCTTTGCTCTATTCTTCACTTGTTTTCAGCACAGAGAGTTTTTCTTCTGTGCTACGCCTAGTGGGATATGCGCATCTGACTCTTACTAGAAGTCTGTCAGGAGAGGTATGCGCCAAGATGTTCACTCGATTTATGACTAAAGATCCTCACAATTTACTAAGACTGCCAATGTGTGGCTCTTTCACCAGTACGGGACATTGCTGGTGAGTCAGACATTTCTTTATTGCATTTCTCACACTTCAGGCAAGGAGTCTATGGCCGTTTAACCGCCGCTCTGTGTCAGGTAAAACCAACGGTGTGACTTAGTGCGCGCTTCTCACCTCAACTTCCATTCCGCGTGCAGATCTTCAACATCCTCTGTGACGACACGCTCTTCGTCACGTTATGGACAAGTATCCTTGATTGGCGCACAAGTGAGCCGGGAGCCATCCTGCACGGCGTGCCGTGCGTGCCGCCATTCTTAGTTTTTTCATCAACAGAATCACGGCGGACTTTTTTTCTCCCGCATCACCATTCTGGACTTAGTGCCATGTACCTGCTGCAACTCTTCATCCCGCATGAGTTCCTCCGTCATCTATTACAAGAGGTGAGAGCAGAAGAAAACTCACCAATCGGGCGCACGCACAAAAACTCTGCGTGGGTTGTTCTCTATCTTACACCTGCTTATGTCATCTTTTGCGTCTTTTAATTTTATGTGCCTGCAACAAAAAAAAAAGCGGCACATAATTGCACATATGAGTGTTGTATTTTTTCGATTTCAGTGATATTCTACAGCAGTGTACCGTTCTACAAGATGACATTCCAGTGTTTTAATATCCACTGTCGTAGTCACATGCTGATCAGTTTCACTAATGTGCTCCGAGGACAGAGGGAGCAGCCGTAATTTTAAAATATCTTTCACATCATAGTCGTCTAGAGCCAAGTTGTCTGCATACTATAGTCTGTGTGTCTCAAGGCTTCGGTGACATGCACACCCTAAACGAAAGTCAGCCTATTTAATCACAATGTGTTTTGTAAGTTAACCCTTTCATAAGCGTGTCTGTGTTTTCACAGTAGGCTTACTTGCTTTGGCTCGTGGCACATTACATATGGACATGCCTATCTTTTCACCACACAGGGATGGTAGTGGGTACTTTCCTTTCCCACACTACACTCTTGCCTACATAGGCTACATTTCGCGTTCATGATGGGATACATATGGTTATTAGGGACTCTAGGTACACACCTTCTGGGGTCCATTGGTCATACCACTGGTGTACATTTCACACTTTATTTTTTTTCCTACATAGGGATGGGAATGGGTACTAGCTCATTTTGCCCACATACATTTTCCTATTTGGGTCACACACGGTTTTTACCCTTACACAGGGCACCGTAGCATGGGTTACATTCCCATTTACTTTTACATAGGTACCCCTACACAGGGCACCGTTCCATGGGTTACAGTCCCATTTACAGTTACACAGGTACCCTTACACAGGGCACCGTTTCATACACAGTCACCCTCACACAGGGTGCGTCTTATGGGTTTTAACCCATTTCTACTCTGCACTGCATTGTACCTCTACGCGGGGTTGTCCTTTCACGGGCTTTCACATTATGGGTCACAGTCCCATTCACACTGCTCCTCACACTCTTGCATAGGAGTAGAGGACGGTCATGGGTTTCAATCCCATTGGCTGATATTGTCTTTCTACATTCTCTTACTTTGCTGTTTTATATAACGCAATGTTACACTTATATCGTATTATTGTCTAATTGAAAATGGGGGAAGTATTCGTTATACTGTATGTATCTACTTTGCCTCTTCTCTGTTTTCCATTATGTCCAGCTTTCCTCGTGATGTTCTACTTATTTTCATCCTTGGTTTCTGGAGTTACATTTCTTGTTTGTCATCCTCTGTCTCCAGCCTTCCCTCGTTCGTATTTTTTATTATATTTCTTCCCTGTTCAGGAGGAGATCCGTTATTCCCTCCTCTTTGTATCTGTGTGTAGGCTGGTGTCCGGTTTGCGTCATGCCTTATTCTTCCTTCCTTTCTTGCCTGCCTGGCCAGTGGGTATGTTTGGGGGTTGCCTTTGGCACGTCTGTCTCTCTCTATTTCGTATTTCCTCTCTTTCGTCTCACTGTCTCCTTCTTTCTATTTCGTTGTTGTTGTGGATGGGTTTTCCATTTTCTTACTTACACCTTACCTTCACCTCCTTGTCTTCTCCCATCTTTCTCCTCGCTCTGCTTTGCTTGCTCTTTTCCTTTATGTTCTTTCTGTCACTCCGTTGTTCCTTCCTTGCTATCTGTCCTTGTTCACTCTCGTTTTACTTTATCATATATTGCATTTGTTCTTCTGTTGGAAGGAAAGGGGATATGTAGTATCCTGCATTTGTAAGGTTAAGTATTATTCTCCTCCTGCTCAGCCCAGTGCCTGTGCTCTATGCCCAATAGAATGTTGGAGTCTTTCCTAGCCTCGGAATGTTGGGACTCAGAGAGGTTAAGTTGACAGTTGGTCATGGGCTGAGCAGCACACAGGCTGCTCCTGGTGGGGCTCTCCTTTACATCTTAACTACCTGATGTTCTGAACTATACTACTTGTTATCTTCATGAATAAAACATCTTGAAATACTACTTCATGCGTGGACCTCGATACTACACAGAGGTGTGGCATGTGCTCTTCTAGGAAGTTTAAAAATCAGTCTCACTGCGTCGTTCATAACCACCTGAAGTTTCCCTAATAGTTTGTCAGGTAGCCCGATGTATACTGCGTTACCGTAGTCCAAGTGCGACACAATTAGTGCCGACACTACGGTACGCATGGTGGAAAATGACAACAGGGTTACAAGTTTCCGGAGTTGCCTCATAAGGCCCACACAGTTCCCCACCACAGCGGTCACCTGATTGTTCAGTGTTAGCTTGGTGTCCAGCCTGATACCCAAGCTCTTCACAACTGGAACCGGTATCGGAGTAGTGCCTAGCTCTTGTGGCCAGAAGGAATTGGACCAGGGGTTGGCCCCTGTGGTAATAGCTAGCACCTCCGTCTTGTCAGGATTTACTTTCAGTGAATTGATGGTCATCCAGTTCATAGTGAACCGAAGAATGTTCGGCACATTGGACTGTGCCTGTGTAGAGCTGTGGATCTGCACAATTAGTTGCGTGTCGTCGGCATAGTTGAACACCTGACATTCAAGTTTTGCCAGTGCTTCCACCAGTGGCTGGAGATAGATGTTAAAGAGCAGGGGGGACAACGCAGAGCCCTGCGGAACCCCGCATGGCAAAGCGCCTTTCCTGGACACACATCCCCTAGTTGGACTTTTTGTGACCCATCCTTCAGGAAGGAAGCAATCCATTGAAAGACGGTGACAGTAACTCCCAGCCGCCGAACACGGGCCAACATCTGAGCATGGATCACTGTGTCGAACGTGGCTGAATGATCCAATGGGATCAGTGCTGACGATTTCTTCTTGTCAACTGCAAGCCTCACCTCGTCCAGCACCGAGAGCATCACCATCTCTGTGTTGTTGTGGGCCCTAAATCCCGCTTGCCGTGCATGGAGCAACTGATGTTCCTCCAAAAAGGACGAAAGTGTCCTAAGCACATGCTGCTCAAGTACCTTAGCCAGAAATGGAAGTCTGGAAATAGGTCGAAAGTTCTTCAAATTATTGGTATCCGCCCCTGCTTTCTTCAGGTGCGGAGTCACCATGGCTTCCTTAAATTTGTGAGGAACCCTCCCAGTTACCAGGGACAGGTTTAGTAGGGACAGCATCTCTGGCCCCATCACAGGCAGGACCATTTTGAGCACCCTGGGGGGGCAGGGGTCTTCCGGTGACCCTGATTTCACTTTGGCCATAGTATGCGCTAAACAGTCTAGGTCTAGGGCAGGAAAGACTGAGAGACTACCGCCCTGGAAGACCGGTGGGTCAACCACTGATAGAGGGCAAGGGCTTATACGGGTGTTACCTATGTCCAGTTACATAACTACAATGTGGAAAGAGTGTGGAGTGGATTACAAATTCAACACACCCTATCATCCTCAATGCAATGGGCTTGTTGAGAAATTCAACAAAACCCTAAAGGGTATGATCATGGGTCTCCCAGAAAAGCGTAGGCAAAAATGGGATGTCCTTCTACCCTGCCTTCTCTTTGCCTACAGGGAGGTTCCTCAGAAGGGGGTTGGCGGCAGCCTTTTTGAACTTCTGTTTGGACACCCAGTTAGGGGCCCTTGTGTCTAGTGAGGGAGGGATGGGAGTTACCTCTCAAACCTCCCAAACAGGACATAGTGGACAATGCGTTCTCGCATGGCAGAGTACACGAAGAAGGCCAGCAAATACCTGGAGGTCAGCCAAGAACTCCAAAAAACTTGGCATGACCAAAAGGCTGTCCTGACTATTTACCAGCCAGGTCAGAAAGTGTGGGTGTTGGAGCCCGTGGCCCCAGCAGCTTTCCAAGACAAATGGAGTGGCCCCCACACCATTCTTGAGCAAAAGGGTAAGGTCACCTACTTGGTGGGCCTAGGTACTCCAAGAAGTCCCCATAGGGTCCTTCATGTGAACAGACTGAAACCTTTTGTTGACAGGGCTGACATGGGCTTGCTAATGGCAACTGATGAGGAACAGGAGGAAGAGAGTGACCCTCTCCCTGATCTCGTCTCTCAGAACCCTGATGATGGATCAGTCGATGGAGTGACCTTGGCAGGCAGCCTCACTGATCAACAGCAGATTGATTGCAGGAAAGTCCTCAATCAGTTCAGGCATATGTTTTCCCTGACACCCAGTCAAACCACCCGGTGTACCCATGAAGTGGACACAGGTGATAGTCTACCTGTTAAGAATAAAATCTACAGTCAGCCTGACCATGTCAGGGATTGCATAAGGACAGAGGGCCAGAAGATGCTGGAGTTGGAAGTACTTGAACCCTCAGATAGCCCTTGGGCTAGCTCAGTAGTCCTTATACCCAAACCTCACACCAAGGGTGGAAAAAGAGAAATGAGGTTTTGTGTAGACTACAGGGGTCTCAATGCAATCACTAGGACTGATGCTCAACTAATGCCCAGATCAGATGAGCGCATAGATACTTTAGCCTCAGCCATATTTCTGAGTGCATTTGACCTGACTGCTGGTTACTGACAAATCAGACTAGCTGAGGATGCCAAACCAAAAACAGCATTCTCACCCCTTAGTGGGCACTATCAATTTATTGTAATGCCCTTTGGTTTGAAGAATGCTCCTGCCACATTCGAGAGTTTGGTGAACAAAGTTCTAACAGATCTGGAAGCCTATAGTGCAGCATATCTAGATGATATAGCTGTCTTTAGTTCCACCTGGGAGGATCACCTGGTCCCTCTCAAGAACGTTTTGGAGGCTCTGCAGAAATCAGGCCTCACTATCAAGGCCACTGAGCGCCGGATAGGGCAGAGCAAGGTTGTATACTTGGGCCACCTAATGGGTGGAGGCCAAGTTCAACCACTACAGAGCAAAATCCAGACCATAATGGAATGGGGTGCTCAAACTACCCAGACTCAGGTCACAGCTTTCTTGGGCCTGACTGGGTATTACAGAAGATTTGTGAAGGGATATGGGTCCATAGTGACTCCCCTGAATGATCTGACATCAAAAAGAATGCCCAAGAAAGTTCAGTGGACAGTAAGCTGTCAAAAGGCATTTGAGGGGGGCGTGGCCAAGATGGCGGCGGAGTAGGACGTGCTTTTCTGTCCCTCCGGCGCCGCCCGCATATCGCTTTGTTTATCGCCCTATTTAGTGCCCATCTGAGCCTGCCGGGAGACGCTGGGGTCCCGGAGGGCATCCCCGGAGCCGACGGAGTGTCCAAGTGCGCGTCGGAGTGGAGTAGCGGTCCCCGCCGGGCCCGCTGGCCCCGACCGTGAAACGAGCTGCTGGGCCCGTAGAGACGGAGAGGCGGTGCTCGCCTTTGGCTTCGTGGCGCCCGACGCACCTGCGGAGGCCCTTGGAGCTGCAGCCGCGAATCCGATTGGTCGGGTGGCACTGGGCCCCGGGAGGCTGCAGGACAAGAGGAGCCCGAGTGAAAGCGGCCCTGAGGCGCTGCCGCCGCATAGCCGCACGGGGCCTGGTCCGCGTGAGAAGCGCGATCTGCAGCCGCCGGCGGCCTGCAACAGTGGGGTGCGCGCCGGACGCCTGCCCGGAGGAATGGTGGCGGTCGGGCCCCCTCAGCAGAGCCAGGGGGGAGCTCCGATACCGCACAAGGGAAGACCTACGGTGAGTCCGCCCAGCGGATGGCGTGAGCCGAGGTGTAGCGGTGTGGCCGGAGAGGGAGCGGAGGCTCGGTCTGTGGGTCGGCGGACGGTGAGAGACCCGGCGAGCGGAGCTGAGGTGGGGCCGAGGTCCCAGCACTGGTGCCTGGCGAGATCGGTGGCGCAGTCCCCCTCCCCCCCATCTTGTTGGCGGTCCTGCTCCAGGACTGCGGCGGGGCTCTGAGGGGGTGCTGCCTTGAGTGCTCCCCTGCTTGGAGGTGACCGGAGTGCGGAGGGCAGGCCCCGTGGTACCGTGAAGTTCAGGTGAGCTTGGTGGCGTCGACGGGGATAGTGGGGCTGAGTGGCAGGTGGGGCCTGCTATCGACCTGCATATCGGCAGGCGGGCCGCTCCCCTGAGGCGTAGCATCTCCGCTGGCTTGCCGGTGGTTGGGGCGGTCCGGAGGCCTCCCCCCGACGGCCTGCGCTGGTGGAGATCCGCGATTCTGTCGCAGTGAGGAGCGCCCCTCCCCTGGGATCGGGGCAGCGTGGGCCTGGGAGCGAGCGTGCGGCCTGGAATTGCTGCTGGGGCCTAGATTCGGCTTGCGGGTCGGCGAGCGGTGCCCCCTCCTGGCGGTCTGTGCCTTGCCTGCCTGCTGTGGGTGCGAGGGCCACGGAGGCCTGACTGCGCTCTACCCCCCCCCTGAGGGCTACAAAGGGAGTGTGGTTTGGAGCTGAGGGCATCGGAGGGGCTCCTGGGCCTCCGGCTGACGAAGTGTGGTGGTGGGCGCAGAAGAGGGGTGCCTCTACCGCCCGCCCTTACGGAGTGGTGGCGGGGCTGGTGATCGGGCCCTTGGCTTAGACTTTTGTCCTGGCAGTGTGACGGCCTCTGATTCGGAGATCTATGGCACTTGGGGCGGTTGGAATGGATGCGGGATCGCCCTGACCACCCCCCCCCTCCTTTGAGACGCACCGGAGGGTCGTTCTGGGCAGTGGTGCGTGGGATTCCAGCTGGGCCTGGCGAGGGTGTCCTGCAGTGAGGGCACTGAGACTGCATTGTTGGAGGTGGTTCTTGCCTTTGCCCTCTTCAGTCAGGGCCGCAGTGGGGCCTGTGTCGCCGTGTAGATGGCATCCGCCAGGAACAAACGGGACAAACCCTTGAAGGGCCTACCCCAGCAGACGACGGGCCAGGAGTCCGCGGTGCTGGCGGCCGGATCGACACAACCGGATGACGGTGATCTCCCGGCGACCAAGGCTTTCATGCTCGAATTATTTGCCGCCATAAAAGAGGATATCTCGGAGCTCCGCTCGCAACTCTCCTCAGATCTGCGCGACACGAGACGCGATGTCGACGCCATTGGCGAGAGGGTAGCGACCCTAGAGGAGCATGATCTGAGCACCGCGGAGGAGGTACACCAACTCCAGCAAGACGTCCTTCGCCTCATGGATCAGAATCTTGACCTTCAGGCCCACGCCGAAGATCTAGAGAACCGATCTCGGCGGAACAATATCAGAATCCGGGCGGTCCCATGGAAGGGTGAGGGAGACGATCTACGTGAATACGTGAGCGAACTGTTCCGACAGATTCTGGGCGAAGGGGCGGAGCAAGAGATCAAAATGGACCGAGTCCACCGTGTGGGCGGGCCGCGTGGTGGCAGGGCCCCTCCACCGGACATACTGGTGTGTGTCCACGACTTCCTGACCAAGGAGCTGATCCTTCGGAAAGCTCGTGACCTTCAGCCCGTGCAGTTCCGGGGTCATCAGCCTGCCCTTTATCAAGACTTGGCGACCTCCACTCTCGCCAAGCGCAGAGACTTTAAGCCTATCACTAACCACCTGCGTGAGAAAGAAATCCCCTATTCCTGGGGACATCCGTTCCGGCTCATTTTTAAGCTAAATGGCAGAATACAGCAGATCCGATCCCTGGACGCCGCCTTTGAGCTCTTGGGCCTGGAGCGGCCCGCCCCTAGTGCTGGGGGCACCAGATCACCGGCCAGAAGGCGCAGACGGTCCAATGAATGGCAACGTGTGGGGAGATCCCCTCCGCCGGCGAAACCCGACTTGTCCGCAAGCCTGCTGGAACGAGAAGCTGCTGTCACTTCTGTGGCCCTGGTGACTGAAAACGACGGGATCCCCTGAGGTGCTTCTGTCCGGCACTAAGGGGTTCATTATGCGGCGCCGGAGGTGGGCAGCTCCTGAAGAATTAGTATCTTATCATCTCAAGTCCTGGTGAACTAGAGTGCCCTGTATCAGGAGCGAGCAGAGTTCCAAGATGGTGCCATGGTCCCCTGACGAATGGATTTATAAGACGGACTGTAGTCATTACAAGCGACTGTTGTATGCTTCTTCATTTTGTGTTTATTCGTATTTGGGTCTGGGGGTTAGGGGTTTGTTAGGGGGTTGGGATTATTTTTGGGGCTCCGCATCAGTGCTTCAGACGACTAGGAGAGGCCTCCACCCACAAGTATTGCGTGTTCGCCCATGCAGAGATTGGGGCTCTAGCTACCACATAGGCTCTTCTCTCCTCGGGCTGGGGTATGGGTAGGGACCTAAAGATTGTGAGTCTGAACGTTCGGGGCTTGAATAGCCCTGTTAAGCGCTCGGCTATACTCTCCTACTTGGAGAATGCAGAGGGTGACGTATGCCTGTTGCAGGAGACACATTTGCTTTCTAGGGACACTAAAAGGATGAAAGACAAGCGCTTCCCTCTCCAACTCTGGTCCTCGGGACCGGCCAAGAAAAATGGGGTAGCAATCCTCTTTAGTCCCCGCGCTCACTGCAAAGTCCTTTCCCAGGTGGCTGACATTAAGGGGAGACTGCTAGCGGTCCGCATCCAATGGGGGAAATGCAGCTAACGGTGGGATCTCTTTATGCTCCGAATGACCGGCAAGAGCCCTTCCTGCGACTGGCCCTGTCCACGGTTTTAACGTCCCCTGACTCAGCGATCCTAGTGGGGGGGGACTTGAACATAGTAATGGACTCCGGGATGGATAGGTCCGAGCAGCGAGCCTACCAAACTGGGGCTATATCACAAGGGGGGAGGCAGTGGCTCCTTGAGGGGGGGCTGAATGATGTGTGGCGCGTCCAGCACCCCTTAGAGCGTGACTATACCTTCTACTCTGCGGTGCATAAAACGTACGCGCGATTAGATCATTTCTTGGCTACATCCTCTCTCATGCCATGCCTGTCTGCCGCCGACATCTCGGCGCGCTCCCTGTCGGACCACGCCCTCATATCGGTGGTGCTCACCTCTTCGGGCTCGCGTCCGCCGACGTCCAGCTGGCGTCTTCGTGACTCCCTACTCCACTCGGAGTCGGTGGTCGCATGACTACGGGACACTATCACCCAATTCCTCGCAATCAATGACCAGGAAGGTATGGCCCTCGCGTCGGTGTGGGAGGCCCTGAAGTTAGTAGCGCGGGGGGAATTAATTGCGATTGCAGCATCATATGCGCGGCTACGCAGGGAAAAACGCGCAGAGTTGGAGGGAGAGGTGGGTGCCCTGGAGGCGGTGCACAAGAGGACGGGGGCGCCAAGAGTTTGGAGAGAATTGGAGGCTAATTGGCGCATGCTGAAACACCTTGATTTAGACAGGGCGGAGCACGCCCTTCTGCGCCTGCGACACAAATTTTACCTTAGCGGGGACAAAGGGGGAAGGATGCTGGCGCATAGGCTCCGAGCACGAGCTCAGCTCTCGGCCATACAATCCATTAGAGATCCTCAGGCATTCGAACATACTACGGACTCCCGTATTGTGGACTCTTTTCGGCAGTTCTACCAGCGTCTGTATACGAGGGAGGCAGCGGATGCGGGGGAGATTGCAGACTACTTGGCCTCCTGTAACATTACACCCCTTCTTAAGTCATCGGCGGAAGCCTTGGATGCCGCGATTCGCATAGAAGAGGTCATATCTGCGATAGCGCGGCTGAAAGTGGCCAAATCCCCAGGGCCGGATGGCTTCTCTGCCATATTCTATGAAACCTACTGTGTGGAGCTGGCTCCTCTTTTAACCCGCCTCTTCAATTCCTTCCTTGAGACAGGAGAGTAACTCCTTCCATGTCTGAAGCGGTAATCACTGTTATCCCTAAGCCTGAAAAGGACCCTAAAGATTGTAGCTCGTATAGGCCGATCTCTCTTCTTAATATAGATACAAAACTGTTTGCGAGCATCCTAGCGGCGAGGCTCAACCCCCTGATGGACGGTAGCATAGATCCGGATCAAGCGGGCTTTATCCCAACGCGTCAAGGAGGGGACAATACTAAACGGCTCCTTCATCTCACAGATTTGGTCCACCGTTCGCGGACGTCGGCTCTCTTTCTCTCTATAGATGCCGAGAAGGCCTTCGACCGAGTGGACTGGGGGTATTTGTTCGCTGTGTTGAAGACCTTTGGGATGGGGGACAACTTTGTAGACTGGATTCGGTGCCTGTACGCGGCCCCTAAGGCCGCTGTCCGAGTGAATGGGAGCAGGTCGGCCCTCTTCCCTATCACGAGAGGGACGCGACAGGGATGTCCCTTATCCCCACTGCTTTTTGCGCTCTATATGGAGCCTTTTGCCCAACATATACGAGCGAACGTGGGCATTGAGGGGATTGTATTCGGAGCAGACACACATAAAATTAGCCTCTACACTGACGATGTTATCCTATCACTTACTCAGCCTCACTCCTCCTTGCGGTACCTCTCGACGGAGCTCCACGACTTTGGGCAAGTGGCGGGATTTAAGGTAAACTTTTCAAAATCACAAATTCTAAATATTTCTGTCCCTGGGGCGGAGGTTCTGGACTTGCAACAAGACTTCGCCTTTCACTGGGCTGACCCTGACATCCCATACTTAGGTATCCGATTGACCTCTTCCGTAGCTCATACGGTCTCCCTCAACTATAAATTGCTGACGGACCAAACTACCAAAGCACTCTCAGGCTGGTCCCGCCTTAATCTGGCTTGGTATGGGAGGCTGGCGGCGGTGAAGATGACCATTCTCCCGCGCATACTCTATCTCTTTCAGATGCTCCCTGTGAGTCCCCCTCCAGGCGCCCTCCGGAAGCTACAGGGACTCTTAAATGCTTTCTTGTGGAACAACAAACGGCCACGACTTGCGCTGCCCCTCACCACCGCACCGAAGTCGGCGGGTGGGTTGGGCTTTCCTTTGTTAGAGGCCTACTGTCAGGCCTCCTGTCTCCGGTATATTGTGGAATGGAATAGGCCCTTGTCCAGCAAGCATTGGAACTTTATGGATCAGACGGTGGCGGGCTGTAATATCTGGCGCGAGTTGTGGCTGCCGCGCAAACATAGAGCGTGGGGCCTCTACTCTTCCCCGGTGACCTCCCCGACTTTGAAAACCTGGGACCAACTAGCGCTGCGCAAAGGTTGGACTACTTTTCCTTCCCCTATGACTCCTATTGTCGACAACCCCGATTTTCCGCCGGGATGTGCGTCCCCCATCTTCCAACGCTGGAGGGAGGAGGGCTATAAGAGGGTGGGATCTCTCTTTGATCTAGATGGTTTGATCCCTTTTTCCCAACTGCGTCGGGAGCACTTCCACCTGTCGGAGGCAGAGACCTTTCAGTACTTACAATTAAAGCATTGGGTGACTCAACCTGCTAACTTCGTGTCAATGTCCCGCCCCCTGACGGCTTTTGAGAAGTGGCTTGTCTGCAAAACAGATGACCGCAAGCTCATTTCCGATCTGTACGCGATGATCCTGATGCACCCCAAGAGGCAGCGCACGAAAGCGCAGGTCCGCTGGGAAACGGAGCTGGGGCGACCTCTTACATGTAAAGAATGGGAACACGTCTTTTATCGCGCTCACCACACCGCTTCTAACACTGCAGGGGCTGAGTCTGCCTACAAGGTGGCCGCCTATTGGTATTATACTCCGGTGCGCGTAAAGGCGTGGGATGTAACGAAGTCGGACCTCTGCTGGCGGGGGTGCGGCCATCAGGGTACACTGGTGCATTTGCTATGGCGTTGCCCGAAATTAGTGCGGTACTGGAAGGTTGTCCTTGATGAGCTAGACGATGCCTTTCAGATCACATTTCCCCGAACACCTGAACACACACTGCTGGGCCTCCCCCACCCCAAGTCTTTCCCTTTGCGCTCGCTCCGGGCCGGCAGATAGCCTTAGCTCTGTTAGCGGCGCGCCAGGTTCTTCTGGCGCACTGGGGCTCCTTGGCCTCACCTGACCCGAGGGACTGGTTCCAAAGGCTTTGGCACCTTCTGGCTATGGAACGTCTTTCGCTGGGTATTGATGGTAAAGGCGCTGAGTATGCAGAGTTATGGGGTCCTTTCCTACAGCTCCTTTCTAAAGAACTGAGAGAGGTCACATGCCCAAAGTACTTACAGATCTTGCAGCTCATTCCCTTGGAGCCTCTAGGGGCCATCAACGATAACGGTGGGGCGGCGGACATGGCATGAGAAGGGGTTAGAAGTGCTGGGGTTTAGAGGCTGATGCGGAGAGGGGCGGGGGGAGGGGACTCAGGGGGGTGTCTGGGGGGGTATTTGTTTCTTTGTTTGTTTTTTTGTTTGTTTCTATCTTTCAGAAAAGTGGTATTCGCACTCCTGCTAGATGGCCGGTTATCTCTTGAATGTCTCTAACGCGGGGTCGCCCTCCGGGTTCTTGACCTGCACGCTGTGTACATCATTGAAGAGGTTACGCTCTGCCGGCCACCGGATGTAGGCAGCTGAGCCGTGTATTTAAATGCTTACCACACAATAAAAATGATTGATTCTAAAAGGCATTTGATGACCTTAAGCAGGGGGTTTGGCCGAGCGGCGACCTAGATGGCCACCTGACTCCGAAGCTCCGGAGCCGCCGACCGCGAATATCCTGCCCATTGTCTTTCTAGCCGATACCTTTCCGAGCACAGGAAGAGAAACCACGGACGAGCAGTTTTGGAATGAGTGGTTTGTGACCCTGAATCTGCATGGAGGTGTGGCCGGCGCTCGCCCCGGCCTGACGCGGCCCTCGGAGGCCCAGAGATGACAGGGGTCTCGGGTGAGCCTGAGGGCGGGGCCCGGGGAGTGCGGAGCGGCAGCGTTCACCAGCCCTGATGCCTCAGCTGCTACTGAATGGGATGCCAGCCTGGATTAAGGGAGGGCAACATCACTACCCTTAATCAGTGGTACTTTTCTGAAGTCATCCATTAGGTTCGACAGCGGTTTCCGACACTACTTCACACCTTTGCACCCGGCATCCCTGGTGTAGGTAACGTGGGTCCTAGGGTATCCATGGGTGGGGTGGCTCTCCAACCTTCTGTCTTCAATGGGGTTTCTTCAAGGTCCACTGGGAAGGGTCCTTAATCTTTAAAGTTGCAACCGCGACATACACGTTGAATTGTACGGAGAACGCGAGTGAGTTCCCACACTGCACACGATCTCCGTGGGGTTCCTAGTCACTCACAGTGGGTGGTTCCTTGGGTCCCCAACACTTCTACGTCCTCTGAGCATTGTCTCGACGCGAATCGTGGTTCTTATACCACTTTCTAAGTATATGGTTTGGTCCCCCCGCTGGGGTCCACTGTGTATTCTGTGCTATTTACGTGATTTCTATGCAAAGTATTATGTGCATTGTGCATATCTCTGGGTAGGAGATATCTGTATGTGTTAGTGAGTATTATATCATAAATACATTTTTTATAAGTACATTGTGTGGTTCTTTTTCATTTAATCTTTACCTATAAGATTGCATTCTGGTAAAATAATTTGTTTTACACTCCTTCTGGATTAAGCCTTGTTAGAAATGGGATCTCTGGTTGGCTAAGGCTTGCGCCAAAGCCAGGCAGAGACCACCACTCTAGTCAGGGCAAGGGAGTTACACATCCCAGATAACCCCTGCTCACCCCCTTGGTAGCTTGGCACGAGCAGTCAGGCTTATCCCGGAGGAAATGTGTAAAGCGTTTGCGCAACACACCCACAGCAACAACATACTAGGCACACCACAAAAAGGAACTCCACACAAGGTTATATCAAAAATAGCCTTTGTATTATCATAACACATTAGAATAGTACTCACATAATATACATGGTGCCACCTGGCACTAGGTCATATTTACAAGGGATTATTTACACCTGACAGGGCCAACTGGACCACTGTCAGAACCAGCACAAAGCGAACTTAGTACATGTAGAACTTATAATAAATGTAGAACATCATAAACGTACAACCAGTACTCACTGGTAGTTACTGTACTTAGCATCAGCCTGTAACATAAACCACATTATGCACAGCATCACATTAGGCGCGAATTACATTCTGCGCCAACCTCACCAGCATAAATACCTTATGCAATCCTCTCATAAGTCTAAACACATTAGACCCTAACCTCCTAAGTATAACTCACACTAGGGGCGTAAATCACAGTAGAGGATAACTCACAACCTAAACGCATTAGGTAATAATAAAATCACAAGCATAAACATATTATGCAAAACCTCATAATCATGAAACACATTTAGAGGTATAACCCAGGGTGCGTAAACCACAATATAGGAATCACATTTCCTAGCACCCAAAATCACATTAGCACCCAACTCAGATTAGGGCCTGGGGCCCTATAAACCTAACTGTCCCCCTGGCCAACTGGCCATCCCTAAAGGGGCTCAAATGCCCTGTGTCCAGAATGTCCGGGCTGCTGCCAATGCAGCAATATCCAAGAGCGCAATTGCGCTGGGGCAAAGGAGTGTACCTCACTCCTATCTTATACAAGAATGCCCCCAAAGAACTATTGTCCTAAACGTTGCAGCTGCCCACTACTTGCTGGGCAGCTGGGAATCACGTGAAGGCCTGGCACCTCTGTGCCTCCGGTCCCACTCAGGGACTCTCTAACCAAATGCCCCTCATGTTGCAGCTGCCCGCGCTGGTGCGGCGCAGCTGTGGCATTTTTCCTAAAAGGGGGGGGCCCGGCACCTCTGTGCCCTCTGGACCCCCACATGGCCCTAAAGACATGCCCCCATCGTTGAGGCGGCCCGCTCCCTGGCGGGACCGCCCAGGCACCGACAATGTGCCTCGGTATGGCCCCAGGTCACTGGGGCCCCTTTCAGGCACCAAAGAAAACTGCCCCAAGCGTTGGAGCGGCCCGCAACGGCGGGCCCGCTCTGCACCCAAAGCACCGACAATATGCTCCGATCTGGGAGCAAATATGCCCAACTTTGGAGCGGCCCGCTGCCAGACGGGGCCGCTCTGACTCCGTGCCCCACGGCCACCACAATACCAAAGAGCCGTCGCCCCCACAGAGCCCTACTCACCGGCTCGGGTCGGGGGAGGCTCTCTCTGTGCAGGACTCCGTCTCCTCTTCTGGCGGCGGGACCGGCAGCACTTCTCTCGCGGCGCGGGGCTTCCCTTTTCTCCTGGGAACCCCGCGCTGCCGTTGGCGGCTACGGCCGCATTTACCTCTTCACCCGGGCCCCCTCCTGGGACCCGGGACTCTACAGCTGTGCCGGTGGAGGCGGGGTAGGCTCCCGTCCTCCCTTCTCCCTTCACCCGGGCCCTCTCTTGGGACCCGGGACTTGTTCCTCGGCACTCGAGGAGGCGGGGTAGGCTCCCGTCCTCCTCATCACGCAGCCAAGCTTCCGGCCGCACTCTTCTCCAGCTTCCGTCCGGCCGGCCCCGCCCACAACCAGGCGGGCCGCGGATCGCGGCGGCAACCTCTGCTCGGCAATGAGGGGTAGGCTCCCTCGCAATAAAAATCCATCAGCGGGGTGGGCTCTCGCTCACCACAGGCATCACAACGCGGGGTGGGCACCCGCTCTTCCCACGCACTGTGAGGGAATCCCCACGTCGGGATTCCCTCGGAAATGATCGCAGCCCAGCGCTGCAAAGCCCACGCACTCCTGGGGAAATAAAAGTAAAGCGCCCACAGGGCGCTAAAGATGCAGCGAGGTCTTGGGGGATGCCAAGAACAGCAGAAGGGACCCAAAAGAGAGTCCTTAAGGCATCAAGGGGGCAATGCAGGGCCCAGGGAGGCAAGCCCTCCTGGCAGCCCCCCCTGGGCCCCAACAGCAGCACGCCCCGTAGGAACAGCAACCAGGAACTGCACACCAAGAGTGAACATTTACATGGGGTCACAGCCCCTTCTTTTATACACCCTTTTCCTTTGTCTAAAGGTGTAGGGTTTAGGGAAAACCAGATGCAACTGGTTTGGGGGAGCTTTGGAGCACTTTGTTTTGCTCAGCTCCTCTCTCCTTTCACAGGACAGGCTAGGGACATCAGACGCACCACAGGGGGTGGAGCCAGCATTGTAGAGGGAAGGCACAGCCCTATTCAGGTCCCAGGTGCAACTCCTCCCTCCCATCTAGATGCAGATCTCCCTATTCACCACTGCGCTGACTCACCCTGCCCCTGTCACTCACAAGCCAGACATGCAATTCACATCGGGCAGGCAGACACAGAGCACTCATAAATGCCAACTTCTAAAAGTGGCACTTCTCCACTAGTCACAATAAATCTGCGCACACCATTGCGCAGCATTTATTCTCACGAGTTCGCACATACTAAACTCGCCCCTGCACTCCTCTCACACCAGGAATTACCATGGACACACATATCCCCCATGCATTCCTATGGGAGGGCAGGACAATCTCACCACACGCACTCAGCGCGCACGCACTTTACACTGGACCACAGTGCTAAAGTGCCCAGAGACTTAAAACTACTGACATACAAGGCAAAAAGTTTAGGGGTGAACCGGCCAAAAAGGGCCAAGTCCAACACAACCCCTTCCAGCCAAAACGCAGGGCAGACCAATCACCACCGTGATGGGCTTCCCTGCTTGGAGCGATAGAACACGGACGCGGGCCCGCACTGCAGGGACACCCTCCGGTTCTACGCCACTTGGAACCCATGGAATCCATCTAAGAGAAAAAAAACTCAGGACCAACTAGGCTACCCCATCGGTACTCCTTAGTTGTCCACGGCCAGGACCAGGCCCTAGGCCACCCAGATGCCACTGGTCCTTGCCAATCCAGAGTGGGGGGCAGTAACCCCTGGCATACAATAGCCATTCTCCACTCTCCCTCTCAGTGTAGTTCCAAACTACCACTGATCCTTTAACCTAGGGTCCGCACCCTCAGGCTGACCAGAGGTCACGGGCGAAGCATCTCCTCCCCCTACCTCTATTTCTGACGTTTCGCGCTCTCCCAGGAGAAGCACCTACCAGAACACAACTCTCCCACCAGTTCAGGACCTCTCTCCATCACTGGTCTACCACCTGGGAAAATAAATTCACCGGCTGCACCGGGGTCAGAGGCGAGGACTCCCTCCCTCTGCACCCCCTTCCAGAGTCCGATACCCTCCCAACTGGAGTGGTACCCCCTAGAAGGCAAAACCGGCCAGGACACTGATTACAGTCGCCCTGCCGTCCAGATCCGGAAACACCGGCTACTGGCTCCCCAACCCAGGGACGTACCCTTTGGACAGATGCCCGGCGAACCAGGACTTCACGAGGGTGACACATAACTAATGGGTCGTGTGACAGTCTGCCCGGCGCAAACCCAGGGCAGAAGTGGCATCACCATGGTCACTCATTGGCGACTCAGCCCTGCTGGCTGGCCCCTGACCCACTGGCTCTTCCACTGGGTACTTTTCCCCCTCTCACCCCTCACTCTGGACTTCTGCACCCTCCCAAGGGAGTGGCACCGCCAGACACCAGAACTACTGGAACTCTGCTTACAGAGGGTCCACGTTCTCTAGACACTGGGAGATCCTCCTCAAATGGCCTACGAGTACAGCCTAGGCCCCCAACCTGGTGTTCCCTGAAGAAACCATCCAGGCCCTGGGACTGGGTTTCGGGCACACTCACTCCTTCTCCTCTGAGACAGGACGTGAGCCCCTACACCCCTCCCGCTACACTGGGACCTAGCTGGGCTACACTGAACCTCTTCCACCACACAGGACCGGAAGATACCCGAGCCACTCTTATTGGACTCACTCCCCCATGCAAGCTCCTTATTTCAGAGAACTCACACCCAAGTATTCAGCAAGCTCCTTATTTCAGAGAACTCACACCCAAGTATTCAGCAAACTCCTTATTTCAGAGAACTCACACCCAAGTATTCAGCAAGCTCCTTATTTCAGAGAACTCACACCCAAGTATTCAGCAAGCTCCTTATTTCAGAGAACTCACACCCAAGTATTCAGCAAGCTCCTTATTTCAGAGAACTCACACCCACTCGTCCAGTGCAACACACCATTTATCCACACACACCCCCAGACCGGTGAGACAGTATCTACTGCCCCTGAATCTCAACCTGCACCCCTCTTACTGAGCACCAGGTACCATACTCTGGGAACGGGACGGGGAATTCATGCACTGGACACACTTCTGCTGCCACCACTGGATCCCACCCTTACTGGGGAATCCAGAAAACTCACACTGCACTTAGGGGATAATCTACCCTCCCGAGCTAGTGACTCCATACCAATTAAGTCCCCACTGTAGGCCAACCCAAGAACCAGCGCAATGGCTCAAGGGCAGTCTCTCCTCCAGATTCTCTGGTTTCTGTCCTTGGCAGGACACCCAACTCATAGTGCATAAGAAACACATTTCAAAAACAAATGACACTTAAAACAAACTCAGAAACAATAATCCCTTTCCATGTGACTATCTAAAATGCAGAGTTTTGTAGTGCAGCCAGTTGTTGCTGTGGTACTGCGCAAACGAAAGTCCAAATCCCCACCGCTGACAACCAATGTTAGAAATGGGATCTCTGGTTGGCTAAGGCTTGCGCCAAAGCCAGGCAGAGACCACCACTCTAGTCAGGGCAAGGGAGTTACACATCCCAGATAACCCCTGCTCACCCCTTGGTAGCTTGGCACGAGCAGTCAGGCTTATCCCGGAGGCAATGTGTAAAGCGTTTGCGCAACACACCCACAGCAACAACATACTAGGCACACCACAAAAAGGAACTCCACACAAGGTTATATCAAAAATAGCCTTTGTATTAACATAACACATTAGAATAGTACTCACATAATATACATGGTGCCACCTGGCACTAGGTCATATTTACAAGGGATTATTTACACCTTACAGGGCCAACTGGACCACTGTCAGAACCAGCACAAAGCGAACTTAGTACATGTAGAACTTATAATAAATGTAGAACATCATAAACGTACAACCAGTACTCACTGGTAGTTACTGTACTTAGCATCAGCCTGTAACATAAACCACATTATGCACAGCATCACATTAGGCGCGAATTACATTCTGCGCCAACCTCACCAGCATAAATACCTTATGCAATCCTCTCATAAGTCTAAACACATTAGACCCTAACCTCCTAAGTATAACTCACACTAGGGCGTAAATCACAGTAGAGGATAACTCACAACCTAAACGCATTAGGTAATAATAAAATCACAAGCATAAACATATTATGCAAAACCTCATAATCATGAAACACATTTAGAGGTATAACCCAGGGTGCGTAAACCACAATATAGGAATCACATTTCCTAGCACCCAAAATCACATTAGCACCTAACTCAGATTAGGGCCTGGCGCCCTATAAACCTAACTGTCCCCCTGGCCAACTGGCCATCCCTAAAGGGGCTCAAATGCCCTGTGTCCAGAATGTCCGGGCTGCTGCCAATGCAGCAATATCCAAGAGCGCAATTGCGCTGGGGCAAAGGAGTGTACCTCACTCCTATCTTATACAAGAATGCCCCCAAAGAACTATTGTCCTAAACGTTGCAGCTGCCCACTACTTGCTGGGCAGCTGGGAATCACGTGAAGGCCTGGCACCTCTGTGCCTCCGGTCCCACTCAGGGACTCTCTAACCAAATGCCCCTCATGTTGCAGCTGCCCGCGCTGGTGCGGCGCAGCTGTGGCATTTTTCCTAAAAGGGGGGGGCCCGGCACCTCTGTGCCCTCTGGACCCCCACATGGCCCTAAAGACATGCCCCCATCGTTGAGGCGGCCCGCTCCCTGGCGGGACCGCCCAGGCACCGACAATGTGCCTCGGTATGGCCCCAGGTCACTGGGGCCCCTTTCATGCACCAAAGAAAACTGCCCCAAGCGTTGGAGCGGCCCGCAACGGCGGGCCCGCTCTGCACCCAAAGCACCGACAATATGCTCCGATCTGGGAGCAAATATGCCCAACGTTGGAGCGGCCCGCTGCCAGACGGGGCCGCTCTGACTCCGTGCCCCACGAGCACCACAATACCAAAGAGCCGTCGCCCCCACGGAGCCCTACTCACCGGCTCGGGTCGGGGAGGCTCTCTCTGTGCAGGACTCCGTCTCCTCTTCTGGCGGCGGGACCAGCAGCACTTCTCTCGCGGCGCGGGGCTTCCCTTTCTCCTGGGAGCCCCGCGCTGCCGTTGGCGGCTACGGCCGCATTTACCTCTTCACCCGGGCCCCTCCTGGGACCCGGGACTCTACAGCTGTGCCGGTGGAGGCGGGGTAGGCTCCGTCCTCCCTTCTCCCTTCACCCGGGCCCCTCCTGGGACCCGGGACTTGTTCCTCGGCACTCGAGGAGGCGGGGTAGGCTCCCGTCCTCCTCATCACGCAGCCAAGCTTCCGGCCGCATTCTTCTCCAGCTTCCGTCCGGCCGGCCCCGCCCACAACCAGGCGGGCCGCGGATCGCGGCGGCAACCTCTGCTCGGCAATGAGGGGTAGGCTCCCTCGCAATAAAAATCCATCAGCGGGGTGGGCTCTTGCTCACCACAGGCATCACAACGCGGGGTGGGCACCCGCTCTTCCCACGCACTGTGAGGGAATCTCCACGTCGGGATTCCCTCGGAAATGATCGCAGCCCAGCGCTGCAAAGCCCACGCACTCCTGGGGAAATAAAAGTAAAGCGCCCACAGGGCGCTAAAGATGCAGCAAGGTCCTGGGGGATGCCAAGAACAGCAGAAGGGACCCAAAGAGAGTCCTTAAGGCATCAAGGGGGCAATGCAGGGCCCAGGGAGGCAAGCCCTCCTGGCAGCCCCCTGGGCCCCAACAGCAGCACGCCCCGTAGGAACAGCAACCAGGAACTGCACACCAAGAGTGAACATTTACATGGGGTCACAGCCCCTTCTTTTATACACCCTTTTCCTTTGTCTAAAGGTGTAGGGTTTAGGGAAAACCAGATGCAACTGGTTTGGGGGGAGCTTTGGAGCACTTTGTTTTGCTCAGCTCCTCTCTCCTTTCACAGGACAGGCTAGGGACATCAGACACACCACAGGGGGTGGAGCCAGCATTGTAGAGGGAAGGCACAGCCCTATTCAGGTCCCAGGTGCAACTCCTCCCTCCCATCTAGATGCAGATCTCCCTATTCACCACTGCGCTGACTCACCCTGCCCCTGTCACTCACAAGCCAGACATGCAATTCACATCAGGCAGGCAGACACAGAGCACTCATAAATGCCAACTTCTAAAAGTGGCACTTCTCCACTAGTCACAATAAATCTGCGACCACCATTGCGCAGCATTTATTCTCACGAGTTCACACATACTAAACTCGCCCCTGCACTCCTCTCACACCAGGAATTACCATGGACACACATATCCCCCATGCATTCCTATGGGAGGGCAGGACAATCTCACCACACGCACTCAGCGCGCACGCACTTTACACTGGACCACAGTGCTAAAGTGCCCAGAGACTTAAAACTACTGACATACAAGGCAAAAAGTTTAGGGGTGAACCGGCCAAAAAGGGCCAAGTCCAACAAGCCTGTAGACTGCTCTCCACAACTACCACTTAGAGAGCTTTCTAAGGTTGTCTAAGACCTCCTAAATCAACATAAGGGTTGTCTGGACTGGTGCAGGGTGTCCACTTACATAAGTGTACATCATTTACTAGGTCAGCCTCTCACATTGGGGTGCAGCGGTTGGGATTCAAGCCTGCATTGTTTTACCAGATAAATCTTGGTGTGATTAATTGAAAAACCATCACTAATACTAGGCACATATAATACAAGCTAAGAATAGTAAGTTCTACTGAACTTAGGGTTGAGTAGTCAAGGGTCTAGCACACCCTTTCTCCAACCTCAGAGAGTTTACTTCCCACTAGGTTAAGTAGGTGCAGCACCTCACTACACCTAGTATGTCTGCAAAAGGAGATGCCAGTGGCTCTCTACCTTCTAGACACAGTGAGCTTTCATTCCAAGAACTGAAAGCCCTGTGTGCCTCTAAGAAGCTTAAGACAGGGAAAGGCCCTAATTCTCAATGCCTCCTAGAGGTGTTACTGTTAGATGACCTACAGAAAGCTAGTGGGTCAGATGAACAGGAATGAGTGGGTGGGCAGGGGACAGAAGATAGGACAGGATGGGGGGCCCTCTATGACCTTGAATCTAACCCTGACCAGGAGGAGCCTGATGACTCCCACCTGGAAAACTCAGATCCCCAGAGGATACTAGAGGTGGCCCAGAAGGTGCCCCCTTTGTTCCTCTGGGAAGGTGCAGAGTAGACCAAGGAGGTCTAGATTCTCCTCAACAGGATTCAATGCTTCAGGACAATAAGTAGGGACCTCCATATCTAGTAAGAGGGAAAACCCTTTGGATAGGGAATACCAGCTTTTTGAACTGAAGAAAGCAAGGCTTAGGCTTAGGCTTAGGATCAGGCAAGAGCAGTTGACCCTTGACAATGAGTCCCTAGGAGTCCAGAAAGCTAGGAAGAAATTGGGCCTAAAGTCCTATGGTGGTATCAACAGTGTCCCTAGAGAAACTTCTTTTGACCACAGGAACCTGAACAAGATAGTCCCTCCCTACCATGTTGGGGATGACATCCACAAATGGATAACTGCCTAGGAAAGGGCCTGTAAAGTTCAGAGGGTCCCCCAAGAGCAGTGGGCAGCTATCTTATGGCTCTCCTTTGCTGGCAAAGGTAGACATAAGCTCCTCACTGTTAGAGAAGAGGATGCTGATAATTACTCATTGTTGAAGAGTGCTCTCATAGATGGGTTTGGCTTAACCACTGAACAGTATAGGATTAAATTCAGAGACACCCAGAAAGCACAGTACATTGTGTGGTTCTTTTTGTATTTATTCTATACCAATAAGATTGCATTCTGGTAAAACAAGCTGCTTTACACTCCTTCTGGACTAAGCCTGAAGGCTGCTCCCCACAGCTACCACTTATAGATCTTTCTACGGTTGTCTAAGACCTCTTAAATCACCATAAGGGTTGTCTGGACTGGTGCAGGGTGTCCACTTACATAAGTGTACATCATATACCAGGCCAGCCTCTCACATCCTTCATTGAGCAATTATTGCACCACTTCATTGCACTTCAATGACTCAGAGTCATCATAGCTCTGCCCCTCCCTTACAAAAAGGTTTTGGTTGGCTTGACTACCTGGCTTTTCAAACAGTGCCAACCAACAAAATGCCTAACGTGATGTTTTGAATTTGTGATAGGAGATTAAAATACTGTAACTGAACTGTAGTGATGTTTTGTGGTTGTACTTTGTTAAAACAAAATAAGGGGAGGTGAATCTGGCATCTAAAATGTATAGTGTTTTTTCAAGCCGGACAGACCACCGGGGCTGGCTGAGAGAGTGCCAGCAGAGGAGATGTGGCAGCGGTCACCAGCAGCAGGGGTGGGCAGTGGTAAGTCGCGTTGCTTCCTTATTGACAAATAGTAATATACTCACTGCAAGGGTGTTGACTGACTCATGAACACCCCGCTTTAGCAGATGCAGCAAGAGTTGAGTACTTATGTCCTCTTCTATCTGCAACTCAGCAAAAAAAGGTTTGCAAATGAAGTTTAAGAATGACAGCTTATTGGGAAAGGAATGCAGGATGGAAGGACTAAAGATGAGTGAAATGTGCATAATATATGAGTAAAAGGATATGTGGGTGCAAGTATGCATGCGTATAGGTGGGTGATGATGATAGGAATCTGAATGGCTGGGTGAAGGATGGATGAAAGGGTATATAAGTTTATGGGTGAAAGGACGCCTGCATGGGTGGGTGAAAAGAATGCTTGGGTGGGTTAAAGGCAAAGTAGGATGAGTGAATGGGTGAAAGGATGCATTGGTGGGTAAATGGATGTTGGTGAATGGTTCGTTCGGAGCTATGTTTGGATGGATGGATTAATTGGATATATATGAATGGATGGTTTTCTATTGTAAAAAGTGGATGAAAGAATGTGAAGCTCAAATGGTGCATATCGAAGCCAAGGGTGAAGATTAAGAATACTAGAAGAACAATGCAATGATGAATGGATAATTGCTTGACTTTTGTGGATCGGATAGCCTGTTACAAATGTGCCACTTCTATATCCGGTTCTTTAATCCTTTCCCTGTACTGCAGTACATCGATTTTCCCACTGTCTACTTACGGCAGATAGGATGTCTGCATGATTGTTTTAGTTTATACTTGATGTTTATCATTCATATTATTAATCTGTCTTGTAGTCAGGGTAAAATTCAAAGGCATTTTTGAGAAGAGAAGGGCCATTGGAATAAGATAGTTGTCTATTACAGCTGTGCCAACTGCAGAGACTAGCAAAGTATGACTAATGACAAGTACAAAACGGTCGCCAGCTGATGCATACCTACTGCAGAACAAGAGAGAGAATACTTGTACTCTATAGTGCATAATGCCTTTCTCATTAATGAGAGGTAATTTGTTTTCCACACAAAGGGGTCGATTCCGATTCCGGCCGGAAAACGTACCGACCGACTCGGAGCCGGAATTAATTCCGACCGACACGTACCGGTGCAGCCCGACCCGCAAAGTACAATGAGAAGCGTGCAAAACCCGACCGACTCATACGGAACACAAGCCGAACGACCGAGCCGCGCGGAAACCAATCCGGCCGGAAAAACACGCGAATCTAACCGACTGACACGCACCCGGAACAATCCCTAACGAAACGTACCCGCGAACTCCTACCCGCCAAGTACGATGCAACGTTTTGGAAAACACGACCGAGTCGCACGGAGGACAAGCCATACGACCGACACGCATACAAAACTGCGAGCCGAAGCAACCCAAAACACCGCGACCGACGCGTACGCAGCATAGAAAACAGCACAAACACAGCGTGAACGAATCGGAGAAGCTCGTACGAGACAACTGCAGGGTCAGACTCGGTCACAAGAACGTCTCCTACATGCACGAAAAGTACAAAGGGAAAATACACAAAAAAGGCCAAACAAGCAATTACAAAGCCAATAAATACTGGGGGGGCAGGGAACAAAGACACACCCACAACTCCACCCATATAAAGGACACAAATCCCTACCATGATCCTTTGCAAATTCAAATTACCTGCCAGCACTCAACAGACAGCAACCATACACCCACAGCTCATCCATCACACAAGCCACACACCATCAGCATCTCAACAATAGCAACCTCACATACACCCAGCAAAACACACACTCACACACCTTCACCTGCACACCAACACACACATCACTCACCATCACCACCCATCACCATGCCCCCAAAGAAGAATCATAAGTTCCTAGATAGTGAATTGGAAGTTCTGGTAGATGAGATCCTCATGGTAGATCCACAGCTGTTTGGTACACTGGTCCAACAGACACCCATGGTGCAGAAAACCAAGATGTGGGAGAGGATCGTCGACAGGGTGAACGCACAATCACCATGTTTGCGCACAAAGATAGACATCCAGAACAGGTGGTATGACGTGCGCAGGAGGGTCAGGGAGCTGTTGAAGAAGGACTACCTCGTGAGCCAACACACCGGCAGTGGCCCTCCTGCCAAGCCAGTATACCTCAGGCCCTGGGAGGAGAAGGTGCGGGCCATCCTACCACCAGTGTGCGTATATGGACTAGAAAACATCCCAGAGCCTGGTGAGTACACAACAAATGTACACAATATTGTGCGACAATACACACACATCACTGTCAAGGGGAGAGTCAAACCATGCACCCTTAGCAAATACACACCAACCAGAACAGAATCATCCCAAAATGTATATGTCAGTCAGATAAACACAACACATGCCATCTCATAGTGACATGTAACTGTCTCATCACATGTACAAACAAAACTACAACTACAGCTAGGCAGTGGCACAAATACAACTAACAAACACATCCAGACATGTAGCCACCACTACAACACCACCACACAGTGAAGCCCACTGAAAGAAAGGAATACTGTGTATGCTGGGCAAGTCAGTGTAGCCAATAGCATCATGGGAGTCGTAGTCACAGATATTGCCCACCCTCACAATGCGCACATCAACACCACCATGAACCATGCTCACATCACAGGGAGTGGAAAACAACTGACAAGATGGCTGACACTGGCTACTGCTGTGGGGAGCACAAGGCCCTGCTGGCAACTGTGCACCAACCAACAGCAGGACACCACTGACTGACATCCTGAAAGACAACTTGCACTCCCTGCAATGGAAGCACGTTCCATGGTGGGATATCTGGCTGGGTGGGAAGGAGGACTCACAGCACAGACCATAGTCACCAGCAGCTCCACCCACACACCCCCTAACACAAACTCCACACAACTCACCTGGGAGAATGCATTGCCTCACACTCCAATCAAATATCCCACAAAGAACCACAACCCTGGGTCATGCTGTGTGAAGCACAGGGACACACATGGGACCTGTAGCAGAACTAACCCCAGGATAACACTGTCAGCCATCTTGTCAGCACAGGCACACAACCCCACAGGGAAGCAGAGTCAAAGGGAAGGAAGCATGGGCATGCTGGGAAGGGGGTGGAGGCAATAGCATGATGGGAGTGGTAGTCACAGCTCAACATCCCTCACCCACATGGCCCAGCAAGCTCACACCGAAGCATGCACACACCACAGAGAGTGGAAAGCCCCATCAAAGATGTCTGACACTGGTGCACTGTTGTGGGGAGCACAAGGCCATGCTGGGAACTGTCCACCAACTAACAGCAGGAGACCACTGCCAGCCATCTTGCCATTGCACTCACACTCACACACAGTGAAGTCCACCCAAAAGCAAGTAAGTATGGGCATGCTGGGAAGTGGGGTGGAGGCAATAGCATGATGGGAGTGGTAGTCACAGATATTGGTCACCCCCACAACTGTCCCATCAACACCACCCTGAACCATGCGCACATCACAGGGAGTGGAAAACAACTGACAAGATGGCTGACACTGGCTACTGCTGTGGGGAGCACAAGGCCCTGCTGGCAACTGTGTACCAACCAACAGCAGGACACCACTGACTGACATCCTGAAAGACAACTTGTACTCCCTGCAATGGAAGCACGTTCCATGGTGGGATATCTGGCTGGGTGGGAAGGAGGACTCACAGCACAGACCATAGTCACCAGCAGCTCCACCCACACACCCCTCTAACACAAACTCCACACAACTCACCTGGGAGAATGCATTGCCTCACACTCCAATCAAATATCCCACAAAGAACCACAACCCTGGGTCATGCTGTGTGAAGCACAGGGACACACATGGGACCTGTAGCAGAACTAACCCCAGGATAACACTGTCAGCCATCTTGTCAGCACAGGCACACAACCCCACAGGGAAGCAGAGTCAAAGGGAAGGAAGCATGGGCATGCTGGGAAGGGGGGTGGAGGCAATAGCATGATGGGCGTGGTAGTCACAGCTCAACATCCCTCACCCTCATGGCCCAGCAAGCTCACACCCAAGCATGCACACACCACAGAGAGTGGAAAGTCCCATCAAAGATGTCTGACACTGGTGCTCTGTTGTGGGGAGCACAAGGCCATGCTGGGAACTGGCCACCAACCAACAGCAGGACACCACGGTCAGCCATCTTGCCATTGCTCTCACACTCACACACAGTGAAGTCCACCCAAAAGCAAGTAAGTATGGGCATGCTGGGAAGTGGGGTGGAGGCAATAGCATGATGGGAGTGGTAGTCACAGCTCAACATCCCCCACCCACATGGCCCAGCAAGCTCACACTCAAGCATGCACACCCCACAGAGAGTGGAAAGCCCCATCAAAGATGTCTGACACTGGTGCACTGTTGTGGGGAGCACAAGGCCATGCTGGGAACTGTCCACCAACTAACAGCAGGACACCACTGCCAGCCATCTTGCCATTGCACTCACACTCACACACAGTGAAGTCCACCCAAAAGCAAGTAAGTATGGGCATGCTGGGAAGTGGGGTGGAGGCAATAGCATGATGGGAGTGGTAGTCACAGATATTGGTCACCCCCACAACTGTCCCATCAACACCACCCTGAACCATGCGCACATCACAGGGAGTGGAAAACAACTGACAAGATGGCTGACACTGGCTACTGCTGTGGGGAGCACAAGGCCCTGCTGGCAACTGTGCACCAACCAACAGCAGGACACCACTGACTGACATCCTGAAAGACAACTTGCACTCCCTGCAATGGAAGCACATTCCATGGTGGGATATCTGGCTGGGTGGGAAGGAGGACTCACAGCACAGACCATAGTCACCAGCAGCTCCACCCACACACCCCTCTACCACAAACTCCACACAACTCACCTGGGAGAATGCATTGCCTCACACTCCAATCAAATATCCCACAAAGAACCACAACCCTGGGTCATGCTGTGTGAAGCACAGGGACACACATGGGACCTGTAGCAGAACTAACCCCAGGATAACACTGTCAGCCATCTTGTCAGCACAGGCACACAACCCCACAGGGAAGCAGAGTCAAAGGGAAGGAAGCATGGGCATGCTGGGAAGGGGGGTGGAGGCAATAGCATGATGGGAGTGGTAGTCACAGCTCAACATCCCTCACCCACATGGCCCAGCAAGCTCACACTCAAGCATGCACACACCACAGAGAGTGGAAAGCCACATCAAAGAAGTCTGACACTGGTGCACTGTTGTGGGGAGCACAAGGCCATGCTGGGAACTGGCCACCAACCAACAGCAGGACACCACTGTCAGCCATCTTGCCATTGCTCTCACACTCACACACAGTGAAGTCCACCCAAAATCAAGTAAGTATGGGCATGCTGGGAAGTGGGGTGGAGGCAATAGCATGATGGGAGTGGTAGTCACAGATATTGGTCACCCCCACAACTGTCCCATCAACACCACCCTGAACCATGCGCACATCACAGGGAGTGGAAAACAACTGACAAGATGGCTGACACTGGCTACTGCTGTGGGGAGCACAAGGCCCTGCTGGCAACTGTGCACCAACCAACAGCAGGACACCACTGACTGACATCCTGAAAGACAACTTGCACTCCCTGCAATGGAAGCACGTTCCATGGTGGAATATCTGGCTGGGTGGGAAGGAGGGCCGGATGTCAACCAAATACAACCAATGCAGACCATGTACACACCCCAACATTCACATAGAAGAGGGGTCGTCCGAGGAAGGATAACTGAGAGGCTGATGGCCATGCACAACCCCCAGGAAGCCAACACCTGTTCTGGAAAATCACCTTTCTGCCCAAACTGTTCACCCTGTCGAATGCAACACAACTCTCCCACATGACATGGGGAGCTCAAGTTGGACCAATGTCTCAGATGACTGTGGACTTTACTCTGGACATTTCTGCTACCAGGACTTCCAAATCATCTAGGAACTTTGGATTACAATCACAATGTACAGCACCCACCATCCTGTGCACTATACTCACACATGTATGTCAATAAACTCACTAATACACCATACTTGCCTCTGTTGTGATTCCAACGTTGTCTCTGAAGTGGCGATGATGATCTGGGAAATGACACTGTGCATGCTAACTGCTACAGCAAGTACAACACCGGCATGTGAGTCATGGCGACGTCACACATATTAGGGAGACACACCACCAGGGCTACACAACACATACACACCAGGGCCATCTGACTCATCGCCTACACTGATGTTGCCAGGAAATACGTTGCATTGCACAGACCCAACACCTATTCACAGTCTGTGTTAACTAGCCCACTGGTGCAGTAAGCAAATGTCAGTCAGATGTGTGACCACAGACAACGCACATCACAAAGTGAAGCACAGGTTTATTACACATTTGCAACATGTTGTAACCACCACAGATGCAAGGTAATCCCACCTGGCAGCGGGCACACAGTCAACAAGTGTAGAAGGAAGGAAGTCCATGGGTGTGGTGCACATCACCTGTAGGGACACGACAGCTACCACCCGGGAAGTCGAATCACGGTGTCGGGGATCACAGTTGACCAAACTACTCTGAAAGTACCCTGTGAAGGACAGAAATGACACACAGTCAAAAGCACTGAAGAACAGGACAGAACTGCAATACTCATGCCCAATACATGTCACAAGATACCCACCCAGAACCAAGTTAGCATGTCAACACTGTTGGGGAGTACAGACTACCTGTAAGGACACATCGCTACACGCATATAGTCATGTAGCCCATGGACACACTCAAACAGCACCAGAGCACCACCAACACATATCATGCAAACTCACATCATTGACATGACATCTCTGGATACTCACATTCAGCCGAAGAAGTTGGTGATGAGCTGTGTGCGGACATCACCATCATCATCATCATCATCACTGGCATCGTGGTCCAGGCCAGGATCCTCCACAGGTGGCGGACGTTGGTCATCGTCATCCAGGATGAGAGGCAACTCCTTCCGCACTGCCAGGTTGTGTAGCATGCAGCAGACGATGACAATCTTGCACACCTTTGCTGGGGCATATGGGAGGGACCCTCTTGTCTTGTCGAGGCAGCGGAAGCGGCTCTTCAGGAGACCAAATGTCCGCTCAATCACTCTCCTGGTCCGACCATGTGCCTCATTGTAGCGCATCTGGGCTGGTGTCACAGGGTTCCTGAGGGCGTCAGCAACCACAGCATGTTGGGGTATCCGGAGTCACCTACATACAGACAATTGCACATTAGCTGAGTTGGAAAAGAGGGTGGAACACTACATTGCAGAACACACACAATGGTACAAAGTCAGTACACACCAACAAGCCAGGCACGCTGGTTCCGCATCTGTGACATCATCCTCGGGATGCGACTACTCCTCATCACGTAGGCATCGTGTGCAGAACCAGGGAAACGGGCACACACGTGTGAGATGCTCATATCTGCAAGACAGACCACCAGTGCATTGACCGAGTGGTAGTGTTTGCGGTTCCTGTATGCCTGCTCTTGGGCCTGTGGTGGTACCAAAGCCACATGTGTCCCATCAATGGAGCCAATGACATGTGGCATCCTCCCCAGGGCATAGAAGTCACTCTTCACACCAGTGAGTTGTTGGAGTCTAGGGAAATAGATGTAATGGTTCAGATATATCAACTTAGCCTCCAAAACATCGCGGAGCACACGGCTGAACATGGTCTGTGACATCCCACCAGCAGTCGCCACAGTGTGTTGAAAGGTACCGGTGGCAAAGAAGTGTAGGGCTGCCATCACCTTCACCTTGGGGGTCAGCGCTGAAGGGTACGGCCGGCCAGGTTGCAAATGTGGTGCCAAGCGCACTGCCAAATCCTCAATCAGCTGCCTGGTGAAGCGGTACCGTCGGATGCTGTCACGTTCCACCATCGTTGCCAGGTCAGGGAATGGTCTAAGGACAGCTGGTGCCTTGCAGTGCATAGGTGAAGAAAGCAAGATTGTCAGTCACCCCACATATGTGGCATTGAACACACTCAATATCACATGATACATCCTTATGAGGCACAAGTACATGATGTGTGCAGTTCCGTAAGGATATGTATGGCACATACATGGCCAACATCTAACATCACAGTTCAACAAGTGGCATCAATAAGTCCCAGGTTGTGCCATTGGATATCATGAGGCCGTGTCCCAGTTCCCATCTCCTGCTGCCACGTTACAAACACACCCCACAGTGACATGTGAGGACAGATGTGCCCCAGGCATCACAGCTCAACGACAGGTAGATTCCCAGGGACCCTGTATTGCCACATGGACACTGGCATGACATGGTGTATCATGTATACACCACAGCAAAACAACAATGACCCCCACAGGTAGTGGTCCCTGTTGCCTCGGCAGGACAGACATGGACGTCTGTGACACACACGCGCACAACATCAAAGTCCATGCACAAACAACGTGGATGTGGAGACTGCCTCCCATTGTGCACATGAAATCAGAGACATTGTAAACACAACATGCACACAGACTGTGGAGGACCATCACTATTGTGCCAATGGGTCACCCTGGGTTAAACATACCATCCCACATGGGACTCAGGGGGTATGTGACATGACATACACATACACCACCGTGAAATGTGACCATGCCACATGCTCAGATATGAACAGTTGCACATCACAGTGGTCATGTACACGAAACACCAAGGATTCTGTCCCCATGAACACATGCACAGCCTGGGGGTGGCTGCCCCCAAGTGACACCCACAGAACAACATGTTCACCCCCATACACGGAATAGGTAATGCAGCCTTACATGCCTCAGGATACAGTGTGGACAGGGTGTGGTGTTGTAGGTGTGCCCCTCACTCCCTGGGAAGTATATGTGGCTGGCATATGTTCACCTGTGACAGGCATGGTGACATATGCCAGTGACTTGTACAGGGACGCATTGGACAGCAATGGACCGATCGGTGCGCACACATTGGCCATTGCATTCAATGTGAGCTGGTACGCGTTGTATTCGCAATACGCGTTGGACAGCAATGGACCGATCAGTGCGCACACATTGGCCATTGCATTCAATGTGTGCTGGTACGCGTTGTATTCGCAATATGCGTTGGACAGCAATGGCCCGATCGGTGCGCACACATTGGCCATTGCATTCAATGTGTGCTGGTACGTGTTGTATTCGCAATACGCGTTGGACAGCAATGGACCGATCAGTGCGCACACATTGGCCATTGCATTCAATGTGTACTGGTACGCGTTGCATTCGCAATACGCGTTGGACAGCAATGGACCGATCAGTGCGCACACATTGGCCATTGCATTCAATGTGTGCTGGTACGCGTTGTATTCGCAATACGCGTTGGACAGCAATGGACCGATCAGTGCGCACACATTGGCCATTGCATTCAATGTGTGCTGGTACGCGTTGTATTCGCAATACGCGTTGGACAGCAATGGACCGATCGGTGTGCCCGGCCGGCCCATTGCATTCAATGTGTGCGGGTACGCATTGTATCCTAGGTACGCGTTGAACAGCAATGGACCGATCGGTGTGCCCGGCCGGCCCATTGCATTCAATGTGTGCGGGTACGCGTTGTATCCTAGGTACGCGTTGAACAGCAATGGACCGATCGGTGTGCTTGGCCGGCCCATTGCATTCAATGTGTGCGGGTACGCGTTGTATCCTAGGTACGCGTTGAACAGCAATGGACCGATCGGTGCGCACCCATTGGCTATGACCTGGCCTGGCAACGGACGCGTTTTCAAATTTTGAACGAGTCTGATGCTGTAAATTCAGTTGGTCACCCACAACAATGTTGCAAATTCATGGGTGTCATGAAGTTGAACTTTTGAAGGATGCTGGGGGCGTGTGTAAGTGGTGCAATTCCATGGATTGGCCAGATTCAGAAGATGCAAACGACTTGGACCTATCACTTTGGACACATGGGACAGTATCTGCCTCTGCAGCACACATATAATGCTGGCTGTTCCCCTGAGAGCTCACTTGCCTGCACTACATGCTCCAGGACGACATCTGCCACTACACTGCTGCTGTATCTGCACCCTCTGGACCCTGCAATGGCACGTACTGTGGAGAGAGCCCCAGCCTTCAGCACTGAGGAGAACCAGGCCCTGCTGGACAACCTCCTTCCACAGTACAGCAAGCTGTATGGGAAAGCTGAGGAGCAGGTGAGTGTTCTGTCCACTGCCTTTCTAAATGTGCATGTTGTCTGACTAGCAAGGCTAACAGTCTGCACGCCACTGGCTAGCAGGCTCACTGAGTAGTTGTCACCCCCCATAGTGTGTAGTTACATGCACTGGACAGGTATAGTGCAGTGACAGTGCATTTAAACAAGGTTTTACTTCCCAGGCAATGATACCATGTAGTAACTGCTGGCATACTGTCCATGGCCATCGTTGCACTGCCTGTGTACATCATGTGCCCCTGTGATTGAGACATGTATATACAACTGTGTAATGCACGGATATGTTGCATGTGTAGTAATGGCATTCTCACTTTGTCATCCTCACAGGTTGATGCCCACCAGAAGCAGCAGATATGGCTGACCATCGTCCGGGCAGTGAGATCCGTGGGGGTCTACAAGCGCCGGATCCGCAACTGCCAGAAGAGGTGGCAGGACCTTCGGGGCTGGACCCGGAGGATCGCACGGGTCCAGCTGAAGCTGTCGCCTCCTCGCAGGAGGGGCGGACACCGGACCCTGACCCACCACATGCTCAGGATCCTGGCAGTGGTCTTCCCTGATCTGGATGGGCAGCTGAAGGCCAGAGAGCAGCAAGGAGGGGGTGAGTCCATGACTGCATTGTGAACTATGTCTGCCATGCTATGTGCCCTCCTCTGGCCTGGTTAAACTTCCACAGTACATCAGTCATGTGGTCCAGGACCCATGTCCCTCTATTGTGCACTGCCCACTCCTCATCTGATACCCTGGTGTGGCCCTTACAGTCAGGGAATTGTGTCACTTGGGTACTGTGTCCTTGCAGTTTGCTTGACTCAAGGTGGGGGACAGCATCTATTTCCCTAACTCTGTGGTGGGCATCATGGGTGGGTCCATTGCTTACACAATGGCTGTGTTCTGACATGTAATCTGCGTGTTACTTTGATATGTGGTCCAATTGCAGAGCTGATCCACCACATGTGCCTGGGGTATCTGGCACACACCCATGCTGCGGGTGGGAACAATGTTTGGGCCCCAGGAGTGTGTATATTACGTGTGTCACACATACTTAGCCAGCTGCCTACTGTCCAGGGCTCATCCCTCATTCATGTGGGGCAGGTCAGCCATGCCTACTCCAGGCCATACAATACACTCTGTACTCCCACTCCCGTGTATCAGCTGACACGTTGTGCTCAGTGATTTGTCCCCTCAGGTGTCTGCCTCTGTGTCAGTGTGCTGTGGCTTCGTTGTCAGGTCTGCTGGGGTGTTTCTCGGTTGGGGCTCAGCATGCCACCGGAGATGTGACCATAGGAGATGATACTTGTGTGACACATAGGTGTTTGATTACCTGACCGTGCAGACTGGGGTATGCGAATGTGAAGTTCAGGCAGCTGTTTCCCATTCACAGCAGATTGTGAGGTGCTCAGGTTCAGAGGGTAGTGTTACAGGTCTCCCATATGTCCAATCGGTATGACCTGGACAGATAAGTGTTCAGATGATGTGGTGTGTGGGGGATGTACATGTGCACTTGTTCAGCTCCAGGACTTGCATTCCCCATGACCTACTATTGTGACACAGTGCAGAGTGTTGTTGTCTGGCTGCCCTGCCCATGTGACTGGAGACAGTGATGTATGACTTAGCAGGCATGCCTGTGCCATGGTGTTAGACCTGGCACCATTGGCGTAGGTCTCCCTTCCATTTTTCGCTGTTGTCTCCTCTGTTTTACTGGCGTTAGATGCTCTGGGTGCTGTGCCACTGCCATTCAGTGTCACAGCGCGAATGCTCCCTGTGTAAATATGTCTATGTGAATTGGTATATCCCTGATTGGCTTATTTGGTTTACCTGTTAGTCCCTAGTAGTGTGGCCTATGTGTGCCCAGGGCTGGTAAACCAAATGCTGCTGGTGGGCCTGCAGCACTGATGTGTGCCACCCACAGAAGCAGCTTGTAAAGTGTGTCTCAGACCTGCCACTGCAGTGTCTGTGTGCAGTCCAGAACTGCCATCTTGGCTGTGAAGTGCACTCACTTCCCAGCCCCTGAACCTTCCCTTGGCAGCCTGTAAGTCACCCCTATGGTAGGGTGCATTGTATGTGTAAGGTAGGACATGCCTTGGTGTATGTAGCATGTCCTGGTAGTGAATTACACCCCATTTCGTTTTTCACTACTGTAAGGCTACCTGTTCCTCATAGGCTAGAATGGGCAGTTTGACTATTACATTCTATAGTCCTAGCTGACTTCAGGGACATGGTAGAAAAACGAATTTAGTATGCCTGAGCTCAGAATATTAAAATACATCTTTTAGTGAAGTTTATTTTTATATTCTGTGTTTGAAAATACCACTTTTAGAAAGTAGGTATTTTCTTGCCTAAGCCTTCCAGTGTGCTCTGCCGTTATGTGTATTGGCTGTCTGGTTTTAGAGGGGCAGGACAGGCTGAGTCAGACCTGGGTTGAATAGAGATCTGCATTTAGAGTGTGGGGAGGGGTGGCTCCTTGACCTGAATAGGGCTGTGCCTGGCAAGGTGAATGCTGGCTCCACCTCCCACTGTGTGTCTGCTAGCAGACCCCCTCTTTCTGAAAGGAAGGATGCAGCCTGGTAAACAAAGTGCTCCAGGCCTGAGCAGAACTGGTTCTGGCTGGGTTCAGTGACTGGTAGCTTCTAAGAACAAAGGCTTTTGGGGTATAAATATCTGTGCTCAAACCCCTACATTTTTGTATTGCTTTTGGATCTGGAGAGGAAACTCTGTCCGTGCCACTGGAGGAATCTGCAGGAAGTGACTGTCCCTGTGCTTGTGTGTTGTTTCTTGCACTGGCCTGCAGCAGTGATCACTGGACCTTGAAGAAGAGGAAAAGGAACTCTTGAGAGAACTTTTATTTTTGTTACAAGCAATTACCCAAGGGCTAGGAAAAGAGCTAGCCTCCTGCTGGAGTCTCAGGCACATCAGACTCCACCACCAACCTCCTGCTTCCTCCCTGCGAGGACTGCTATCTGCTGATGAGGCTCCTGTGAGTTCCAGGGCCTCTAGTTTGCATCAGAGAAGAGAGTGTGGGAAATCGACGCTAACGCATCTTTGCGGGCCGCTGCAGTCGAGAGCGCTGGGAAAATCATCGCGCTACTGCCGCCGAGGGCCCGCAACACGAAACCATCGCTGACGCCCCTTTGCGAGCCGCTGCAGCCGAGACGCGCTGGAAAGATCATCGCGCTGCTGTCGCCGCGCACTCGCAACCCTTAAAGAAATCATCGCTTCGAGACATCGCAGTGCGGACGCCGTGCGTCCGCCACTTTGATCGCATCGCACCGAATTTCGTCGCTCCCTCGCGGAGCGTCTTGTATTCGCATCGCAACACGATCGCACAGCGCAACAGGATCGCCGCATCGACTTCTCCCACGCGGCAAGAAAGTCATCGCATCGGCGGTCCAGCGTGCAGAAGTTTGTCGCATCGTCTCCGCACGCATCACGCAGATCGGCGCATCATCCTCCCTTGCGGCAAGGATTTCAACGCATCGCCGGCCTCTCGTGCCGAGAATCATCGCTACAGCTTATTTGCGACATTTTGTTGGTTTTGCTACTAAACCCAGGTACTTTGTGAAAGAAAGGGTCGCAGAGACCACTGCTTTGAACTTGAACCTTATTTTTGCAACCTTTGAACTATTTTTGACAGCCCTTCAACAGCTATCCTATTTTTGACAGTATTGTGGCTTTTACAGTTATTGGTCTTGTGATAAATCTGCCTTTATATAAAGATACTTATTTTTTATAACTACTTGTGTGGTGTCCCTTTGTAGTGTTCCTCACTGTGTTACTGTGTATGGTCATAAATGCTTCACACCCTGCCTCTGAGATAAGCCTACCTGCTCGTGCTACGTTACCACAGGGTTGAGCAGGGGTATTAAAGAGGGTAGCCCTCTCACTCTGACTTAGGAAGAAGGGTCCCTACTTGGACAGTGGCCAGCCATTGCCAACTAGAGACCCCCATTTCTAACATTGGTGGTCAGCGGTGAGGATCTGGACTTGCATTTATGATCGCATACAGTAATTATAGTGTACACTACTAGTGAGTGCAGACCATAACGTACCGCATACATTTTTTGAGAGTTTTTTTTGGGATCCTATATTGTAATTGATATTGCCGGTGATTTTTCACCCGCACACATTTTCTGAGAGTTTTTGGGATCCTATATTGTGATTGATATTGCCGGTGATTTTTCACCCGCTCCCATTGTTTGAAAGTTTTTGGATCCCCTATTGTAATTGATATTGCCGGTGATTTTTCACCCGGGCACATTTCTGAGAGTTTTTGGGATCCTATATTGTGATTGATATTGCCGGTGATTTTTCACCCGCGCCCATTTTTTGAAGGTTTTTGGATCCCCTATTGTAATTGATATTGCCGGTGATTTTTCACCCGCGCACATTTCTGAGAGTTTTTGGATCCTATATTGTGATTGATATTGCTGGTGATTTTTCACCCGCTTACATTTTTTTGAGAAGTTTTCTTCTGTCCTTTATTGATATTGCCAGTTATTTCTACAATGGGCAAGCCCAGATCCAATGCCTCAGAGGATCTCTCCTGGGAAGAAGAGAAAATAAAAACCTACAATGCCAAGCAGCTCAAATATTTTTGCAAGCAATTCACAGTCCCTATCACAGGTCTCACTAGAAGGGAGGAGTATTACAAGGCGCTGAAGGCCTGGCTAGAAGCCAGGGATGCCCCTAAGGATATAGGAGAGCTTGAGGAGGTGGGAGAGAATGCAGGAAAGCAGCAGGGCGATGTAGTAGACTTAGTAGGAGATCCAGCCCTTTCCAACCCGGGCTCTACTGTGTCCGCTAAGGGTCTGTCCCCAGAAGAGCTGGAGGACAGGGAGAGAGATAGGCGGCATAATATGGAGATGGCTAAGCTTAAAATGGATGGTCACCGGGACCTAGAGAACAAGAAGTTAGAAATTGAGATTATGAGAATGAAGCTTGAGCATGAGAGAGTATTGAGGGAGTTGGAGATTAAAGCTAAGAGTATGGAAATCTCCCCTCTGGTGGCAGCGTACCTGTAGTGCACCCTGAGAGTAGGGTGTATATACCCAAGGAGGTTATCAAGGATTTCCACAAAAGTGAAGATATTGGGCAATGGTTTGCCGCTTATGAATTAGCCATGGTGTCCCACCGGGTCCCTGAGAAGGATTGGGGAGCGGGGTTGTGGGGACGCTTTGTGAGTGAGGGAGGGATACCTTGTTGGACCTGCCCCCAGAAAGTAGGATGGTTTATGCCCACATGAAGGAAGCGTTGATGACCCGCTATGGTTTGACCCCTGAGATGTATAGGCAGAGGTTTAGGGTCTGCAAGAAGCTAGAGGGTACCACGTGGGTTGAATATGTGTCTTTTTTTGCAGAGCCATGGAACGCTGGGTAAAAGGTAGCAAAGTAGAAACTTTTGCGCAGTTTTATGATTTGATTGCATGGGAGCATTTATCTAGTAATTGTTTTCCTGAGCTACGCCAGCACCTAATTGATTGCAAGCTGACTAACCCTAGAAAGCTTGCTGAGGAGGCGGACCGCTGGGTGAGCACCCAGGTCCGCAAGGGTCCAGTGGGAGACGTCGCCAAAGATGGGCAGGGTCCCCAGCAGAGGAGTGGGGGGGACAAGGGTCAACAGAGGGAGTTCCACCGAGGGACCCAAAGTAATCCCCCAAGGAACCAAGCAGTGGTGTCCCAGCCCCCCAAGAAAGGAGGACAGGGCCCCCAACAGGTAGGCCTGTTCCCAGGGGGCCCCCACTTGTTACAACTGTGGTCAAGTGGGCCACAGATATTTTGATCCCCAGTGCCCCCAAAGGGGGCCAGTGCACCACCCCATGCACCACCCCGCCAGATTGCTAGTGTAGCCCTGGGAGAGGAGGAGATGGGTGCCCAAGAGGGGTGGGATCCCGTAGAGTTGACCCTTGTCTCATTAGGGGACTTTGAGATGGTCCCCAAGCCTGCACTGCCTGCTAACACTAAAAAATACAGGCAGTGGGTGACCATCAATGGCCATAGGGTGGAGGCTCTAAGAGACACAGGGGCCAGTGTAACTGCTGTCAGCTCCCGGTTAGTGTCCAAAGAGCAGGTTGTCCCCCATGCATTCTACCCAGTAGTGTCCGCAGACAACTCAGAGAGCCAATGTGAGGTGGCTCAGGTTCCCTTTGAGTGGGGGGGTCTCAGGAACTCTTCAGGTAGCTGTGAGGCCCGCCATGCCTGTAGACTGTCTGCTGGGCAATGATTTAGAGGACTCCCCGTGGGCTACGGTGGAGAGGAAGGCTCACTTAGAGATGTTGGGTCTGCCTGAGTGGGCGTGTGCTACCACTCGGTCCATGGCAGCCAAGGAGGGTGTTGAGAAGGATCTGGAGCCTGAGAGTATGGCCCAGATCCCTGCCTTAGAGAGAAGGGGCAGGGGGCGCGGGAAGCCGGCCCCCTTGGTTCCCACGGCCCAGGAAGGAGCAGACCCTGAAGGGGATGCCCTGGAGCCTACCGAGGAGCAGATCACCGAACTGGGGGACCTGCCTGAGCTGACCCATTGGCAGCAGGAAGGGGGACCCACCAGGGAGGAATTTTGTGAGCAGCAGAGAATTTGCCCCTCTCTTGAGGGTATGCGGCGACAGGCTGCAGCCCAGGCAGAAGGTGACATGTCTGGTTCACATCTGATTTATTGGGAGAACAGTCTCCTGTATAGCGAGCCTAAGGTTGCTGAGCCAGGGTCAGCCCGTGTGCTGGTGGTACCCGAGTGCTTCAGAACCTTCCTACTGGGGTTGGCTCATGACATTCCATTGGCAGGACATCTGGGGCAGACCAAGACCTTTGAGAGGCTGGCCGCCCACTTTTATTGGCCCCAGATGCACAAGAGTTCAGACACTCATTGCAGGACCTGTGAGACTTGCCAGGCAAGTGGAAAGAGTGGGGGGGAAGATCAAGGCCCCACTCCAGCCCTTTCCAGGTGTGAGTACCCCATTCGAGCGAGTGGGCATTGACATTGTGGGGCCTCTGGACCCCAAGACAGCCATGGGCAACAGGTTCATCCTGGTCTTGGTGGACCATGCCACCCGGTACCCTGAAGCCATCCCGCTCAGGACAGTGACGGCCCCCATGGTGGGACGTGCACTGATGGGGATTTTCTCCCGTGTGGGATTCCCCAGAGAGGTGGTGTCTGACAGGGGGACCAACTTCATCTCCCAGTACATGAAGTCTCTGTGGAAGCAGTGTGGGGTAACGTATAAGTTCACCACTCCTTACCACCCCCAAGGTAATGGTCTGGTTGAAAGGTTCAACTGGACCTTGAAGGGCATGATCATGGGCCTAGAAGAGCCCCTGAGGCGTAAGTGGGACGTCCTCTTGCCATGCCTGTTGTTTGCCTACCGTGAGGTGCCACAGAAGTCCTTAGGGTTCAGTCCCTTTGAACTCCTCTATGGCCACCCGGTTAGAGGACCTCTGAGTCTGGTCAAGGAAGGCTGGGAGCAATCTCCCAGGAAACCTCCCCAAGATGTATTTAGCTACATGTTGGCCTTCAGGAACCAGACTCGGCGTTTCAGAAAGATTGCTGAGGCAAATCTGGAAGCCAGCCAGGAAGAAATGAAACGTTGGCACGACCAGAATGCCACTCTGGTCGAATTTCAACCTGGTCAGAAGGTTTGGGTACTGGCCCCAGTGGAGCCTTGTGCGCTCCAAGATAAGTGGACCGGTCCATTTGAGGTGGTGGAGCGCAAAAGTCCAGTTACCTACTTGGTGGACTTTCAGTCTCCCAGGAACCCCTTGCGGGTCCTGCATGTGAACAGCCTAAAGCCCCACTTTGAGAGGTCTGAAGTGGGCATGCTTCTTGCCACAGATGATGGGGTTGAGGAGGAGAGTGAGCCTCTCCCTGACCTCCTGTGTGCAGAAGAGAAGGATGGGTCAGTGGAGGGTGTGATCCTCTCCACCACACTGACCCTTGAGCAGCAGAGAGATTGTCACCACCTGTTGGGGCAATTTTCTGATTTGTTCTCCCTGGTACCTGGTGTCACTGATTGGTGCGTCCATGAGGTGGATACCGGGGACAGTTCTCCTGTCAAGCACAAGGCTTACAGGGTGACTGACAGGGTCAGGGCTTGCATTAAGGAGGAGGTCTCCAAAATGTTCGCCCTAGGGGTGGTTGAGTCCTCTAGCAGCCCCTGGTCCAGCCCCGTGGTCTTGGTACCAAAAGCTGCGACGCCTGGTGCCACTCCTGAACTTAGGTTCTGTGTGGACTACCAAGGTCTCAATTCGGTCACCAAGACCGACGCGCACCCCATCCCCAGAGCTGATGAGCTCATAGACCGGTTAGGGGCTGCCCGGTACCTCGGCACGTTTGATCTGACGTCTGGGTACTGGCAGATCGCCTTAACTGATGGGGCAAAGGAGAGGTCAGCATTCTCCACCCCAGATGGGCACTACCAGTTCCGTGTGATGCCCTTTGGGATGAAGAATGCCCCTGCCACCTTTCAGAGATTGGTCAACCAGGTGTTGGTTGGGCTGGAGGCTTTCAGTGCCGCCTACCTGGATGACATTGCAGTGTTTAGTTCCTCCTGGGAGGACCACTTGCGCCACCTCTTGGAAGTGTTGATGGCACTGCGCAGAGCAGGCCTCACAATCAAGGCCAGTAAGTGCCAGATTGGGCAGGGTTCTGTGGTGTACTTGGGACACCAGGTGGGGAGCGGCCAGGTGGCGCCCCTGCAGCCCAAGATTGAAACCATCCTGGCTTGGGAGCCCCCAAGGACCCAGACCCAGGTGAGGGCCTTCTTAGGACTCACGGGTTATTACAGGAGGTTTGTCAAGGGGTATGGCAACATTGTTGCACCCTTGACTGAGCTGACTTCCAAGAAGCGGCCAAAGATTGTGAACTGGACTGACACCTGTCAGAAAGCCTTTGATGCCCTCAAAACTGCTATGTGTACAGCACCCGTACTCCAGGCGCCCAATTTTGCTAAGGAATTTGTTGTCCAGACAGACGCTTCAGAGAATGGGGTGGGGGCCGTTCTGTCACAGATAAATGAGGAGGGACTAGACCAACCTGTAGCCTTCATCAGTAGGAGGTTACTTCCACGGGAACAGAGGTGGAGTGCAATTGAGCGTGAGGCATTTGCTGTGATCTGGGCACTGAAGAAGCTGAGACCATACCTGTTTGGGACTCACTTCCGGGTTCAGACAGACCACAGGACCCTCAGATGGTTGATGCAGATGAGGGGTGAGAATCCCAAGTTGCTGAGGTGGTCCATTTCCCTACAGGGTAGGGACTTCACGGTGGAACACCGCCCTGGTACAGAACACGCCAATGCTGATGGTCTGTCCAGATTTTTCCGCCTTAGCGATGAGAACTTCCAAGGGGATAGGTAGTTCTCCCCACATTTCAGCTGGAGGGGACGTGTGTTAGACCTGGCACCATTGGCGTGGGTCTCTCTTCCATTTTTCGCTGTTGTCTCCTCTGTTTTACTGGCGTTAGATGCTCTGAGCGCTGTGCCACTGCCATTCAGTGTCACAGCGCGAATGCTCCCTGTGTAAATATGTCTATGTGAATTGGTATATCCCTGATTGGCTTATTTGGTTTACCTGTTAGTCCCTAGTAGTGTGGCCTATGTGTGCCCAGGGCTGGTAAACCAAATGCTGCTGGTGGGCCTGCAGCACTGATGTGTGCCACCCACAGAAGCAGCTTGTAAAGTGTGTCTCAGACCTGCCACTGCAGTGTCTGTGTGCAGTCCAGAACTGCCATCTTGGCTGTGAAGTGCACTCACTTCCCAGCCCCTGAACCTTCCCTTGGCAGCCTGTAAGTCACCCCTATGGTAGGGTGCATTGTATGTGTAAGGTAGGACATGCCTTGGTGTATGTAGCATGTCCTGGTAGTGAATTACACCCCATTTCGTTTTTCACTACTGTAAGGCTACCTGTTCCTCATAGGCTAGAATGGGCAGTTTGACTATTACATTCTATAGTCCTAGCTGACCCCAGGGACATGGTAGAAAAACGAATTTAGTATGCCTGAGCTCAGAATATTAAAATACATCTTTTAGTGAAGTTTATTTTTATATTCTGTGTTTGAAAATACCACTTTTAGAAAGTAGGTATTTTCTTGCCTAAGCCTTCCAGTGTGCTCTGCCGTTATGTGTATTGGCTGTCTGGTTTTAGAGGGGCAGGACAGGCTGAGTCAGACCTGGGTTGAATAGAGAGATCTGCATTTAGAGTGTGGGGAGGGGTGGCTCCTTGACCTGAATAGGGCTGTGCCTGGCAAGGTGAATGCTGGCTCCACCTCCCACTGTGTGTCTGCTAGCAGACCCCCTCTTTCTGAAAGGAAGGATGCAGCCTGGTAAACAAAGTGCTCCAGGCCTGAGCAGAACTGGTTCTGGCTGGGTTCAGTGACTGGTAGCTTCTAAGAACAAAGGCTTTTGGGGTATAAATATCTGTGCTCAAACCCCTACATTTTTGTATTGCTTTTGGATCTGGAGAGGAAACTCTGTCCGTGCCACTGGAGGAATCTGCAGGAAGTGACTGTCCCTGTGCTTGTGTGTTGTTTCTTGCACTGGCCTGCAGCAGTGACCACTGGACCTTGAAGAAGAGGAAAAGGAACTCTTGAGAGAACTTTTATTTTTGTTACAAGCAATTACCCAAGGGCTAGGAAAAGAGCTAGCCTCCTGCTGGAGTCTCAGGCACATCAGACTCCACCACCAACCTCCTGCTTCCTCCCTGCGAGGACTGCTATCTGCTGATGAGGCTCCTGTGAGTTCCAGGGCCTCTAGTTTGCATCAGAGAAGAGAGTGTGGGAAATCGACGCTAACGCATCTTTGCGGGCCGCTGCAGTCGAGAGCGCTGGGAAAATCATCGCGCTACTGCCGCCGAGGGCCCGCAACACGAAACCATCGCTGATGCCCCTTTGCGAGCCGCTGCAGCCGAGACGCGATGGAAAGATCATCGCGCTGCTGTTGCCGCGCACTCGCAACCCTTAAAGAAATCATCGCTTCGAGACATCGCAGTGCGGACGCCGTGCGTCCGCCACTTTGATCGCATCGCACCGAATTTCGTCGCTCCCTCGCGGAGCGTCTTGTCTTCGCATCGCAACACGATCGCACAGCGCAACAGGATCGCCGCATCGACTTCTCCCACGCGGCAAGAAAGTCATCGCATCGGCGGTCCAGCGTGCAGAAGTTTGTCGCATCGTCTCCGCACGCATTACGCAGATCGGCGCATCATCCTCCCTTGCGGCAAGGATTTCAACGCATCGCCGGCCTCGCGTGCCGAGAATCATCGCTACAGCTTATTTGCGACATTTTGTTGGTTTTGCTACTAAACCCAGGTACTTTGTGAAAGAAAGGGTCGCAGAGACCACTGCTTTGAACTTGAACCTTATTTTTGCAACCTTTGAACTATTTTTGACAGCCCTTCAACAGCTATCCTATTTTTGACAGTATTGTGGCTTTTACAGTTATTGGTCTTGTGATAAATCTGCCTTTATATAAAGATACTTATTTTTTATAACTACTTGTGTGGTGTCCCTTTGTAGTGTTCCTCACTGTGTTACTGTGTATGGTCATAAATGCTTCACACCCTGCCTCTGAGATAAGCCTACCTGCTCGTGCTACGTTACCACAGGGTTGAGCAGGGGTATTAAAGAGGGTAGCCCTCTCACTCTGACTTAGGAAGAAGGGTCCCTACTTGGACAGTGGCCAGCCATTGCCAACTAGAGACCCCCATTTCTAACACATGGCATGTGACTTCCTATTAGTGATCCTGCAGGGGAGTGACATGTGCTACATGCACACCATTGTGGCAATGGCTATCAGGACATGGGTGCATCATGGTGTCTGTCGCTGGTATGCATCACATGCATTTCCTATTTGACTCTGGGCATCCCTTTCATCCGGACACCTGTACTGACTCAGTGGCAAGAGTTGTGATGTGTGCATGTTCACATGCTTAACCGGGTTCTCTGCACTGTCCAACTACTGTGTAGGTGGTGCATGTGTCCACACTGGGGTATTGCCATCCAACAGACACCAGACAGATGGGTGCAAGGCCACTTGGGATGTGAGTGCCATGGTTGACCATCAGACTAACAATTGGCTTCTCCTGTTCTGTTTGGGCACTTTTAGCAATGTTCAACTAAGGATGCCAGGGCTTGCTCTGTAATGTGCTGTACTTGCTGTGGTGTGTGCGTTCGGTGCAGGTGACTGATGTCTGTCTGTTTCCCTATTGATTGCAGATACATCCACGGCCACAGGAGGGGACAGCTCCACGGACCAGGAGGAGCCGCAGAGCCAGACTGGGTCAGCAGCCGAGGAGTGGTCGGAGGGACCCAGTGGCACGGAGGGCGAGGGGAGCCACACCGAGGAGTCCTCAGCACCATCCACCTCAGCTGAGGACCACAGCAGCTCGGAGGATGACTCCCTTATGGAGGCGGGTGTCAGCAGCCACCACACCCCAGCTAGTGTTGCTGTCCCCGCCACCACCACCACCACCACCGCCCTCCCATCGGCTCCCATTCCCGAGGTCCGTGGATGCTCCCATGTTCGGGAGCGTGTCTCCTTCGGGCCATGCACCGCACCCCCTGCCCCTGTGTCCCCTGCTGCCCTGAGTGAGGAGTCTGTGTACCTCCTTCGCCAGCTCCATGTAGGGCAGACAGCGATGCTGAGTGTCCTCCATGCCCACACCACTCTGTTGACTCAGCTGGTGTCGTTCATAGAGGGCATCTCATCGGGCATGTCTGCCCTACAGAGGGGCAATAGGTCCATGGACTCCTCCCTGACGGCAGCAGTGTCCTTCCTCCGACAGTCCCTCACCCCTCCTGCCTCTGCCCCATCCACACTCCCCAGCACCTTACCTGTCCCAAGCACACACACACCGGCACAGACACACACCAGCACAGACACGTGCAGCACACAGACACACACGCCACAAACAAGACGCACACGCACGCACAGTCAGGGGACTGAAACCACACTCACAGGGGATGGGGCCCAGGCACACACACACGCATCCACGAGCACTGCGCAGTCCTCAGTTGCCTCTCCCTCCAAAGCCCCCTCCCTTGCCTCACCTGCAACCCCAAAGACACAGCGGCTCTTCCTCAGTGACCTCGGCCTCTTCCCCTCCGATCCAGCTGATACAGCATTCAGGGGGAAGAGGAAGCCCACCCACACGGAGCGGAGTGCCCCTCGCCCACGGACACCCTCCCCCAGGCGCAGACCGGCTGACGCCCCCACCCGCAAGTCCCCCGGACCCGGAAGAGCAAGACCCCGCCGCCGCCCTGCAGCTCAGGCACCAAGTCTCCTTCCTCCATCCCTCAGGCCCCCACTCCACAGGTGCCCCCACCACACCCTGCCCCAGGTTCCCCCACCCACAGATACACCATCCCCAAAAGGATCAGGCCTTCTCCCCCTGCCACTTGCTCTTCCGGCCCCACAACCCCCACTGCGCTTGTCTGTGCCACTGGTGTGGTGAGGGTGTCCTCCCACTCTGTCCTGCCCACCTTACCTGATCCCCATTCTCCTCCCCTGGAGGTAGGCACTGCAGTGGAGTCCACTACCACTCTGTCTGACTTGGGCACTGCAGTGGCGAACCTGTCCACTCCATCTGCACGGTCCACTGCAGTCGTGCCGGCACCCACACCATCTGAGTCATGCCCCCAGTTGTGCCGGCACACACCATGTCAGACACCTCCACTGCAGTTGTCAGTGGCTCTCCAGCAACCACCACCCCTTCCCTGCCTCCTCCTGGTGAGCCCTGATCCTGTCCCTGCGGTGCCTGGCCTGCCCCCGTATGCCCCTCCTAGGGGATTGTCCCTGGTTTTTATCAGTGCAGGCATGCGTAGGGTGACATCTGCCACTGTCACCCTGTTTTGACTTTCATGATGGACTGGCCATTGGCCTTTGTTTATTTTTTAAATGACTTCAAGTTTCGAACACACATATGCTGAATAAAGCAACTTTCTGTTCTCTAGTTCATTTGCTTCTGATGTACATGTTGTTGATGATGCTAACCATGCCCTTGCTGCAGTGATGGTGATATTTGGTCTCATGACAATGATGTGTTACTGTGCCGGAACCCATGTGGTCCAGGGAGACTGTGTCCTATCCTGTGGTGTATCCATGTCATCCTTAGCAGCATCTGAGGGTGTCATGTTTTCAATATTTGGCAAAGGGATTTCCTACTTACATTAGCAATGTCACATCTGTGGCTTCCACCCCTGCACATCTGTTGTGCTTGCCATTGTTCAATTAGTCTAGTTCCCTGACCGTGTGGCCATCTCCACTGGACATGCAGGTTTGGGCATCAATGGGGAAGGACTCATCTGTGTTGTCAGTGCAACTTGCTATACATGTGTGTTGGATCTGTGCTGATGATTTCGTTGACACTCCCATGACCAGGCTGATGTGACGGGAGCCTTCATTTGGTGCTAATTGTTGACTGTGTGACCAAGTGTTCTGCTGACATGATGGAGCCCTACTGATGCGACATATGGCACAGCTTTCCTCACACAGGAGTGGAGTCCCCTCATGGCAGTGTGTACTCCTGTGACATCGCCTGCGCCCAAGGTGTGTGTTGTATGAGCATGTCTGTGTGTTCACTTCCATGTTGCTGTGCATGCTGGGATTCCTAGTGATGTTCCTGTTTGTGATGCTTGCTGAGTTGACCTATGTTCCCCCAAAGTCTTCTCCCTGGGTTCTCTGTGATGTGGGTGCATGGCACATTACTGGTCATCAGGGTGTCACCCATAGGTGTGTTTGCTGTCAGGGCTGAGTTTGTGGGCAGACGCTGATGGGTCACAGTCAGGATTCCCCTTGGCACTTATTGTTTACACCGGTCATGTGATTTCCGGTTTGTGTTAGCTGTCATTGGTTGTGACACGTTGTGTGTGTGACTGCTGGCACTCCTCAGGGTCAGGGCTGCAATGTTGGTAGTTGTCTATGTGTGTTCTTTGTGGGTGACCTTGGCTTCTTCATTGGTGTGTGACTGTGGCAGGGATCCCATTGGTTTGTGTGGTATTGCCGTCATGTCCATGTACAGCGTAGTGTGCAGTGTGTCAGACATTCAGGAGTCTTGTTGAGTGGCCATGTGTGATGTGTTTCTGCACCTTGGTTCCCACCCCCCCCCCCTGGGATTGTCATGGGTGCATGTGCAATGTCACCAGTGCATGTGAGCTTCACTGCTGTACATTGTTGGAGGTCGAGGTGTGTGGTGTTGAGTGTGTGCAGATGAGAGTTGTTGCCCGGCTAGTCCCCTGCCTCTATGTTGCCCTTGGCTTACTGGCCGTGCTGATTGATTTGTGCTTGTGTAGGTGTGATGGTAGTTTGTTGCTCAGGACACATGACTGTGGTTCACAGTGTGAACGACATCTAGCTTTGTCATCAGAGTGGGATTGTAATGCAGCCCAGGGTCACCACATTGTGGGGGCCCTGGGGGTAGTGCTGTGGTGTCTCTGTGTCTTGCTGTGTCAGTTGCTGTTCCTACATGCTTGTGTGACATGTGTGATTTGTGCTCCCTCTCATCTGACAATGCCTGATTGCCCACATAGGGGATTTGGATCCATGAGTTGCCTTTGTGTGGCACTGTATGCACATCTGTGTAATTGGTATTCAGGCCTCCTCATGTGTTGTGTGGTTGCCTGGGGACACTGGTACCCCCCTCACCTGTTGTGTTTGATGTGCAGTGTGGGTCTGCCTGTTTGTGTTTGTGCATCTGCACCACTGCATTGGCATATCTTTAGTGTGCCATTGGCTGTATGTTGTTTGGTGTGTTTCCCCTGCTGTCCCTGGGACTCCTAGGTCATCAGTCAGCACAATGATCATTGTTTGTGTGTCCCTTTGCTGCCATGGTATGGTATCTGTTCACCTCACATCTACAGTCTCCACAGGGTATCTGCATTTGTGTGCCCATTGGTGCAAATATGTGGGTCTGCATTCTGATGGTCACTTCTGTCATTGTGTCATTGATGAATGTTGACAGTGTCAGCCCCCATGGGTGATGTTTGTCTGCACATGGCCAAAGGTATGTATTATTTGCACTGCACTGTTTGCCTCCCCCAATCTATGTTGCTATTGGACACAAGCACTACTTTGCCACTGATGTGTTTGTTGTTCTGTGACCAGGAATCATCCATGCAGTTTGGCAGTGCAGCTTTTTCTTTGTCAACACTTACATTTTGGTCACTGTGATGATGGGGGTTTGGACCCCATTGCCACAATGTTCAAAATGTGCTTCAGCTATGGACCCCACACTTACATTTTGGTCACTGTGATGATGGGGGTTTGGACCCCATTGCCACAATGTTCAAGATGTGCTTCAGCTATGGACCCCACACTTACATTATGGTCACTGTGATGATGGGGGTTTGGACCCCATTGCCACAATGTTCAGGATGTGCTTCAGCTATGGGCCCCACACTTACATTTTGGTCACTGTGATGATGGGGGTTTGGACCCCATTGCCACAATGTTCAAGATGTGCTTCAGCTATGGACACCACACTTACATTATAGTCACTGTGATGATGGGGGTTTGGACCCCATTGCCACAATGTTCAAGATGTGCTTCAGCTATGGGCCCCACACTTACATTTTGGTCACTGTGATGATGGGGTTTTGGACCCCATTGCCACAATGGTCATGGCCTGCTTGCATTGTGGGAGCCACACACATTTATGTGTGGCACATGTGATAGGGGGTCACATTGTAGGTTCAAAGTCATGTTCAGTGTTGTAGGCATTTGACACAGTCTACACACGCTTGTCATGGTGTTGGGGGGATGTCTTTATGTTGCATTCTTTATGTTGGTGTGTGCTTGTGGTGTCATGTATTACCCATACTGTGAGTGGGGGTGTTGTTGGTGGTAGGCATCCAGCCCCCCATGGGTAGGAGTGGTAGTAGTGGTAGGCATCTGGCACCACATGGGTAGAGGTGGTAGTAGTGACAGGCATCCAGCACCCCCTGGGTAGAGGTGGTAGTAGTGACAGGCATCTGGCACCCCCTGGGTAGAGGTGGTAGTAGTGGTAGGCATCTGGCACCCCTGGGTAGAGATGGTAGTAGTGGTAGGCATCTGGCACCCCTGGGTAGAGGTGGTAGTAGTGGTAGGCATCTGGCACCCCCTGGGTAGAGATGGTAGTAGTGGTAGGCATCTGGCACCCCTGGGTCGAGGTGGTAGTAGTGGTAGGCATCTGACAACCCCTGGGTAGAGATGGTAGTAGTGGTAGGCATCTGGCACCCCCATGGGTAGGGGTGGTAGTAGTGGTAGGCATCTGGCACCACATGGGTAGAGGTGGTAGTAGTGACAGGCCTCTGGCACCCCCTGGGTAGAGATGGTAGTAGTGGTAGGCATCTGGCACCCCCTGGGTAGAGGTGGTAGTAGTGGTAGGCATCTGGCACCCCCTGGGTAGAGATGGTAGTAGTGGTAGGCATCTGGCACCCCCTGGGTAGAGGTGGTAGTAGTGGTAGGCATCTGACACCCCTGGGTAGAGATGGTAGTAGTGGTAGGCATCTGGCACCCCCTGGGTAGGTGTGGTAGTAGTGGTAGGCATCTGGCACCCCCTGGGTAGAGATGTTAGTAGTGGTAGGCATCTGGCACCCCTGGGTAAGGGTGGTAGTAGTGGTAGGCATCTGGCACCCCCTGGGTAGAGATGGTAATAGTGGTAGGCATCTGGCACCCCTGGGTAGAGGTGGTAGTAGTGGTAGGCATCTGACACCCCTGGGTAGAGATGGTAGTAGTGGTAGGCATGTGGCACCCCCTGGGTAAGGGTGGTAGTAGTGGTAGGCATCTGGCACCCCTGGGTAGAGGTGGTAGTAGTGGTAGGCATCTGGCACCCCTGGGTAGAGATGGTAGTAGTGGTAGGCATCTGGCACCCCCTGGGTAGAGGTGGTAGTAGTGGTAGGCATCTGACACCCCCTGGGTAGAGATGGTAGTAGTGGTAGGCATCTGGCACCCCCTGGGTAGGGGTGGTAGTAGTGGTAGGCATCTGGCACCCCTGGGTAGAGATGGTAGTAGTGGTAGGCATCTGGCACCCCTGGGTAGAGGTGGTAGTAGTGGTAGGCATCTGACACCCCCTGGGTAGAGATGGTAGTAGTGGTAGGCATCTGGCACCCCCATGGGTACGGGTGGTAGTAGTGGTAGGCATCTGGCACCACATGGGTAGAGGTGGTAGTAGTGACAGGCATCCAGCACCCCCTGGGTAGAGGTGGTAGTAGTGACAGGCATCTGGCACCCCCTGGGTAGAGGTGGTAGTAGTGGTAGGCATCTGGCACCCCTGGGTAGAGATGGTAGTAGTGGTAGGCATCTGGCACCCCTGGGTAGAGGTGGTAGTAGTGGTAGGCATCTGGCATCCCCTGGGTAGGGATGGTAGTAGTGGTAGGCATCTGGCACCCCCTGGGTAGATGTGGTAGTAGTGGTAGGCATCTGACACCCCCTGGGTAGAGATGGTAGTAGTGGTAGGCATCTGGCACCCCCTGGGCAGGGGTGGCAGTAGTGGTAGGCATCTGGCACCCCCTGGGTAGAAATGGTAGTAGTGGTAGGCATCTGGCACCCCTGGGTAGAGATGGTAGTAGTGGTAGGCATCTGGCACCCCCTGGGTAAGGGTGGTAGTAGTGGTAGGCATCTGGCACCCCTGGGTAGAGATGGTAGTAGTGGTAGGAATCTGGCACCCCTGGGTAGAGGTGGTAGTAGTGGTAGGCATCTGACACCCCTGGGTAGAGATGGTAGTAGTGGTAGGCATCTGGCACCCCCTGGGTAAGGGTGGTAGTAGTGGTAGGCATCTGGCACCCCTGGGTAGAGTTGGTAGTAGTGGTAGGCATCTGGCACCCCTGGGTAGAGATGGTAGTAGTGGTAGGCATCTTTCACCCCCTGGGTAGAGGTGGTAGTAGTGGTAGGCATCTGACACCCCCTGGGTAGAGATGGTAGTAGTGGTAGGCATCTGGCACCCCTGGGTAGAGACGGTAATAGTGGTAGGCATCTGGCACCCCCTGGGTAGAGATGGTAGTAGTGGTAGGCATCTGGCACCCCCTGGGTAGAGATGGTAGTAGTGGTAGGCATCTGACACCCCCTGGGTAGAGATGGTAGTAGTGGTAGGCATCTGGCACCCCCTGGGTAAGGGTGGTAGTAGTGGTAGGCATCTGGCACCCCCTGGGTAGAGTTGGTAGTAGTGGTAGGCATCTGGCACCCCCTGGGTAGAGATGGTAGTAGTGGTAGGCATCTTTCACCCCCTGGGTAGAGGTGGTAGTAGTGGTAGGCATCTGACACCCCCTGGGTAGAGATGGTAGTAGTGGTAGGCATCTGGCACCCCCTGGGTAGAGGTGGTAGTAGTGGTAGGCATCTGACACCCCCTGGGTAGAGATGGTAGTAGTGGTAGGCATCTGGCACCCCCTGGGTAAGGGTGGTAGTAGTGGTAGGCATCTGGCACCCCTGGGTAGAGATGGTAGTAGTGGTAGGCATCTGGCACCCCCTGGGTAGAGATGGTAGTAGTAGTAGGCATCTGGCACCCCTGGGTAGAGGTGGTAGTAGTGGTAGGCATCTGGCACCCCCTGGGTAGAGATGGTAGTAGTGGTAGGCATCTGGCACCCCTGGGTAGAGGTGGTAGTAGTGGTAGGCTTCTGGCACCCCCTGGGTAGAGATGGTAGTAGTGGTAGGCATCTGCCACCCCCTGGGTAAGGGTGGTAGTAGTGACAGGCATCCAGGCCCCTATGTGTATATGTGGCATTGGTGATGGCCATCCCGCCCCTATGGTGCTGCTGTTGCTGGTGTAAGTAAATTCTGCATCCCTCTGTGTGTGTGTGATATGTCGGGTACGTGTAGTTTGTTTTTGTGGTTGGTGTCTGGCTTACCTTCTGCGCCGTACGCGTCCGTGCCTGTTCCGGTAGTAGATGTAGAATATTGGTAGGATCGGAACGATGGGATTCATGGTTGGTTCGTCTCGTTCGTCTTTCTCGTTGCTTCGCCTCGTCCTCGTCGCTGGCGTGTTCGTCTCGTAGCCGTGGATCGTGTTGTGGCGCGAATCGGAGCTTATGTGCGCCTCTCCCGGATGCTTTGACGTGCCGTGCGTAGCGACGGGTTCGGCGCGTACGGGAAGCGCATCGTACTAGTCCGGCCGGACGGGGCTGCATTTTGGCTTCCGTGCGACTCGATTCTGCGTTTCCGGATCCGGCTCGGTCGGGGAACAGGACCTGGATTGGGTGAGTACGACTGGGTCGGAATCTGTGCTGTTGTGCGCATCGTACTTGTTCGTTAGGATTAATGTGCGGCTCGGTCGGGAAACAGGCATTCGCATGGCTTTTTTCCCGACCGAATGGTGTTAGGTGCGCCTCCGACCGAGATCGGAATCGGCCCCAAAGTGTCTGTTTAGTTACTTTCTAGTTTTAACTATGAAATCCTTCACAAAAAAAACTGTAGTTTTCTTAAACTGGTGTGTTGCTGTGTTTTTTCTGCCTTAATTCCTTTCAGACAGTTAGTGCATTTGCCATTTGCCTTTAGTTTTATGAGAGGCATGTGCAGGTAATGGCTGTGACTCTAATCACATCAAATCGAATGACCCTAGGGGACCATCAATGTACTGCTACTGTTCCACCCACTACATAATTTAAACAAGTTTTTTGCACAGAACATTGTTTACACTTTGGGGTCGATTCCGATTCGGGCCGGAAAACGTACCGACCGACTCGGAGCCGGAATTAATTCCGACCGACACGTACCGGTGCAGCCCGACCCGCAAAGTACGATGAGAAGCGTGCAAAACCCGACCGACTCGTACAGAACACAAGCCGAACGACCGAACCGCGCGGAAAAAAGCAATCTGGCCGGAAAAACACGCGATTTGAACCGACCGACACGCACCCGGAACAATGCCGAACGAAACGTACCCGCGAACTCCTACCCGCCAAGTACAATGCAACGCATGGAAAACACGACCGAGTCGCACGGAGGACAAGCCATACGACCGACACGCATAGAAAACTGCGAGCCGAAGCAACCCAAAACACCGCGACCGACGCGTACGCAGCATAGAAAACAGCACAAACACAGCGTGAACGAATCGGAGAAGCTTGTACGAGACAACTGCAGGGTCCGACTCGGTCACAAGAACGTCTCCTACATGCACAAAAAGTACAAAGGGAAAATACACAAAAAAAGGCCAAACAAGCAATTACAAAGCCAATAAATACTGGGGGGGGGGGGCAGGGAACAAAGACACACCCACAACTCCACCCATATAAAGGACACAAATCCCTACCATGATCCTTTGCAAATTCAAATTACCTGCCAGCACTCAACAGACAGCAACCACACACCCACGGCTCATCGATCACACAAGCCACACACCATCAGCACGCCAACAAATAGCAACCTCACATACACCCAGCAAAACACACACTCACACACCTTCACCTGCACACCAACACACACATCACTCACCATCACCATGCCCCCAAAGAAGAATCATAAGTTCCTAGATAGTGAATTGGAAGTCCTGGTAGATGAGATCCTCAGGGTAGAGCCACAGCTGTTTGGTACACTGGTCCAACAGACACCCATGTCGCAGAAAACCAAGATGTGGGAGAGGATCGTCGACAGGGTGAATGCACAATCACCATGTTTGCGCACAAAGATAGACATCCAGAACAGGTGGTATGACGTGCGCAGGAGGGTCAGGGAGCTGTTGAAGAAGGACTACCTCTTGAGCCAACACACCGGCAGTGGCCCTCCTGCCAAGCCAGTATACCTCAGGCCCTGGGAGGAGAAGGTGCGGGCCATCCTACCACCAGTGAGCGTATATGGACTAGAAAACATCCCAGAGCCTGGTGAGTACACAACAAATGTACACAATATTGTGCGACAATACACACACATCACTGTCAAGGGAGAGTCAAACCATGCACCCTTAGCAAATACACAGCAACCAGAACAGAATCATCCCAAAATGTGTACGTCAGTCAGATAAACACAACACATGCCATCTCATAGTGACATGTAACTGTGCCATCACATGTACAAACACAACTACAACTACAGCTAGGCAGTGGCACAAATATAACTAACAAACACATCCAGACATGTAGCCACCACTACAACACCACCACACAGTGAAGCCCACTGAAAGGAAGGAATTCTGTGTATGCTGGGCAAGTCAGTGTAGCCAATAGCATCATGGGAGTCGTAGTCACAGATATTGCCCACCATCACAATGCGCACATCAACACCACCATGAACCATGCACACATCACAGGGAGTGGAAAACAACTGACAAGATGGCTGACACTGGCTACTGCTGTGGGGAGCACAAGGTCCTGCTGGCAACTGTGCACCAACCAACAGCAGGACACCACTGACTGACATCTTGCCATTGCTCTCACACTCACACACAGTGAAGTCCACCCAAAAGCAAGTAAGTATGGGCATGCTGGGAAGTGTGGTGGAGGCAATAGCATGATGGGAGTGGTAGTCACAGCTCAACATCCCCCACCCACATGGCCCAGCAAGCTCACACTCAAGCATGCACACCCCACAGAGAGTGGAAAGCCCCATCAAAGATGTCTGACACTGGTGCTCTGTTGTGGGGAGCACAAGGCCATGCTGGGAACTGGCCACCAACTAACAGCAGGACTCGACTGTCAGCCATCTTGCCATTGCTCTCACACTCACACACAGTGAAGTCCACCCAAAAGCAAGTAAGTATGGGCATGCTGGGAAGTGGGGTGGAGGCAATAGCATGATGGGAGTGGTAGTCACAGATATTGGTCACCCCCACAACTGTCCCATCAACACCACCCTGAACCATGCGCACATCACAGGGAGTGGAAAACAACTGACAAGATGGCTGACACTGGCTAGTGCTGTGGGGAGCACACGGCCCTGCTGGCAACTGTGCACCAACCAACAGCAGGACACAACTGACTGACATCCTGAAAGACAACTTGCACTCCCTGCAATGGAAGCACGTTCCATGGTGGGATATCTGGCTGGGTGGGAAGGAGGACTCACAGCCCTGACCATAGTTACCAGCAGCGTTCCTCACACACACCCCTAACACAAACTCCACATAACTCACCTGGGAGAATGCATTGCCTCACACTCCAATCAAATATCCCACAAAGAACCACAACCCTGGGTCATGCTGAGTGAAGCACAGGGACACACATGGGACTTGTAGCAAAACTAACCCCAGGATAACACTGTCAGCCATCTTGTCAGCACAGGCACACAACCCCACAGGGAAGCAGAGTCAAAGGGAAGGAAGCATGGGCATGCTGGGAAGGGGGCGTGGAGGTAATAGCTTGATGGGAGTGGTAGTCACAGCTCAACATCCCCCACCCACATGGCCCAGCAAGCTCACACTCAAGCATGCACACCCCACAGAGAGTGGAAAGCCCCATCAAAGATGTCTGACGCTGGTGCTCTGTTGTGGGAGCACAAGGCCATGCTGGGAACTGGCCACCAACCAACAGCAGGACACCACTGTCAGCCATCTTGCCATTGCTCTCACACTCACACACAGTGAAGTCCACCCAAAAGCAAGTAAGTATGGGCATGCTGGGAAGTGGGGTGGAGGCAATAGCATGATGGGCGTGGTAGTCACAGATATTGGTCACCCCCACAACTGTCCCATCAACACCACCCTGAACCATGCGCACATCACAGGGAGTGGAAAACAACTGACAAGATGGCTGACACTGGCTACTGCTGTGGGGAGCACAAGGCCCTGCTGGCAACTGTGCACCAACCAACAGCAGGACACCACTGACTGACATCCTGAAAGACAACTTGCACTCCCTGCAATGGAAGCACGTTCCATGGTGGGATATCTGGCTGGGTGGGAAGGAGGACTCTCAGCCCTGACCATAGTTACCAGCAGCGTTTCTCACACACACCCCTAACACAAACTCCACATAACTCACCTGGGAGAATGCATTGCCTCACACTCCAATCAAATATCCCACAAAGAACCACAACCCTGGGTCATGCTGAGTGAAGCACAGGGACACACATGGGACTTGTAGCAAAACTAACCCCAGGATAACACTGTCAGCCATCTTGTCAGCACAGGCACACAACCCCACAGGGAAGCAGAGTCAAAGGGAAGGAAGCATGGGCATGCTGGGAAGGGGGGGTGGAGGCAATAGCATGATGGGAGTGGTAGTCACAGCTCAACATCCCCCACCCACATGGCCCAGCAAGCTCACACTCAAGCATGCACACCCCACAGAGAGTGGAAAGCCCCATCAAAGATGTCTGACACTGGTGCTCTGTTGTGGGGAGCACAAGTCCATGCTGGGAACTGGCCACCAACCAACAGCAGGACACCACTGTCAGCCATCTTGCCATTGCTCTCACACTCACACACAGTGAAGTCCACCCAAAAGCAAGTAAGTATGGGCATGCTGGGAAGTGGGGTGGAGGCAACAGCATGATGGGAGTGGTAGTCACAGCTCAACATCCCCCACCCACATGGCCCAGCAAGCTCACACTCAAGCATGCACACCCCACAGAGAGTGGAAAGCCCCATCAAAGATGTCTGACACTGGTGCTCTGTTGTGGGGAGCACAAGGCCATGCTGGGAACTGGCCACCAACTAACAGCAGGACACCACTGTCAGCCATCTTGCCATTGCTCTCACACTCACACACAGTGAAGTCCACCCAAAAGCAAGTAAGTATGGGCATGCTGGGAAGTGGGGTGGAGGCAATAGCATGATGGGAGTGGTAGTCACAGATATTGGTCACCCCCACAACTGTCCCATCAACACCACCCTGAACCATGCGCACATCACAGGGAGTGGAAAACAACTGACAAGATGGCTGACACTGGCTACTGCTGTGGGGAGCACAAAGCCCTGCTGGCAACTGTGCACCAACCAACAGCAGGACAACACTGACTGACATCCTGAAAGACAACTTGCACTCCCTGCAATGGAAGCATGTTCCATGGTGGGATATCTGGCTGGGTGGGAAGGAGGACTCACAGCCCTGACCATAGTTACCAGCAGCGTTTCTCACACACACCCCTAACACAAACTCCACATAACTCACCTGGGAGAATGCATTGCCTCACACTGCAATCAAATATCCCACAAAGAACCACAACCCTGGGTCATGCTGAGGAAGCACAGGGACACACATGGGACTTGTAGCAAAACTAACCCCAGGATAACACTGTCAGCCATCTTGTCAGCACAGGCACACAACCCCACAGGGAAGCAGAGTCAAACGGAAGGAAGCATGGGCATGCTGGGAAGGGCGGGTGGAGGCAATAGCATGATGGGAGTGGTAGTCACAGCTCAACATCCCCCACCCACATGGCCCAGCAAGCTCACACTCAAGCATGCACACTCCACAGAGAGTGGAAAGCCCCATCAAAGATGTCTGACACTGGTGCTCTGTTGTGGGGAGCACAAGTCCATGCTGGGAACTGGCCACCAACCAACAGCAGGACACCACTGTCAGCCATCTTGCCATTGCTCTCACACTCACACACAGTGAAGTCCACCCAACAGCAAGTAAGTATGGGCATGCTGGGAAGTGGGGTGGAGGCAACAGCATGATGGGAGTGGTAGTCACAGCTCAACATCCCCCACCCACATGGCCCAGCAAGCTCACACTCAAGCATGCACACCCCACAGAGAGTGGAAAGCCCCATCAAAGATGTCTGACACTGGTGCTCTGTTGTGGGGAGCACAAGGCCATGCTGGGAACTGGCCACCAACTAACAGCAGGACACCACTGTCAGCCATCTTGCCATTGCTCTCACACTCACACACAGTGAAGTCCACCCAAAAGCAAGTAAGTATGGGCATGCTGGGAAGTGGGGTGGAGGCAATAGCATGATGGGAGTGGTAGTCACAGATATTGGTCACCCCCACAACTGTCCCATCAACACCACCCTGAACCATGCACACATCACAGGGAGTGGAAAACAACTGACAAGATGGCTGACACTGGCTACTGCTGTGGGGAGCACAAGGCCCTGCTGGCAACTGTGCACCAACCAACAGCAGGACACCACTGACTGACATCCTGAAAGACAACTTGCACTCCCTGCAATGGAAGCATGTTCCATGGTGGAATATCTGGCTGGGTGGGAAGGAGGGCCGGATGTCAACCAAATACAACCAATGCAGACCATGTACACACCCCAACATTCACATAGAAATGCCCAAATAATGCAGGATAATGTGCTACACCAATATCAACCCCTGACTGTGACAACTTAGGACAATGCAATGTACAGGCCCGCATCCAGAGGCACATTCACAACTGTTAGGTGTGTCAACCATTGATGCCTGCAGAAACATAACATACATTGTGTGTGTCTCCCAAAAACAGGTGATGATGGGGACACAGCAGCAGACGCTGAGGAGTCCCCGTCCCAGGCTCAAGAGGATACGGAGCTCACTGGTGTGGAACAGCCTCTGCCCTCCTCGGATGAAGAAGACCCACCTGGCACCTCCGGAGCAAGTCATCATGCAGCACCAGCAGGACCACCAGCTGCACCCCCTGCACCCACCCCTCCAACAACTGTCAACACACATACCACCCCTGCCGACATGGACAGACCAAGGAGCACCACCACCACCAGCACAGGGACCCTGGACCAACGTGGGGCCATGGACACCAACACCACCAACAACCCCCAAGGGGGCCCAGGGTCACCTGTGCGTGCCACCTCAGGTACTGCACGTGTCGCATGGGGTGGTGGGAGGGGTGGGAGACATAGGTCGCTGCTCGCAGAGGGGTCTGGACTGCATGATGACCCACAACTGGCACGCATAGCCGATGCGGACCAGTCCAGCACCGGAGAGCTCAGCCAGGTAGTGGGGCTCCTCAGGGACATTAAACAGCAGCAGGCTGCCCATCATGCCCGCTTGGACTCACACATGTCCCGCGTGGAGTCCAAGTGGGACACACTGCAAGAGATGACGGCGGTGCATAGGGACATATTACAATGCCTCCGCCAGATGAGCAGCAACCAGTCAACACCTCCCTGTGTGCCCACAACATCTGCTGCTGAAACAACTGCAACTGCCACAGGGAGGCAGGATGACTCTGGCGGAGAGTCCCCTGCACCGCAGCAGCCTGCACTTGAGGGTCCCCCCAAAGAAGAGGGGTCGTCCGAGGAAGGACAACTGAGAGGCTGATGGCCATGCACAACCCCCAGGAAGCCAACACCTGTTCTGGATAATCACCTTTGTGCGCAAACTGTTCACCCTGTTGACTGCAACACAACTCCCCCACATGACATGGGGAGTACAAGTTGGACCAATGTCTCAGATGACTGTGGACTTGATACAGGACATTTCTGCTACCAGGACTTCCAATTCATCTAGGAACTTTGGATTGCAATCAAAATGTACAGCACTCACCATCCTGTGCACTATTCACCCACATGTATGACAATAAACACACTAATACACCATACCTGCCTCTGTCGTGATTCCAACGTGGTTTCTGTCATGGAGATGATGACCAGCGAAATTACACTGTGCATGCTAACTGCTACAGCAAGTACAACACAGGCATGAGGGAGACACACCACCAGGGCTACACAACAAATACACACCTAGGCCATCTGACTCACTGCCTACACTGATGTTGCCAGGAAATACGGTGCAATGCACAGACACAACACCTATTCACAGTCTTAGTCAACTAGCCCACTGGTGCAGTAAGCAAATGTCAGTCAAATGTGTGACCACAGACAACGCACATCACAAAGTGAAGCACAGGTTTATTACACATTTGCAACATGTTGTAACCACTACAGATGCAAGGTAATCCCACCTGGCAGCGGGCACACAGTCAACAAGTGTAGAAGGAAGGAAGTCCATGGGTGTGGCGCACATCACCTGTAGGGACACAACAGCTACCACCCTGGAAGTCGAATCACGGTGTCGGGGATCACAGTTGACCAAACGACTCTGAAAGTACCCTGTGAAGGACAGAAATGACACACAGTCAAAAGCACTGAAGAACAGGACAGAACTGCATTACTCATGCCAAATACATGTCACAAGATACCCACCAAGAACCAAGTTAGCATGTCAACACTGTTGGGGAGTACAGACTACCTGTAAGGACACATCGCTACACGCATACAGTCATGTAGCCCATGGACACACTCAAACAGCACCAGAGCACCACCAACACATATCTTGCAAACTCACATCATTGACATGACATCTCTGGATACTCACATTCAGCTGAAGAAGTTGGTGATGAGCTGTGTGCGGACATCACCATCATCATCATCATCACTGGCATCGTGGTCCAGGCCAGGATCCTCCACAGGTGGCGGATGTTGGTCATCGTCATCCAGGATGAGAGGCAACTCCTTCCGCACTGCCAGGTTGTGTAGCATGCAGCAGACGATGACAATCTTGCACACCTTTGCTGGGGCATATGGGAGGGCCCCTCCTGTCTTGTCCAGGCAGCGGAAGCGGCTCTTCAGGAGACCAAATGTCAGCTCAATCACTCTCCTCGTCCGACCATGTGCCTCATTGTAGCGCATCTGGGCTGGTGTCACAGGGTTCCTGAGGGGCGTCAGCAACCACGGCATGTTGGGGTATCCGGAGTCACCTACATACAGACAATTGCACATTAGCTGAGTTGGAAAAGAGGGTGGAACACTACATTGCAGAACACACACAATGGTACAAAGTCAGTACACACCAACAAGCCAGGCACGCTGGTTCCGCATCTGTGACATCATCCTCGGGATGCGACTACTCCTCATCACGTAGGCATCGTGTGCAGAACCGGGGAAACGGGCACACACGTGTGAGATGCTCATATCTGCAAGACAGACCACCAGTGCATTGACCGAGTGGTAGTGTTTGCGGTTCCTGTATGCCTGCTCTTGGGCCTGTGGTGGTACCAAAGCCACATGTGTCCCATCAATGGAGCCAATGACATGCAGCATCCTCCCCAGGGCATAGAAGTCACTCTTCACGTCAGTGAGTTGTTGGAGACTAGGGAAATAGATGTACTGGTTCAGGTATATCAACATAGCCTCCAAAACATCGCGGAGCACACGGCTGAACATGGTCTGTGACATCCCACCAGCAGTCGCCACAGTGTGTTGAAAGGTACCGGTGGCAAAGAAGTGTAGGGCTGCCATCACCTTCACCTTGGGGGTCAGCGCTGTAGGGTACGGCCGGCCAGGTTGCAAATGTGGTGCCAAGCGCACTGCCAAATCCTCAATCAGCTGCCTGGTGAAGCGGTACCGTCGGATGCTGTCACGTTCCACCATCGTTGCCAGGTCAGGGAATGGTCTATGTACAGCTGGTGCCCTGCAGTGCATAGGTGAAGAAAGAAAGATTGTCAGTCACCCCACATATGTGGCATTGAACACACTCAATATCACATGATACATCATTATGAGGCACAAGTACATGATGGGCCTGATTCACAGAACTAACTTACGTCAAAAACGTAAAGTTAGTACTTTTTGGTATTCACAGAATACACTTACTCATTTTGGTATTCACAGAATTAACTTACTCATTTCGGTATTCACAGAAGTTAGTAGTCCTAACTTTAGGACTCCTAAATGCCTTCTGTGAATACCGAAAGTCTTAAAGTTAGGATTTTTCTCAGTTTAGGAGTAGTAAAGTTAGGACTCCTAACTTTAGGACTTCTAAATGCCTTCTGTGAATACCGAAAGTCTTAAAGTTAGGATTTTCTCAGTTTAGGAGTAGTAAAGTTAACTTTACTACTCCTAAACTGAGAAAAATCCTAACTTTAAGACTTTCGGTATTCACAGAAGGCATTTAGGAGTCCTAAAGTTAGGACTACTAACTTCTGTGAATACCGAAATGAGTAAGTTCATTCTGTGAATACCAAAATGAGTAAGTGTATTCTGTGAATACCAAAAGTACTAACTTTACGTTTTTGACGTAAGTTAGTTCTGTGAATCAGGCCCGATGTGTGCAGTTCTGTAAGGACATGTATGGCACATACATGGCCAACATCTAACATCACAGTTCAACAAGTGGCATCAATAAGTCCCAGGTTGTGCCATTGGATATCATGAGGCCGTGTCACAGTTCCCATCTCCTGCTGCCACGTTACAAACACACCCCACAGTGACATGTGAGGACAGATGTGCCCCAGGCATCACAGCTCAACGACAGGTAGATTCCCAGGGACCCTGTATTGCCACATGGACACCTGCATGACATGGTGTATCATGTACACACCACAGCAAAACAACCATGACCCCCACAGGTAGTGGTCCCTGTTGCCTCGGCAGGACAGACATGGACGTCTGTGACACACACACGCACAACATCAAAGTCCATGCACAAACAACGTGGATGTGGAGACTGTCTCCCATTGTGCACATGAAATCAGAGACATTGTAAACACAACATGCACACAGACTGTGGAGGACCATCACTATTGAGCCAATGGGTCACCCTGGGTTAAACATACCGTCCCACATGGGACTCAGGGGGTATGTGACATGACATACACATACACCACCGTGAAATGTGACCATGCCACATGCTCAGATATGAACAGTTGCACATCACAGTGGTCATGTACACGAAACACCAAGGATTCTGTCCCCATGAACACGTGCACAGCCTGGGGGTGGCTGCCCCCAAGTGATACCCACAGAACAACATGTTCACCCCCATACACAGAATAGGTAATGCAGCCTTACATGCCTTAGGATACAGTTTGGACAGGCTGTGGTGTTGTAGGTGTGCCCCTCACTCCCTGGGAAGTATTTGTGGCTGGCATATGTTCACCTGTGACAGGCATGGTGACATATGCCAGTGACTTGTACAGGGACGCGTTGAACAGCAATGGACCGATCGGTGTGCACACATTGGCCATTGCATTCAATGTGTGCTGGTACGCGTTGTATTCGCAATACGCGTTGGACAGCAATGGACCGATCGGTGTGCACACATTGGCCATTGCATTCAATGTGTGCTGGTACGAGTTGTATTCGCAATACGCGTTGGACAGCAATGGACCGATCGGTGCGCACACATTGGCCATTGCATTCAATGTGTGCTGGTACGCGTTGTATTCGCAATACGCGTTGGACAGCAATGGACCGATCGGTGCGCACACATTGGCCATTGCATTCAATGTGTGCTGGTACGCGTTGTATCCTGGGTACGCGTTGAACAGCAATGGACCAATCGGTGTGCCCGGCCGGCCCATTGCATTCAATGTGTGCGGGTACGCGTTGTATCCTAGGTACGCGTTGAACAGCAATGGACCGATCGGTGTGCCCGGCCGGCCCATTGCATTCAATGTGTGCGGGTACGCGTTGTATCCTGGGTACGCGTTGAACAGCAATGGACCGATCGGTGTGCCCGGCCGGCCCATTGCATTCAATGTGTGCGGGTACGCGTTGTATCCTGGGTACGCGTTGAACAGCAATGGACCGATCGGTGTGCCCGGCCGGCCCATTGCATTCAATGTGTGCGGGTACGCGTTGTATCCTGGGTACACGTTGAACAGCAATGGACCGATCGGTGTGCCCGGCCGGCCCATTGCATTCAATGTGTGCGGGTACGCGTTGTATCCTGGGTACGCGTTGAACAGCAATGGACCGATCGGTGTGCCCGGCCGGCCCATTGCATTCAATGTGTGCGGGTACGCGTTGTATCCTGGGTACGCGTTGAACAGCAATGGACCGATCGGTGTGCCCGGCCGGCCCATTGCATTCAATGTGTGCGGATACGCGTTGTATCCTGGGTACGCGTTGAACAGCAATGGACCGATCGGTGCGCACCCATTGGCTATGGCCTGGCCTGGCAACGGACGCGTTTTCACATTTTGAACGAGTCTGATGCTGTAAATTCAGTTGGTCACCCACAACAATGTTGCAAATTCATGGGTGTCATGAAGTTGAACTTTTGAAGGATGCTGTGGGCGTGTGTAAGTGGTGCAATTCCATGGATTGGCCAGATTCAGAAGATGCAAACGACTTGGACCTATCATTTTGGACACATGGGACAGTATCTGCCTCTGCAGCACACATATAATGCTGGCTGTTCCCCTGAGAGCTCACTTGCTTGCACTACATGCTCCAGGACGACATCTGCCACCACCACTGCTGCTGTATCTGCACCCTCTGGACCCTGCAATGGCACGTACTGTGGAGAGAGCCCCAGCCTTCAGCACTGAGGAGAACCAGGCCCTGCTGGACAGCCTCCTTCCACAGTACAGCAAGCTGTATGGGAAAGCAGGGGAGCAGGTGAGTGTTCTGTCCACTGCCTTCCTAAATGTGCATGTTGTCTGACTAGCAAGGCTAACAGTCTGCACGCCACTGGCTAGCAGGCTCACTGAGTAGTTGTCACCCCCCATAGTGTATAGTTACATGCACTGGACAGGTATAGTGCAGTGACAGTGCATTTAAACAAGGTTTTACTTCCCAGGCAATGATACCATGTAGTAACTGCTGGCATACTGTCCATGGCCATCGTTGCACTGCCTGTGTACATCATGTGCCCCTGTGATTGAGACATGTATATCCAACTGTGTAATGCACGGATATGTTGCATGTGTAGTAATGGCATTCTCACTTTGTCATGCTCACAGGTTGATGCCTATCAGATGCAGCAGATATGGCTGACCAACGTCCGGGCAGTGAGATCCGTGGGGGTCTACAAGCGCTGGATCCGCAACTGCCAGAAGAGGTGGCAGGACCTTAGGGGCTGGACCCGGAGGATCGCATGGGTCCAGCTGAAGCTGTTGCCTCCTCGCAGGAGGGGCGGACACCGGACCCTGACCCACCACATGCTCAGGATCCTGGCGGTGGTCTTCCCTGATCTGGATGGGCAGCTGAAGGCCAGGGAGCAGCAAGGAGGGGGTGAGTCCATGACTGCATTGTGAACTATGTCTGCCATGCTATGTGCCCTCCTATGGCCTGGTTAAACTTCCACAGTACATCAGTCATGTGGTCCAGGACCCATGTCCCTCTATTGTGCACTGCCCACTCCTCATCTGATACCCAGGTGTGGCCCTTACAGTCAGGGAATTGTGTCACTTGGGTACTGTGTCCTTGCAGTTTGCTTGACTCAAGGTGGGGGACAGCATCTGTTTCCCTAACTCTGTGGTGGGCATCATGGGTGAGTCCATTGCTTACACAATGCCTGTGTTCTGACATGTAATCTGCATGTTACTTTGATATGTGGTCCAATTGCTGAGCTGATCCACCACATGTCCCTGGGGTATCTGGCACACACCCATGCTGCGGGTGGGAACAATGTTTGGGCCCCAGGAGTGTGTATATTACGTGTGTCACACATACTTATCCAGCTGCCTACTGTCCAGGGCTCATCCCTCATTCATGTGGGGCAGGACAGTCATGCCTACTCCAGGCCATACAATACACTCTGTACTCCCACTCCCGTGTATCAGCTGACACGTTGTGCTCAGTGATTTGTCCCCTCAGGTGTCTGCCTCTGTGTCAGTGTGCTGTGGCTTCGTTGTCAGGACTGCTGGGGTGTTTCTCGGTTGGGGCTCAGCATGCCACCGGAGATGTGACCATAGGAGACGATACTTGTGTGACACATAGGTGTTTGATTACCTGACCATGCAGACTGGGGTATGCGAATGTGAAGTTCAGGCAGCTGTTTCCCATTCACAGCAGATTGTGAGGTGCTCAGGTTCAGAGGGTTGTGTTACAGGTCTCCCATATGTCCAATCGGTATGACCTGGACAGATAAGGGTTCAGATGATGTGGTGTGTGGGGGATGTACATGTGCACTTGTTCAGCTCCAGGACTTGCATTCCCCATGACCTACTATTGTGACACAGTGCAGAGTGTTGTTGTCTGGCTGCCCTGCCCATGTGACTGGAGACAGTGATGTATGACTTAGCAGGCATGCCTGTGCCATGGCATGTGACTTCCTATTAGTGATCCTGCAGGGGAGTGACATGTGCTACATGCACACCATTGTGGCAATGGCTATCAGGACATGGGTGCATCATGGTGTCTGTCGCTGGTATGCATCACATGCATTTCCTATTTGACTCTGGGCATCCCTTTCATCCGGACACCTGTACTGACTCAGTGGCAAGAGTTGTGAAGTGTGCATGTTTACATGCTTCACCGTGTTTTCTGCACTGTCCAACTACTGTGTAGGTGGTGCATGTGTCCACACTGGGGTATTGCCATCCAACAGACACCAGACAGATGGGTGCAAGGCCAGGTGGGATGTGAGTGCCATGGTTGACCATCAGACTGACAATTGGCTTCTCCTGTTCTGTTTGGGCACTTTTAGCAATGTTCAACTAAGGATGCCAGGGCTTGCTCTGTAATGTGCTGTACTTACTGTGGTGTGTGCGTTCGGTGCAGGTGACTGATGTCTGTCTGTTTCCCTATTGATTGCAGATACATCCACGGCCACAGGAGGGGACAGCTCCACGGACCAGGAGGAGCCGCAGAGCCAGACTGGGTCAGCAGCCGAGGAGTGGTCGGAGGGACCCAGTGGCACGGAGGGCGAGGGGAGCCACACCGAGGAGTCCTCAGCACCATCCACCTCAGCTGAGGACCACAGCAGCTCGGAGGATGACTCCCTTATGGAGGCGGGTGTCAGCAGCCACCACACCCCAGCTAGTGTTGCTGTCCCCGTCACCACCACCACCACCACCGCCCTCCCATCGGCTCCCATTCCCGAGGTCCGTGGATGCTCCCATGTTCGGGAGCGTGTCTCCTTCGGGCCAGGCACCGCACCCCCTGCCCCTGTGTCCCCTGCTGCCCTGAGTGAGGAGTCTGTGTACCTCCTTCGCCAGCTCCATGTAGGGCAGACAGTGATGCTGAGTGTCCTCCATGCCCACACCACTCTGTTGACTCAGCTGGTGTCGTTCATGGAGGGCATCTCATCGGGCATGTCTGCCCTACAGAGGGGCAATAGGTCCATGGACTCCTCCCTGACGGCAGCAGTGTCCCTCCTCCGACAGTCCCTCACCCCTCTTGCCTCTGCCCCATCCACAATCCCCGGCACCTTACCTGTCCCAAGCACACACACACCGGCACATGCACACACCAGCACAGACACGAGCAGCACACAGACACACATGCCACAAACAAGACGCACACGCACGCACAGTCAGGGGACTGAAACCACACTCACAGGGGATGGGGCCCAGGCACACACACACGCATCCACGAGCACTGCGCAGTCCTCAGTTGCCTCTCCCTCCAAAGCCCCCTCCCTTGCCTCACCTGCAACCCCAAAGACACAGCGGCTCTTCCTCAGTGACCTTGGCCTCTTCCCCTCCGATCCAGCTGATACAGCATTCAGGGGGAAGAGGAAGCCAACCCACACGGAGCGAAGTGCCCCTCGCCCCCGGACACCCTCCCCCAGGCGCAGACCAACTGACGCCCCCACCCGCAAGTCCCCCCGGACCCGGAAGAGCAAGACCCCGCCGCCGCCCTGCAGCTCAGGCACCAAGTCTCCTTCCTCCATCCCTCAGGCCCCCACTCCACAGGTGCCCCCACCACACCCTGCCCCAGGTTCCCCCACCCACAGATACACCATCCCCAAAAGGATCAGGCCTTCTCCCCCTGCCACTTGCTCTTCCGGCCCCACACCCCCCGCTGCGCTTGTCTGTGCCACTCGTGTGGTGAGGGTGTCCTCCCCCTCTGTCCTGCCCACCTTACCTGATCCCCATTCTCCTCCCCTGGAGGTAGGCACTGCAGTGGAGGCCACTACCATCCTGTCTGACTTGGGCACTGCAGTGGCGAACCTGTCCACTCCATCTGCACGGTCCACTGCAGTCGTGCCGGCGCCCACACCATCTGAGTCATGCCCCCCAGTTGTGCCGGCACACACCATGTCAGACACCTCCATTGCAGTTGTCAGTGGCTCTCCAGCACCCACCACCCCTTCCCTGCCTCCTTCTGGTGAGCCCTGATCCTGTCCCTGCGGTGCCTGGCCTGCCCCCCTGTATGCCCCTCCGAGGGGATTGTCCCTGGTTTTCATCAGTGCAGGCATGCGTAGGGTGACATCTGCCACTGTCACCTTGTTTTGACTTTCATGATGGACTGGCCATTGGCCTTTGTTTATTTTTTACATGACTTCAACTTTTGAACCCACATATGCTGAATAAAGCAACTTTCTGTTCTCTAGTGCTTTTGCTTCTGATGTACATGATGTTGATGATGCTAAACATGCCCTTGCTGCAGTGATGGTGATATTTGGTCTCATGAATATGTAGTGTTACTGTGCAGGAACCCATGTGGTCCAGGGGGACTGTGTCCTATCCTGTGGTGTATCCATGTCATCCTTAGCAGCATCTGAGGGTGTCATGTTTTCAATATTTGGCAATGGGATTTCCTACTTACATTAGCAATGTCACATCTGTGGCTTCCACCCCTGCACATCTGTTGTGCTTGCCATTGTTCAATTAGTCTACTTCCCTGACCGTGTGGCCATCTCCACTGGACATGCAGGTTTGGGCATCAATGGGGAAGGACTCATCTGTGTTGTCAGTGCAACTTGCTATACATGTGTGTTGGATCTGTGCTGATGATTTCGTTGACACTCCCATGTCCAGGCTGATGTGACGGGAGCCTTCATTTGGTGCTAATTGTTGACTGTGTGACCAAGTGTTCTGCTGACATGATGGAGCCCTACTGAGGCGACATATGGCACAGCTTTCCTCACACAGGAGTGGAGTCCCCTCATGGCAGTGTGTACTCCTGTGACATCGCCTGCGCCCAAGGTGTGTGTTGTATGAGCATGTCTGTGTGTTCACTTCCATTTTGCTGTGCATGCTGGGATCCCTAGTGATGTTCCTGTTTGTGATGCTTGCTGAGTTGACCTATGTTCCCCCAAAGTCTTCTCCCTGGGTTCTCTGTGATGTGGGTGCATGGCACATTACTGGTCATCAGGGTGTCACCCATAGGTGTGTTTGCTGTAAGGGCTGAGTTTGTGGGCAGACGCTGATGGGTCACAGTCAGGATTCTCCTTGGCACTTGTTGTTTACACCTGTCATGTGATTTCCGGTTTGTGTTAGCTTTCATTGGTTGTGACATGTTGTGTGTGTGACTGCTGGCACTCCTCAGGGTCAGGGCTGCAATGTTGGTAGTTGTCTATGTGTGTTCTTTGTGGGTGACTTGGCTTCTTCATTGGTGTGTGACTGTGGCTGGGATCCCATTGGTTGGTGTGGTATTGCCGTCATGTCCATGTACAGCGTAGTGTGCAGTGTGTCAGACATTCAGGAGTCTTGTTGAGTGGCCATGTGTGACGTGTTTCTGCACCTTGGTTCCCACCACCCCCCTGGGATTGTCATGGGTGCATGTGCAATGTCACCAGTGCATGTGAGCTTCACTGCTGCACATTGTTGGAGGTCGAGGTGTGTGGTGTTGAGTGTGTGCAGATGAGAGTTGTTGCCCGGCTAGACCCCTGCCTCCATGTTGGCCTTGGCTTACTGGCCGTGCTGATTGATTTGTGCTTGTGTAGGTGTGATGGTAGTTTGTTGCTCAGGACACATGACTGTGGTTCACAGTGTGAACGACATCTAGCTTTGTCATCACAGTGGGTTTGTAATGCAGCCCAGGGTCACCACATTGTGGGGGCCCTGGGGGTAGTGCTGTGGTGTCTCTGTGTCTTGCTGTGTCAGTTGCTGTTCCTACATGCTTGTGTGACATGTGTGATTTGTGCTCCCTCTCATCTGACAATGCCTGATTGCCCACATAGGGGATTTGGATCCATGAGTTACCTTTGTGTGGCACTGTATTCACATCTGTCTAATTGGTATTCAGGCCTCCTCATGTGTTGTGTGGTTGCCTGGGGACACTGGTACCCCCCCCTCACCTGTTGTGTTTGATGTGCAGTGTGGGTCTGCCTGTTTGTGTTTGTGCATCTGCACCACTGCATTGGCATATCTTTAGTGTGCCATTGGCTGTATGTTGTTTGGTGTGTTTCCCCTGCTGTCCCTGGGACTCCTAGGTCATCAGTCAGCACAATGATCATTGTTTGTGTGTCCCATTGCTGCCATGGTATGGTATCTGTTCACCTCACATCTACAGTCTCCACAGGGTATCTGCATTTGTTTGCCCATTGGTGCAAATATGTGGGTCTGCATTCTGATGGTCACTTCTGTCATTGTGTCATTGATGAATGTTGACAGTGTCAGCCCCCATGGGTGATGTTTGTCTGCACATGGCCAAAGGTATGTCTTATTTGCACTGCACTGTTTGCCTCCCCCAATCTATGTTGCTATGGGACACAAGCACTACTTTGCCACTGATGTGTTTGTTGTTCTGTGACCAGGAATCATCCATGCAGTTTGGCAGTTGCAGCTTTTTCTTTGTCAATACTTACATTTTGGTCACTGTGATGATGGGGGTTTGGACCCCATTGCCACAATGTTCAAAATGTGCTTCAGCTATGGACCCCACACTTACATTTTGGTCACTGTGATGATGGGGGTATGGACCCCATTGCCACAATGTTCAAAATGTGCTTCAGCTATGGACCCCACACTTACATTTTGGTCACTGTGATGATGGGGGTTTGGACCCCATTGCCACAATGTTCATAATGTGCTTCAGCTATGGACCCCACACTTACATTTTGGTCACTGTGATGATGGGGGTATGGACCCCATTGCCACAATGTTCAAAATGTGCTTCAGCTATGGACCCCACACTTACATTTTGGTCACTGTGATGATGGGGGTATGGACCCCATTGCCACAATGTTCAAAATGTGCTTCAGCTATGGACCCCACACTTACATTTTGGTCACTGTGATGATGGGGGTTTGGACCCCATTGCCACAATGGTCATGGCCTGCTTGCATTGTGGGGGCCACACACATTTATGTGTGGCACATGTGATAGGGGGTCACATTGTATGTTCAAAGTCATGTTCAGTGTTGTAGGCATTTGACACAGTCTACACACGCTTGTCATGGTGTTGGGGGGGAATGTCTTTATGTTGGTGTGTGCTTGTTGTGTCATGTATTAGCCATCCTGTGAGTGGGGGTGTTGTTGGTGGTAGGCATCCAGCCCCCCATGGGTAGGGGTGGTAGTAGTGGTAGGCATCTGGCACCCCCTGGGTAGGGGTGGTAGTAGTGACAGGCATCCAGCCCCCCATGGGTAGAGGTTGTAGTAGTGGTAGGCATCTGACACCCCCTGGGTAGGGGTGGTAGTAGTGACAGGCATCTGGCACCCCCTGGGTAAGGGTGGTAGTAGTGGTAGGCATCCAGCCCCCCATGGGGAGAGGTGGTAGTAGTGGTAGGCATCTGGCACCCCCTGGGTAAGGGTGGTAGTAGTGACAGGCATCTGGCACCCCCTGGGTAAGGGTGGTAGTAGTGGTAGGCATCTGGCACCCCCTGGGTAGAGGTGGTAGTAGTGACAGGCATCTGGCACCCCCTGGGTAGAGCTGGTATTAGTGGTAGGCATCTGGCACCCCCTGGGTAGAGGTGGTAGTAGTGGTAGGCATTTGGCACCCCCTGGGTAGGGGTGGTAGTAGTGACAGGCATCCAGCCCCCCATGGGTAGAGGTGGTAGTAGTGGTAGGCATCTGGCACCTCCTGGGTAGAGGTGGTAGTAGTGGTAGGCATCTGGCACCCCCTGGGTAGGGGTGGTAGTAGTGACAGGCATCCAGCCCCCATGGGTAGAGGTGGTAGTAGTGGTAGGCATCTGGCACCCCTGGGTAGAGGTGGTAGTAGTGGTAGGCATCTGGCACCCCTGGGTAGAGGTGGTAGTAGTGGTAGGCATCTGGCACCCCCTGGGTAGGGGTGGTAGTAGTGACAGGCATCCAGCCCCCCATGGGTAGAGGTGGTAGTAGTGGTAGGCATCTGACACCCCTGGGTAGGGGTGGTAGTAGTGACAGGCATCTGGCACCCCTGGGTAAGGGTGGTAGTAGTGGTAGGCATCCAGCCCCCATGGGTAGAGGTGGTAGTAGTGGTAGGCATCTGGCACCCCTGGGTAGAGGTGGTAGTAGTGGTAGGCATCTGGCACCCCCTGGGTAGAGGTGGTAGTAGTGGTAGGCATCCAGCCCCCCATGGGTAGAGGTGGTAGTAGTGGTAGGCATCTGGCACCCCCTGGGTAAGGGTGGTAGTAGTGACAGGCATCCAGCCCCCCATGGGTAGAGGTGGTAGTAGTGGTAGGCATCTGGCACCCCCTGGGTAGAGGTGGTAGTAGTGGTAGGCATCTGGCACCCCCTGGGTAGAGGTGGTAGTAGTGGTAGGCATCCAGCCCCCCATGGGTAGAGGTGGTAGTAGTGGTAGGCATCTGGCACCCCCTGGGTAAGGTTGGTAGTAGTGACAGGCATCCAGCCCCCCATGGGTAGAGGTGGTAGTAGTGGTAGGCATCTGGCACCCCCTGGGTAAAGGTGGTAGTAGTGGTAGGCATCTGGCACCCCCTGGGTAAGGGTGGTTGTAGTGGTAGGCATCCAGCCCCCCATGGGTAGAGGTGGTAGTAGTGGTAGGCATCTGGCACCCCCTGGGTAGGGGTGGTAGTAGTGACAGGCATCCAGCCCCCCATGGGTAGAGGTGGTAGTAGTGGTAGGCATCTGGCACCCCCTGGGTAGGGGTGGTAGTAGTGACAGGCATCCAGCCCCCATGGGTAGAGGTGGTAGTAGTGGTAGGCATCTGGCACCCCCTGGGTAGGGGTGGTAGTAGTGACAGGCATCTGACACCCCCTGGGTAGGGGTGGTAGTAGTGACAGGCATCTGGCACCCCCTGGGTAAGGGTGGTAGTAGTGGTAGGCATCCAGCCCCCCATGGGTAGAGGTGGTAGTAGTGGTAGGCATCTGGCACCCCCTGGGTAAGGGTGGTAGTAGTGACAGGCATCTGGCACCCCCTGGGTAAGGGTGGTAGTAGTGGTAGGCATCTGGCACCCCCTGGGTAGAGGTGGTAGTAGTGACAGGCATCTGGCACCCCCTGGGTAGAGGTGGTAGTAGTGGTAGGCATCTGGCACCCCCTGGGTAGAGGTGGTAGTAGTGGTAGGCATCTGGCACCCCCTGGGTAGAGGTGGTAGCAGTGGTAGGCATCCGGGCCCCTATGTGTATATGTGGCATTGGTGATGGCCATCCCGCCCCTATGGTGCTGCTGTTGCTGGTGTAAGTAATTTCTGCATCCCTCTTTGTGTGTGTGATATGTCGGGTACGTGTAGTTTGTTTTTGTGGTTGGTGTCTGACTTACCTTCTGCGCCGTACGCGTCCGTGCCTGTTCCGGTAGTAGATGTAGAATATTGGTAGGATCGGCACGATGGGATTCATGGTTGGTTCGTCTCGTTCGTCTTTCTCGTTGCTTCGCCTCGTCGCTGGCGTGTTCGTCTCGTAGCCGTGGATCGTGTTGTGGCGCGAATCGGAGCTTATGTGCGCCTCTCCCGGATGCTTTGACGTGCCGTGCGTAGCGACGGGTTCGGCGCGTACGGGAAGCGCATCGTACTTGTCCGGCCGGACGGGGCTGCATTTTGGCTTCCGAGCGACTCGATTCTGCGTTTACGGATCCGGCTCGGTCGGGGAACTGGACCTGGATTGGGTGAGTACGACTGGGTCGGAATCTATGCTGTTGTGCGCATCGTACTTGCTCGTTCGGAATAATGTGCGGTTCGGTCGGGAAACAGGCATTCGCATGGCTTTTTTCCCGACCGAATGATGTTAGCTGCGCCTCCGACCGAGATTGGAATCGGCCCCTTTGTCTTTTCTTTCTAGCTACTCCTGGTCACCAACCACGTCCATCTTTCCAGGATGTAGCAATCAGGGCCGAGTACCAGCGGCTGGTGGCCCTGGAGGAGCAGGAGGAGGATGAGGAGGTGGAGGAGGAGACAGCTGCCCAGGGTCCCAGCCAGGCCACAACAACAGCAGCACATCCAGCTTCTTCACAATCTCATCGGGGACGCAGTCCACTGGCAGCTGCCCGCCAGCAATCATTTTATTCACTGCTGCCACCCACTCAGACCGCCTTACTAAGCCGTGACCTTTCAAGGCTGGCATAGTATGGTGCCTAGTGCCCTCTGCCCCCTTCTAAACTTTTGTTTTACTGGATGGGACTTGGTTGTTGATATGGAGGGAGAAGGTGGGGATGTGGGAGTTGGGATCGGGGCTTATATAGTTTGACTTTTGGACTGCTTTAGTTTTTTTTCCCCGGACAACGGGCATTTTGATTTTGGTTGGACGGCGGTTGGGGAAGGGATGATTTCATTTGTTTTGGGAGAGAGATGGGCCAGTGGTTGTGGTGAGGGGAAGGGGGGTGGTTTTTCTGTTTGGGTTAAATAATAAATATTTAAGTTTAATTATTCTTGCCACAAATCTAGTTTTTTGGGAGTGTTTTACTTTTCACTGCTGCCTTTTGGTGCAATCTATTTTTAAAATTTGCTGATAGTGTATATAACAACAATTAGGTATGTGCTATGCCTATGTGCTACCCTTGTCCTACTACTCTCCTAGTCTCTGCAGTCTGCAACTATATTGATCTCTAAGTGGGTTAGGGATTACCATTGCCTATATTGCCTACAACAACTGTCATGTCCTTTAGAATAGTCCCATCATGTACATACCATTTACATGAATTTTGCCCCATCCACACGACATAACGGTTCTACACGGGTGACCTTTTACCAAGTAGTTTACTTCTGTCTTTTTGACAAACAGGCTCTCGGCACCCTATCCTAATCCCTGTCCCTGACGTACATAAACATGTCCTCAGGCACAGCAGATTTATTCTGTACAAGGGTCACCACTTTTTTTCATCCATGGCCAACAGCCAGCTATGCATTAGTGTTTTTGTTTAGAAAAGGATTAGCGAGGGATTAGTGAATGTTTTTAAAACATACTGATTCTGGAAGAAAACCTAGAGTGTCCACTTTAGTATAAAAGACCCTCACTCCCCCATGCAAGAGAGAGGAGAATTCCCTCCAGGCTATACCGAGACTCTGCAGGCTGAACCTTCGATAAGCAGAGACCTGACATCCCTTGCGGGGTGCCATCCTCGACGCAGAGATGGGGTCCTTCATTCTAAACCATCAGGTGAGGGTTTAGTACTTCCCTGGGGGATTCTTGGCTCCATTAGTATCTATCCTAACATTTACACATGCATGCTTCACCTACATATCTAGGCTAGGTACATTTAGGTAGGCTACGCATCATAGGAGTACGCCAATGCTATTTTTTTATATAATATGCTTTTATTCACCTTATTAGCACTATGATAGAAATGTATCTGCTATTTACGATATTGGTACTAGCGATTACATTTGTCTGCTCCAGTCTTTTGATTGTCGCATCTAATATGTTTCACAATAGACTGATGCTTGACCAATAAATAATTATTGAAACCGTTCCAATCGCCATTCTATGTGTATTCTGAAAAAAGTAAGCACGAGTGACTGAGAGAAAGATACCGTATTGTTTTCCACAATACCGGAGGAATCAGGGTTGTCATGTTCGGTGGTTGCCAGAAACTACACACACCACTGTAGAATACAGGGGGGTGGTAGTGGCACCGTAGAGCTAGCTGGTCTAATGGCTGACTCATCCAGTGGGGGTGTCCAGAGTCTGTCTGCACACCAAGCCATCAGTTTAGGTCATCCAAAAGGCGCAGGTCCTGGGAACTACACGACACAACTTAGTAGAACAATGAACCATAGTTCTCTTACCAAATAGAAGAAGCAAGTGCTGCAGGTTTTCCCAAGGTGCCACAGTGGTGGTAGTAGTAGCAGGATAGCACACTAACAACAGTGAAGAAATCAGAAGTGAAGTCCCACTCCCACCTAGGTGGACTCCATTTGAAGGATTAATCGGAAAGATTCTTCATCACAGGCAACTAAATTGAAATAAAAACTGAGTTAGTGGGTTAAATATTATTATATCATAGCTTTACAAACATTTGAGACCAGCCTACTACACCTTATAGTGAAAATATAACACACAATACTAAATTATTCAGAGCAATGGTGGGCTAGTATTTCGATTAAAACAAAAGTGACACTCGAAATGTGATTCGTAAAGACTAGGACTTAAAGTCTGGAGTGGACATGGTTATTGGTTAAGCATTTATGTAACACAACACACAATGCCTGAATGATGATACTGACGAATGATGTTCTTCTATATCTAAAATATCGATCACATTTGTGCGCGGGTGGATAAATGGGGCCTGTGTGGATTATTATTTCAGTAATAGAAGTAGAACTGAAGATCCTGCACTGAGTTGGTGTTGCTTTCACCACATCTGCCCCACTTAGGGGCATATTCACAAGTACTTATCGCCGAGTTATCGCCACCTTAACGCATCAAAAGTGGAGATAGATTTAACGCCCCATTCACAAGCGGGTGCAAACTGCAGACATCGCCAGTATTCCCGCGATAACTGCAGCAAAATTTATCTCCACCGGTGACACCACCAACTAGCCCTAATGAGATGCAGAGTAGGCGTTCCCGTGCAAAAACACACGAAAACACCATTAAACTACTTTCACAACGAACTGCCAGATCTGCGATGCGAACCAAAAACAGGCGATAATAGCCGCAGTAGCAGCAGGGAATTAACACCTACCTTTTGCTGGTGTTAAGCAGCACGACTACCTGCAGAATGAAAGGGAGCCCAGCCAAGAGCCACATCTGAAGACCCACAGATGCCATGGAGCCAATGATCATGCAGCAAGGAGACCCATGAGGGCCACAACACCCACCTCCACCACCCACAGGCCCGCCACCACCCCCAGGACCCGTCCCGCCCTCCCCCCCGGACCACCACAGAGGCAGCGTACACAAAGACAGCAGACCCACCTTAAACGCACCAGCCGCACAGACCGAACGCCAGAGGAGGACATTGCCCACTACAGGCCCAAAAGGACAACCATCCCCCGCATCCTGACCCACATCGCCCACCTGCTGACGGTACCAACACAGCGCACAACCAACATGCCTCCGCAGACAAAGCTGCCGGCTGTGCTGCACATGTTGGCCTCTGGCACCTTCCAACCCACAACTGCCAGAGTCGGAGGAGTCTCACAGCCAGCCCCATCTAAGTTCATCACACCTGTCCTGGATGCTATCATCAGCCTGGCACCCCAGCACCTCCACTTCACCCACACTGCGCAGGAGCAGCTGGAGACCAAGTAAGGCTCCTACGCCATAGCTGGATTCCCTCACGTGTCGGGGGCAATCAACTGCACACATGTACCCCTCGTGCCCCTGCCGACACTGCACACAACTACCTCAACAGAAAGCACACGCATCCCATGAATGTGCAGGCAATAGTGGACTGCCCGGGACTCCTCAACAATGTCGTGGCCAACTCCCCAGGCAGAGTGCATGATTCCTACATCTCCCGACAGTCCATCATCAACCAGCGCTCCCAGGATGCCACCTATGGAAATGCAGTGCTCGTTGGTAAGTACAAAATGAACACACCACACACCTCCACCCCACAGTCATGCAACTCACAACACTGGCAATGGGCACGCAGCAGAACTACATGCAACATGCCACACAACATGCAAACCGACCAGACACGAGAACACAACTCCATTGGGAACCTGGGCTTGCCATGCACACAACCCAGCCACGGCATGGCACCACAGCCACACAATAGCAGAATGTGAGGAGAGGCTTGGAGCAGACATGTGCAAGAGCGGCAAGTGACTAATGAATGAGAACCTACCCAATGCCAGGTGTGGCGTGGAGGTGGCAGACAGACTTCAATGTGCAAACCACGGAAATGGCCAAGTGGACATTAACTGCTGGTGCATGGAGTGTAGTGGCCAGTGGATGCTACCATGTCCCCACAGGCTGTGGGGCAGAACGCGGAAATGTTGCACGTTACGTCCCCCCCTGTATGCGCGGGCGAAGTGGGTTGGCCCTGCGTACGCCAGGCCTGCGTAGGGGTGTGAATAAAAAGCCCATCGCACTGGGCGTGGTTCTCTTTCAGAATGGCCAACGCGTCTGCCAGGGCGGCGCATCTCGGCCCGCCATGAGGCCGCACCGTGCACTGCGGGGCCTGCGTCCCTGTGCGCCTGCTGCACCCCAGCCCCAGGCCGCTGGTCCCCAGACCCGTCATGCCTGCCCCAGCGCACCAAAGAGGCTCCGCTCACCTGCCGACACCGGCGAGTGTCAAAGAGGGCCCACCACGTGCCGGTGCAAGCTCCAGGCCCCAGTCCCGCGACCTTTGCAGCCTCCGCAGACCATCAATGGCCTCCACGGCGCTGGCCCACAGTACACCTTTTTCATTGACATACTCCACCGGCGTACTCTTTGGCCCAGTTGTTGGCACATGTTGTACTGAGTCGCGAGTTTTGAATGGCAGTGACCAAAGGTCTGTGGCAGCGTCCACATCACTATCCTCCCTCCGATCAGTGAAGCGAAAGTCTGCATCGCAAGCCTGCGACACGTGGTGCCACTAACCCTGTTCAACGCAAGCCGGCGACACGTGGTGCCACTAACCCTATTCAACGCAAGCCGGCAACACGTGGTGCCACTAACCCAGTTCAACGCAAGCCGGCAACACGTGGTGCCACTAACCCTGTTCAACGCAAGCCGGCGACACGTGCTGCCACTAACCCTGTTCAACGCAAGCCAGCAACACTTGGATGAGGGCTCAGGCCTACACTGCGGTCCATTAGGTCCCACATATGGAACTGTGTCCTGAGTCTTGAATGGCAGTGACCCCAAGTCCGTGGCAGCATCCACATCACTAAACTACCTCAGATCAGTGAAGCCAAAGTCTGCATCGCAAGCCTGCGACACGTGGTGCCACCAACCCTGTTCAACGCAAGCCGGCGACACGTGGTGCCACCAACCCTGTTCAACGCAAGCCGGCGACACGTGGTGCCACTAACCCTGTTCATTGCAAGCCGGCGATACTTGGATGAGGGCTCAGGCCTACACTGCGGTCCAGTAGGTCCCACATGTGGATCTGTGTCTTGAGTTCAGAATGGCAGTGACCAAATGTTAATTGCCGCGTTTATATCACTGAACTCCCTTCGATCAGTGTCCCAGACCCTGCATCGCAAGCACACAACACGTGTCTGTGGGCCCGTGCTGACCGCTGCCCCCGGCCTACACTGCGGTCATGTAGGTCCCACATCCAGCACTTAGTCGTGATTCATGAATGGCAGAGTCCATACCAGTGAACGCACGGAGAGGAGTAAGAGGAAGACGCAGGCCGGTGGGACCATCCAACATAAGCCAGCGACACTCGGTGAATGGCCCCTGCTGACCGCTGCCTCAGGCCTACACTGTGGTCCAGTAGGTCACACATGTGGAACTGTGTCTTGGGTAAGATATGGAGGAGTACACACCATTGGACATGCCTCATTGCAGGCGGCATCCCCTATCAGCACTGGTGCCACTAACTCTGTGCGCAATGAGTCATGGGCACTTTCTGGTTGGACTTTGGTGGCATCTGAGTCCATGGCCTGGGGGTTGTCTGCATCATCATCTAGCTGGGCTGGACTTGGTGTTCGACATGTGTCTGTTCCATTCATCTCCACCATAGTGACTGTTTCTGCGTGGTTCTGCCCTCTGCATCATGCCCTGGGGGTACACCTTCCACTGAGACACTCCGCGACAACCCCCTTTGTCATCTACGAAAACCTGCTCTGCTCTCGTGACCCTGCCCCAGTGCACCGCAAGTCAGCAGCCCGTGGTGGTAGGCCCGTGCCGGACGCTGTGCATCCTGGGCCACTAACTCTGTGCAGCTCAAGTCATGGGGCCTTTATGGTTGAATGGTTGTGTCCTTAACGATGTACACTGTTGTCGTTTTTTGACTGCACCAGGCACTCCATGACGGCTGGTGTACACACACCCCACACACATCCAACACAGGTGTCACTCGACATGTGTGCCTGCTAATAAAAGTGGCCGGGCGCACGTGCCCGTAGCCATTCACACCAATTAAGCAAGTGTGTCCGTGTGGTCATTATGTCAGCATGATGGGCCCGAGCCCTGCAACATCACAGTGTGCTGTCTTCAGCGGACGATACCATGTCACCTCAGCAGTGGCTGAGACCTTGGACATGTAGCTTCGCCCGCCCCCCCTGCATGCACAAGCGGCGTGTGCTGGTCCGGCGTACATCAGGTCCCCACAGGGGTGTGCTGATTTGGCAGGGGGATCAGGGCATGGCTCTGGTCTGGCCTTGAGCAGGAAGTGCGGTAAGCGTGTCTCTGTGTTGGGGTGTTGTCGCCACCAGGGCCACAGTAGTCGATGTTGCAATGTAGCATGCACCCGGAGGGAGGGCCCGCACGTATGGGGAAATGTAGGAGCGCAAGACCACTCGGGGTCTTGGCACATGCATGCCAAGTGTTATGTGTATCAGTCCTGCGGCTGCATAAGTCAGATGCCTAGCCTCAATCGCAGCGCGATCACAGCCAGCCATGGACCTTACACCTGTGTCCGCCCTGTCCAGACCATTGGCCTACACTCACGTGGCCGCACACCCTCAACAGCCAGCTTCACGGTGTTGTTGGCATGCCGCTGGACATGCGCAGACAGGCATGACAATTGTGTGCCGTAGGAGTGCACGTGATACAACCGCGCAGCGCACACAAGTGTGGGGGCTCGTGGGAGGGAGGAGCAGCTGTGAGGCAATATAACACACAGTGAGGCCGCTCATGTGCCACGTGCTCGGCATATTATCCATGATTCCCTGGGTCGCAGACATCCCACCCCACCCACGACAGGCCTCTGTACATCTCCTGTATGCAAGCAGATGGTTAAGTTACTGTAGGGATGAAAGGTCCTTTGTCTGAACTATCAGGCGGTAGCACATCTGCAGCTCCGAGCTGGGACTTGCATGTGTCCAGCACCCCCTGACAGATACAATAGCATTTGCTGGCGACTCCCACACTACGCACTGCCCGACGTGAGACCAACGTGTACACATCCCACACACAGAAGTCCTTGGTCGTAGTTAGCCTTCACACGTACTCCCACCCCACCCCAGGCCTGCACCCGTTGCACACAGACACTGCTCATTGATCCGAGCTGTGCCATTTCATCCACAGGACTGGCACGGGTCAGCACAGTTCCGCTTCAAGCAGAGCCACTGACGCAATGGCAGAACATCCCGGACACATGCACAACCCCTGTCACGTGGAACTGTACCGTGCACGTCTGCTGCATGTACTGGGGGCACTGCCATTGGCAGTGCTGCGGATCAGTTACCGGCTAAGCTTCCACCTTGCCAACGTCACCTGCGTTCAGCCTGTGTTGCATTGTCGCTCGTGCATATTCGAGTGGACCATGGATGTTTGCCTCTCCAACGTAACGGTAGCTGAACTGGATTTCGACGTGTGTGTGTGCCCCCTGTTGGCCCACGACCAGGAGTGTCACTGTGATGCCCGTTTATGGCATGCCTGGATTATTGGCATGCATGCTGGCAACTGGACCTGGGAGATTGCACGAGTCGTTGTGTGCAGTGACCACATTGAGCTGCTCCCCTATTGGGCTTTAGTGCCAATTGGGGCCAGGGGTTTGAGTCAGCACATCTGTCCGGGACAGCTGATGTGTTACGTCGCCGACATGTTAGATCTAGTCGATAACGAGCTCTCATTGGAAATGTTGGCCTACGCTGCTGCACTCGCGTTCATGGACAAGTGACAACGTACCTGCAGCCACAACTGAATGTGACCCATTGCACGTGTCCTGATGCTTGGTTGCATGTTGGGGATCTGGTCACATGTCCCAAGACGACAGTGGACATGGCTACATTGGCCTGGACTCCGGATCCATGCGCGGACAACCAACGCGGGTTGGCACTGACTTGTGTGGGTGATGGACTCCCCCGGGGTGGACATGGGAGCTTTCCAACGTTCCTCGTTCAGACATGCTGCTGCATTGGTCTGCATGTCATGGCACTTCTCTTGGCCGTACTGAAATGCAATTGTTGATAAAGTTTCCGCACCTTCACTTGTCTCCAACTGTGTTGAGTGTTGATTTGTATGCCAATGTGTGTGTCACGGCCTATCTGGGTCCCTGCCATACATGCATTGCTACCCCATCAGGGCTGTGGGTTTGTACTTGTGCATTATCATGTCCCTGTTTCGTGCTTTGCCAGATGCGTATGGCCATTTACCGGCCACAAGCGGGTGCACTTGTGTCCTGTGTTCAATTGTGCAAATGTTGCTGTTTGTAGCACATTGTGTTCGATATTGGGGTGCTCTGCTTCCTATGTGTGTGTGCTGCATTGTGTGTGAGATGTCCCTTCAGCTCTGATTTGGCTCACCCTTCTCCCTTTCAGGCAGTGTGGTTTTCACTTCTGTGCTTGTTCAGTGGTGTGATATTGCCGAGTTGTGTGACTTGTGCTCTTGGTTGGTGTTGTTACTCTTGGGCATGGTTTGTCTGCAGTTGTGCTGTGCTTAATTGTGCATGTGTGCCATTGTGCCCACCTCCTCCCATCCCCCCAGTCCCTGGTCGTTCCTCTCCCTGTTGCTGTTGTGTCTGTTGATTTTGAGCAGTTTCCAGTCCCCGACTCCTGCCACCATCTCCAGACTGATGTGGTGGACACCGTTTCCTCCATGTCATCCAGCTCCTGGTGTGGTGTGGACTCCCACCTCCGGTGTGCATTGCTGCCTTCTGGTTGTTGGCGTGTTTCTGCTTGTTTGTGCGTTTTGCATCATTCCAGCTGTTCTGGTTTTCTTCCATTGTCTTCCTCTGCTCTCCAGCTGTATTTACCTTGTCCACGATGGCCTGCCATGTACAATGTTTTGTTGCCAATGGGGCTTGTGGGGTTGTGTACTAGCTCTGGCTGCCTCCTTTGTGCTTCGCTGTTGGGTTCTGTTTGGTTTGTCTTCCTTTTTCCTGCTTTTGTTGTGCTTATTCCCACCTGCCGTGTGTGTGTCGCGGGCCTGGCGCTGCTTATCGCTGCTTTCCTCATCGCGAATGGGCTCATCGCACGGTTTTTGGTGTTGGGGTTTGTGTTTTTATCTCCGTCGCGGTGGTTGTATCGCGGACATTGCCTGCGTTTTCGGCAAACTATCGCATGGTACCGCCGTGTTGTGAATTCCACGTTAACACTGGGTTATTTTCCCGTGATAGACTGCGATGTGTGAAGTTGCATTAACGTTTTTTGGAGATGTTTAACGCACGTTCTTGTGAATATCCCCCCAAGTGTGTGATCAATTATTGGTGTAAATTATTAAGCCACACCTCAATAAATCACACAGTCCGGGCAAGAGGGTTATGGGTTTGATGAATGGATGGGAAAGGAGATCTGGGGAAAGGTGTGACAAAGACAAACACTACACAAGTACAATATTCATCTGGCCAATGAGTCACCAACCATCATAAATCTGTTGTGGGAGGAAAAGGAAACAAAGGAATGAATATGAGACAGTTAACTTAAATGCAATGTAAACCAAACAGTCCGTCAGCCTCAGAGAGACCCAAGTTATATATTATATTATATATATAAATGTTCTGTCACCTAGGTTTGAAAAATAGTAAATACAAATTATGTAGGAGTGAAGCGAACAACACAAAGAGTTGTAAAAATTGATTATTAAAAGAAAAATGATACTGTATTGCCAAATTGGGTGGTGCATTCTTCTTGGATTGTCCGTCAATCTTGGGTGCCTGGCTGATGTGGTCCGGTAAGGTAAGCATGGGTGTTATGGTGCTTTTGCCTTTTTGTGCAGGAAAAGAGGAGGCCTGCGGCTTGTAAAACAAAAATGATATTGTAGAATCAAGGGAAATGACAGAAGGTAAACTTCATTAGGAGTGCACCAAGAAGACTCAGGGGCAGAGCAAGAGAGAAGAAAAGTCCCTTTTGCAAGCATCCATTTTATGACTGATGAGCGATCAGTTAAATTAAAGCAATTACAACAACCAACAATCGCAGACAAGTGGCCGCATGTATCAGGCTGATCGAACTCGCAACTGTCATGAATATCATCATAGTAATAATATGTAGCCTAGCATGTGCATAATGTGATGATCACCACATGTCTGTCTCCAGTTACTTACAGCAGGCCCCCCACCCAACCACCACATAGTTTCAAATTTGAGCCAGCCAGCAAACACATTCAGCAACATTGCAATTCCCAAATCAAGTAAAATTAATACACCTCTCTCACCACCACTCCACGGAGTTGAGTAGGCCTATTGGAGTCCACCAAATGTTGGTTTCTGTGAAGTTGATAACTTCCATCTTAAGGTTGCAGTTGTTGAAGTAATCAGTCCATGAGTCCTTCCATCATCCTCCTGACTCCGAGTATGGGGTCCAACCCCGTTTGACTCAATACCGACTCAAATATGATAGATCAACCTGTAGTGCAATGCTGTTGATGAACAAGAGAAATGTTGAGTAATTTTTTGTGTAGATGAGATTTGTGTTTGTTAGCTAAAGGAACTGGCCAGGTTTTGACGAGTATGAAGCAGAAAAAAAAGCAGTGTGGACCCAGCAAACAAATCTCGCTATGTGTCAAAGGGGAAGGAAAAAGCACCTTCAGGAAATAAATGATCACCTGTCATTGGGCCACCAACATTGAAAACATCACAAACACAATCAAGCTTAGTAGTTAAGTTAAACATTAATTTCTCCCTGCTTGCCACCACATAAATCATCTAGACACACGCACAAACATCAATCACTCATAAATCTGACTCAGCAACCGGTTCCCAATAACAAACAGGTCCCAACACGCTCGGGTTCTCTTCATTGGTTTATTGCAGCTTGAGGCAACGCTTTTCGACCGTTTACACGGTCTTCCTCAAAACAATGCACTGACGCCATTCTGTGCCTTAAATACTCCCACAACATTTAAAGTGACAGTGCAATTATGCTCATAGTATTGTCAGCAATAAAGTTTTTCAATACTTTGTAAACAATGACAAAAAGTGACTTTTTGTTCTCAAAATTACGCTGACTTTGAATTGCACTGTTTTCTCAAAACCCTGAGCTTAATCAATAATACAAATTAAATTTATGCAGTGGCTAACAAAACCATATTTAAACCTAACTTGCACAGTGTGAACTTGTGTCATCGGGAGCAGTATCAGGGAATAGGAGTTGTCCAACACTGAGCATCTGATTTACATTTGTCAACTCCATTAGTTGACCTCTGCCAGCACTACCAATTCAGCTGGGGTTAGGAAGTCAACTTGATCTCCCATCTCTTATACACTACTAGTGCCATCATTCTGTCTTCATTATTAAAGTGCATAGTGCCATCATAATATATATAAACCTTTGGTGCGTGCATGCCATTTACCTGTTCTAATTCAAGTGCGGTGACGGTGGTACATTGCCGATCCTCTTTTTCCACGAAACACACATTGGCCAGTCTTGTAAATCAAATAATGTGGGGCCGTCCGGCTAGGGGAATAAAGAAAGGATAAATAGGCACAGGATGGAGGCAGGCACAAATTTGTCTCTCAATGTCCTTAAGAGGAATTGGGGGGAGGCTTCTTCACTGCACACTGGTCCAACTCCAATCCGGCAGTACAATGTGTCTAAAACATTGGGACTCTATTATGTTACGTTACGTTACCGTATTGGTAGAGCGTCCCAGCGCTAATCCCAAGATCAACAGGGAACAGAAGACTGCAGAAATAGGCGAGGAGTTAATTAGGAAAGAGATACGTTTTTATAGTCTTCCGAAAGGCCGCATGATCTTGGATATTTCTGATGTTGGCAGGAAGGGCATTGCAGAGTCTTGGAGCAAGGGCATGAAAGGAATGCCCTCCGGCTCTTGCTCTTCTAACACGAGGAACCCACGCTAGGTGTTGGGCAGAGGAGTGCAACTGGCGGTTCATTATGTAGGGCGTGAGGAGATTGGCTAGGATATTGGGGGCTTTGGCTTTCAGAATTCTGTGAGAAATGCACAGAGCTTTGAAATTGATTCTCTTCTCCACCAGGAGCAAGTGAAGCTTGCACAGGAAACTGGAGGTAGAGCAGGATTTGGGGAGGCCGAAGAGAATTTGAGCGGCAGCATTTTGTCCCCTTTGAAGTCGATGGATCCCTGCTTTGTTGGCACTCCGATACAGAGAGTTGGAGTAGTCCAGTCTCAAAATTATGGTGGATTGGATGATGACCTGGTGGGTGTTGGCGTCGAAGAATCCAAGCAGTAGTTTGAGTCCACATAGGAGTCCAAAACATACTCTGGCTACCGACTTTGTTTGTACCTGGTAGGTCAGGGCAGAGTCAACCCAGATGCTCACATTTTTTACAGTTTGTTTGGGCACAGGAGGGGATCCTATGGTGGAAGGCCACCAGCGTTCGCTCCAGAGGTGGGTGTTTTTGCCCAAGAGAAGTACTTCAGATTTATTGGCATTCAGTTGTAGGCAGTTGGATGTCATCCAATCTGCGATGACTGTCAGGTCGTTTTGAAACTTGGCAGCATCTTGTATGGAGTTATTGGATAACGCAACCACAAGCTGTGTGTCATCAGCATAGGAGACCACAGTCAGACCCCTGTCTTATTAGTCAGTCAGACACAAAAAAAAACAATAATATAATGTTCCCCATGCTATATTTTTTTTGTCGTCAAAGCAGTTCGGCAATAGAAATAGAAAGTGCTATGGTTGGTGGCCCAGGCCAAGAAGTCAGGAAAGTAAAGTTCATCCTCAAATCAGCTGGTTTGCCTATAAGTAGGTCAGCTAACACACTACTACCATGACCTGAGTCTGATCAATCACCCTCATCCTCCTCTTGTCGTACTTCGGGTATGGTATAATTTGGTGATATAAAGTGCTGATTCATTTTGAACATGGTTAATCTCTCCACATTTAGGGGTGAGTGACTGGTCCTTTTCACTGTGACAACTGCACCAGCTGCACTGAACACACGCTCACTGGACACACTGGCGTCCAGGCATGCCAGATATTTTATTGCCAGCATGCTGAGCACTGGCCATTGGCGCCTCTTCCCATACCAATACACCAGTGGGTTTTGATCAAGATAGACCTCTGTTGGATCATTCAGAAAGGCCTGGACAATCCTCTCAATAGTCACTGGTGCACCACCTTGCTCATCCCCTTTTGCCTTCGCCTCTGCACTGGCCGTCTGCCCTGCCTTTAGAAACCAATCAAATGCAGATTTTGGGGCCTATGCTCTTGTTCCTGTTGGTGCTGGTGTTCTTGTTGTTGGTTTTGGCTGCTGTGAGCCAACAGCACTGCCCTCAGGCTCTGACATTGAAGGCTGCACCACATAACTTATGCCCTGGAAGAGTGGGCCTCTAATTCCCAGCCGTTCTTTTTCTAGGTCACAGGTTTGCTCAGTAATCCACGTCTTGTAGTTTGAAACATCCCCGTCTGAAAAGACAATGAAAGTGGCCAGTAATTGTTTGTACCATGGGTCAGGAATTGTGTCACACATGTAATGTTTAGATGACAGAATGTCTCCTTGCACCCTTGTATTAACAGATGCGCAAAGGATTAGGCTCTCCACCAACTCATGCTCATCTTTTTTTTGTTCACACCTACATACATTTCAGACACCTCCTCTAGCTGTTTCTGCAGCATTCCCAACAATGGGATAGTTTGGCCCATGGTACTGCCCTCCGTGCTGACTTTCTGTGTGAAAACCTCAAAAGGAAGCAGCATCTCTGTGAGGCATTTGACTAGGCCTCATTGGTCCATCTCAATGATCACGCCTTTCACTCCCTTGTTGCATGACATATTCATTGATCGGTCTGTACTGCTCATACAGACATTGCAACATATAATATGTTGAGTTTCAGCATGTTGACACCTCCTGAATGAGTGCTTTAACTGGCATTATATTATTACACTGAATGACCATCAGCTGTTTCCGGGCTTTAAAAGAATGGCTGAAATGAGTGCAGATTCTTCTGCAGGTGGACAGTAAGTACTGACTCGGTCTTCATTTTTGAGAAAGTCCTGTTCAATGATGTTGATGCAGTGCGCCAAATACAGGACCCTGAAATAGCCACCTTCTGGCATGGCCCTATATATATAACTGTCATTGTCCGTGGCAACAAATCCAATGTTATGTCCTCTTGGTCGCAGCCATTCAAAGACCTTGTTGTTGAATTCTTCCAAGATATTTGCAGCAGTATGGGATTTCTCTATTGCAAACATGGCTACTGTTGCATGCTTCCGAGCGCCATTATAAATCTCAGCAGTGTCAACACCTGCAGATATCATTTCTCTAACCCCCACAAAAGAGATCCAGTGTGCGGTGATGCATAGGTAATTAGTGGCTTGGCAACTGGTCCACATTTCTATTGTCAGGTGGATAGTGTATAGAGCACTCTGCTTCAAAGATTGTCCAAGCAATTCCAGCAAATCGTGATTTAGCGCTGGAACAGCAACTCTGGCAAAGTAAGACCGGCTGGGAACCTTCCATTTCGGGCAGATGGCTGCCACAAATTTGAGAAAACCTACCCCTTCCACAAAAGAAAAGGGGAGGAGGTCAAGCACTAACATTTTAGCAAGCTTCGCATTGTACAAACTTGCTGTTGTGTGGTTGCATTCATACTGCTCCACCTGGCTAAACATGCCAGGAATAGTACCCTATATGTTTTTCTTTTGTGGTGTCACTGATGCAGGTGACTTTTTGAGAGCAGACAGTGGTAGGCTCAATGTGCATCTCAGTGGGACAGTCACTGTACACTCTTGCCTTGGTGTCTCGACCTGAGTCTTGTGCCATTGCAATGTTGCTGATGTGAGTGATACTACTGCACTGCTGGGGACAGGGCTGATTTGCATATTGAAAATGTCTTCCTCTTCTTCACCTCCCACCGTGTTTGGATCGGATTCCCTGTTCAGCCTTTCACCCCCTTCACCAACACCACTTGCAGTTTTTTGGCCGCTAAGGTGCTCCTCCCAATTGATTGTGTGGTGTTTTCTCAAATGGGTTGTTTGGCCTCCAGTACCATAGTTTGTACCAACCTTACTCCAACTAACACTTGCTCCACAAATAGAGAATATGGCAATGTACGGCTCCTTCTTGTTAACCGTAAAGAAGTCCCAAAAAGGGGAGGTCCACTTTCTGACGCTGGTGCCACTGCCAATGTCTGCTGAACTGGTGGTATGTGGGGTTTTTGACATTTGCCTCTCTGCAGTGCCTACTTCTAATGAGGTGGTTGCGGATGTAGGTCACTGCCAGGGCCTTGCAACTATGGCAGCTGGAGGTGGTGGTGGTATCTGTGCCACATCCCTCAGAGCAGGTTCAGATGGGATAACGTCAGTGTCCACTGGGGCTGGGCTCTGCATCTTCCTCCTCTTCTACATCCATAACTATAAGGCTTTCAGGAACCTTCCTTTTCCCTAGCCTCTCCTGGCATGGCTCACTCTTAGACTGAGGCAGGATCCAAGTGGAGTCTTGATCATCAGAAGGGGGGACTTGGAGAAGAAGATGGTGGAGTAACCCTTCTTTTTCTTGCTGGAGATCTGGAAGAAAATGGATCTTCTGAAGGAGTGGCCTCTTCTTCTTCCTCAGCATAAAACTCAATCTCCTGAACTGCTCCTACTTTGGGAGGAACTACTATTGCTGGCTGTGGCTGTTGTTGTCCACTGATCTGAGTTTCCTGTAACGATTGGGTACTACTTTGCGAAAGAAATAAGTCCATTTCAAAATCACTGCTCGTCGGCGTTGCCATGAGTAGAATGGCTGCCTCTGTGCCAGACATGGGCTTGAACCTAGATTGGGGTGGGTCCATTAATGCAGCAGTGTTGCTCCCAGCTTGTGCCCTGGAGGCTAGTGCAGCAGGCATACTTTTGTTGAAAAAAGTCCTGGCCAGCACACCAGTGGTGGAAATTGGCTTCTTCTCCTCCCCACTGGCCACTTTCTTGGCAGCCGCTTCTTTTGGGGCCATCTTGAAGCTGTCAGTTGGCAGTGGCACTTAGCTTCACAAGCTGAAGAGATGTTCGTATTGTGTGGTGGTCAGCATCACTTCGTGCACAGGCAGTACTGTGGATGATGTTGTCTCTTGTGTACCTAAAAGCAAACAAGCAAGGGAAAAATCAGTGAAACATGGCATTGTTTCTGTTCAATTAGTAGTACAAACAAACAATATCATTTAGTCTGGTCACTGGGCACTTAGGAGGTTATAAATAATTAACAATACAGTGTATCCATTCGTAAAACCACACCAACATAAACATTCATGGTGTATGCTCAGGAAGGATAAGAAAGAGCAACAACAACATACAGATGAACTTCCACCTGGATAACCACAACGACCCCAACACCACCGCCCTCCTAGAGAACCTTACCAACATAGGTCTGAAGCAACTTGTCTCTGCCCCCACCTGCATAACAAGACACACACTCAACCTTGTCTTCCCAGGAGGAAACAGCATCTTCTTCAGCCACATCATGGAACTACTCTGGACCGACCACCACTGCATCCATTTCTCTTTTTGTAAACCCACCGCACAGTAGCATGTGTGCCGCATCCAACGCAGGATCCGGACCAAAGTCTCCAAAGAACACCTCACTTCTGCCCTCACCTGTATCCTACCCCCAACTACGACGGATGCCAAAACCACAGCAAGCAACCTCCACCAATGGATCACAAACTGCGCCAACACACCTGCCTCCCTCCAGAACTCCACAAGACAACATGTCAGGAAAGCAAACTGGTTCACCACGGCAGTCCAAGAATCCAAGCCCTCCTGCCGATAACTGGAAAAGATGTGGAGAAACAGCAAAACTCTAGAAGCCCGCTCCGCCTACAAAGCAGCCACCACATCACACCATAAACTCATCAAATTCACAAAGAAGAACTTCCTCCAAGACAGAATCCTCTCCAACTCCCACAACTCCAAGGAACCCTTCACTATCATACAAAAATTAGCCAAACTTAGCAGTGAAACAACAGATGTTCCTCCCTCCCTCCCAAGTCAGCCTTGGCGGAGTTCGCGTAGCAGCGCTACGCAAACCTCTGTGAAGCCACAAAAACACTCTGCAAGACTACGCTGAGTTCCGCAAGCATGCAGAGTTGCTTGTTCTGCATGCTCGCGAGACGTTTCTGTCGTTCGGCAACGTGGATTGCGTGTTCGGGGGTAAATATTGCGCGAACTTCACCACGTGGTCACCGATGGGCGCGGCCATCTTGTTTTTCTACTCTTTGTTATGGGTCTGTGGCCTGTTTTGAATCCTCCCTATATCTTTTCAATCCTCTGTTCATAAAACTTTTTTCTGATCTTTTTTATTTATTATCTATCCCTCTCTCTTCCTAAGTGTATATTTTGCATTTTTTTCTACTCTTACTGCGTTTTTGTGCTGTTTTTCTGTTATTTGCTTTCTATTTTTTTTACTTCCCTACATCTCCGCCCCCCAGAACCATGGCTAAGAGTAAGAAGACGATACAGAGTGCTTCCAGGAGCCGCCCTCCCTGCAGAAGGCAGCACCCGGAAGGAGTGCAGCCCCGGGCCTTCTTTTCTGAGGTGGAGGTGGTTGCACTTGTTTTTTTTGTTCAGGCCCACATTCCCTTAACCCTGGCAGCAGGCGGCAGGCCTGGGTCCAGCTACGGGATCCAGGAGCATCACCGCCAGTGTGCGTGAGTGCGCCGGGCAGTGTTTCGCTGCTCTGAGGTCCAGCGCACCCATAACCAACTGACGCACCGGTGGTCCGACATCCCGGACCGGGAGCAGGACCTGCTGGACCTGCTAGGAGTTGAGATTGTGGGGCTTGGTGAGTAGCTAATTATATTACTATTGTGTGTTCTGTCTGTGTTATTGCGAATATTATTTCTTTCCCAAATAGCAAGCATGCTGCTGCTGCTTACATGCAGGTAAGTTACATTTAAAAATCTTATATTATGTGATTGTTATTCTTCTAGACAGGAGCTCGGCGCTACTAATCTTACTTGTTTGCAACTTTGTGTTCACTCGGGCTGATTATGTAAAACTGGTTAGAGAACTTAAGTTAGGTAATGCAGACTAAAGAGACTCCTTTCCTTTGTCCTATCACTAAGATAGTGGTAGATATTTAGTTAGTTACTTAGTATTAGTTTGTAATTTTTTAGCGGCCCCTGTGACGCGTCCTCCTCTCATTTGCTGCTGACTCCTTAGTCCTTAGTAGAACCTTCTGTAGTTTGTTAGTGAGTGAATATTATAGCAACTCAGCAACCAACCAATTTGGTGTATGCAATATGCATGCGCCAATGTATGCATTTTAGAAGACTAAAATAAATGCTGAATTGGCCCGTCAAACGGGGTTGATGATTGCGAATGAGATCGGAACTTAGAAGAAGCAAATATAATTTTAGGGCAATTCATTCCAAAGTCTTTGGAATAGGCAGGGTGGGTGGCACTTAACTTTGGATGAAGGATTCTGGAATTGAATTGGATCTGTGGAATAAAAAAGATAGGACAGTCCGCGACCATGATACTAGTCTATTACTAGTCGATCTGATTAGATAGGTCAATTTTATTGCAAATGCCGTTTCCTGTCAAAAAATCTTTTTGGAGCGATTTTTTAATATTTATTTCACAGCAATCAATTTTTGTCTCTTTAATTATGTCTTACATGATCAGCATCCAGGGGCAAGAAGGAGATGGGGTCCTCTGCAGATGGCTCTGCTGGCCCGAGTAAGTCCTCCTGTTGTTAATATTAATATATATTTCCCTAACTTTTACTGCACCTTATTTTTTTTAACTATTATTTCTGTTTCCTAATTCTATTTTTTACCAAATCTTCTTTGATCTATCTGTTTCTAAATTCTATCCCTGCATTACCTACCAACTTAGTTATTTATTTTCCTAGAGTCAGTTTTGTTTTCTACACCAAATCAAACTGCCTCTGACACTGTACTATAAGTCTGTCTGTAGCTTGCTTTATTTTGGTTTTTCAGGCAGCTTTCCCTCTACCCTTATATTTTGTGGACTGCCTAGTGGTGGTACTACTATAAGACTAGAACACATTGGTCCTTACTACTATTAGTACTACTACTCTGCTGTGCAGATTGCATGCCCAACTCAGGGATTCTATGCATGTTTGTTGAGATTAAGAGAAGGCTTTCTTTTACTTTCTTTCTCATGCTCAATAAGTAAATAAAATGATGGTCATGATGGACACCCTAAAGTGGTGTATTTTACTTTTTCTCTTCTAGGCCTAGTACTATTTTTATTAGCAGCAGTTGATGGTGAACATGGAACAACTGATTACCGTGCACCATGGCTGGAAGGAAGTGTGAGGAGGTGGAGGAGGGCACCATTATATTTTCCAACCAAGAGAGACCTCATGTCCGATTGTCCGCCCAGTTGGTCACTCTTTTTCTTTTTAAAAACTCAGTTTCACCAATAGCTCTAGTCACTGAGTCCAGTCCTTTGGGTTGTCCTCTTTTTGAGAGGCTTTTTGGAAATTGCCACCAACAAAATGGCTACCCAACCAGATATTTTATTATTTTTGATAGGATAGGACATACTGTCTACTCTACTCTAGTATCTGAATTGTACTAGTGATGCGTGTTGTGTATGTATGTATTGTATTTTCGATCTTGCTAGTGAAAAAAATAAATAGGGGGAGGCGTATATGGCATCTAAAAAATGTGAAACGTTTTTTCTAGGTGTACCCACCACCAGTTGCCACCGACCACCACTTGCCAAGGGCGAAGGCAATGCCAGTAAGGAGGGAGCAGAAGATATGGCAGCTGCAGGGGGTGAGCCAGCAGCAGTGGCGGGCGATGGTAAGCTATATTTCTTACTTATTGACAATACACTCACTGCAAGGGTGTACACTGTACTGTTGAGAGAGACTAAGTTGTTGTGAACAACGGTTGAAGGAGACACCCTTTACTTAGCATTAGCAATAGCATTAGCGGAGGGAGTTGAGTAACTAATGACCTCTTCTATCTGACTTCAACTCAGCTGGGAAAGTTTTATGAAGAAGACTAAGAGTCAGACGATCTTGATGGATGGGTTGATGGAAAAGGGAAAGAAGGATGAAAGGAGGAAGGACAGGTGACATGTAATATATGACTGGCAGAGAAGGATGCATGGGTGAAGGAAGGGAGCCCGGAATGCATAGGTGGCTGATAGGATGCATTGGTAGTTGAAGGATGGGTGAAAGGTGAAAGGGAGGATGCCTGCCTTGGTGGCTGAAACTGTATGGGTGAAAGGAATCCTCCAGGGGGTTTGATGGGTCAAACTCAAAGGCAAGCAAGGACGCATGGGTGGTGGTTAAAATGACAAAAGTATGTTGTTGGTGAAAGGTTTGTTGAGATTAAGAATGATAGCCATGTTTTCTTTGAATGGATGGATGCCTGGATGGTATTCAATCATAGCATAGGTGGAGACTGGATGAAGAGAATATAAAAGAAAAATAAACCGTGCCAGAGTAGCAAAGCCAAGGGTGAAGATTAGAATAAAAAAATAATGCTAGAAGAGCAATGCAATGATAAATGGAACAAGCATTTGCAATGCAATAGGTCTCGCATTCACGCACGTTTGAGCTATTGGCATTGTAAATGACAATGCCATTTATTTATGTTTTGGGTTTTAAAACATAAATAAAAAGCATTGTAATTTACAATACTAATAGCTTAAACTCTCGCAAATGCGAGACCTATTGCACTGCAATAAAGGGCCTTCTCGACCACTTGTTAGATTGTAACTATCAGAGGAAGAGACCAGCCTGCGATGTCTTCAAAGTAGTGATAAATAGTGCAGTGAAGAAGATGTGTAAGTGTTGTAAATTACACTGACACAAAGTGCGAAGTGAGAGTTACATATGATCCAAGCTATAAACACTAACAAAGCGCTCCAACCCCTTTAGCTCTGTGATTACACTGTTGCGGCTCAGGATGAAGAGCGGGAGAGGGAGGGCTATTTCCTGCCCTCTCCGTGATTTGAGTATGCAGTGTGGCATTGCATAATGTCATTGCTATCTTTGGCCTAATAAAAAACAGGGCGGGCTGTGCTTTATTGCAGGCATGGAGGGAGGGAGGGAGGGATGGTCTTGGCTGCAACTCCAGCCTCATACAGTGCCCCTGCTATTACTAGTGAGTGAGAGGCACTGAGGTGGTGGTATTGGTATTGGTGGTGATGGTATTCATATTGGTGATGGTGGTATTGATGGTGGTGGTATTGGTATTGGTGGTATTGATGGTGCTGGTATTGGTGGTGGTGCTGGTATTGGTGGTGGTGGCATTGGTGGTATTGTTGGTGGTGGTATTGGTGGTGGTGGTGGTATTAGTGGTGGCGGTATTGGTGGTGGTGGTATTGGTGGTGGTGGTATTGGTACTGGTGGTGGTGGTGGTGGTACTGGTATTGGTGGTGGTGGTATTGGTGGTGGCGGTATTGGTGGTGGTGGTATTGATATTGGTGGCGGTGGTATTGGTGGTATTGGTGGTATTGGTATTGGTGGTGGTGGTATTGGTGGTGGTGGTAGTATTGGTGGTGATATTGATGGTGGTGGTGGTATTGATGTTGGTGGTATTGGTGGTGGTATTGGTGGTGATGGTGGTATTGATGGTGGAGTACTGGTGGTGGTGGTATTGATATTGATGGTGGTATTGGTGGTATTTGTGGTGGTATTGATGATGGTGGTGGTATTGGTGGTGGTGGTTGTCATATTGGTGGTGGTGGCATTGGTGGTGGTATTGGTGGTGGTATTGGTGGTGGCATTGGTGGTGGTATTGGTGGTGGTGGTATTGGTGGTGGTGGTATTGGTGGTATTGTTGGTGGTGGTATTGGTGGTGGTGTTCTTGGTGGTGGTATTAGTGGTGGTGGTATTGGTGATGGTGGTATTGGCGGTGGTAGTGTATTGTGGTGGTGGTGGTATTAGTGGTGGTGGTGGTATTGGTGGTGTTGGTATTGGTATTGGTGGTGGTGGTATTGGTGGTGGTATTGGTATTGGCAGTGGTATTGGTGGTGGTGGTATTGGATTGGTGGTGGTGGTGGTATTGGTGGTGTTGGTGGTGGTGGTGGTATTGGTATTGCCGGTATTGGTGGTGCTGGTATTGGCGGTGGTGCTGGTATTGGTGGTGGTGGCATTGGTGGTATTGTTGGAGGTGGTATTGGTGGTGGTGGTGGTATTGGTGGTGGCAGTATTGGTGGTGGTGGTACTGGTATTGGTGGTGGTGGAATTGGTGGTGGCGGTATTGGTATTGGTGGTATTTGTATTGGTGGTGGTGGTATTGGAGCTATTGGTATTGGTGGTGATGGTGGTGTTGGTGGTGGTAGTATTGGTGGTGGTATTGATGATGGTGGTGGCATTGATGGTGGTGGCATTGGTGGTGGTATTGGTGGTGATGGTGGTATTGATGGTGGGGTATTGGTGGTGGTGGTAGTATTGGTGGTGATATTGGTGATGGGTGTGCTATTGGTGGTGGTATTGGTGGTGGTATTGCTATTGGTGGTGGTATTGGTGGTATTGTTGGTGGTGGTATTGGTGGTGGTATTGGTGGTGGCGGTATTGGTGGTGGTGGTATTGGTGGTGGCGGTATTGGTGGTGGTGGTATTGGTGGTGGTGGTACCGATATTAGTGGTGGTGGTATTGGTGGTGGCGATATTGGTATTGGTGGTGATGGTATTGGTGGTGGTATTGGTGGTATTAGTGGTATTGGTGGTGGTGGTGGTATTGATGGTAGTATTGATGGTGGTATCGATGTGGTGGTGGTATTGATGGTGGTGGTATTGGTGGTGGTATTGGTGGTGGTATTGGTGGTGATGGTGGTATTGGTGGTGGGGTATTGGTGGTGGTGGTAGTATTGGTGGTGGTATTGATATTGGTGATGGTATTGGTGGAGGTGGTGGTATTGGGGATGGTGGCGGTATTGGTGGTGGTATTATTGGTGGTGGTGGTATTGGTGGTGGCATTGGTGGTGGTATTGGTGGTATTGGTGGTGGTGGTATTGGTGGTATTGTTGGTGGTGGTATTGGTGGTGGTGTTATTGGTGGTGGTATTGGTGGTGGTGGTAATGGTGATGGTGGTATTGGTGGTGGTAGTGGTATTAGTGGTGGTGGTGGTATTGGTGGTGGTGGTGGTGGTGGTATTGGATTGGTGGTGCTGGTATTGGTGGTGGTGGTGGTATTGGTGTTGGTGGCATTGGTGTGGTGGTGGTATTGCTGTTGGTGGTATTGGTGGTGGTGGTATTGGTGGAGGTTTTAGTGGTGGTGGACGTGGTGGTATTGGTGGTGGTGGTGGTGGTATTGGTGGTGATGGTGGTGGTATTGGTGGTGTTGGTGGTATTGGTGGTGGTATTTTTGGTGGTATCGGTGGTGGTATTGGTGGTGGTATTAGTGGTGGTGGTAGTGATACTGGTTGTGGTGGTATTGGTGGTGTGGTATTGGTGATGGTATTGGTGATGGTGGTGGTGGTGTTGGTGGTGGTATTGGTGGTGGTATTGGTGGTGGTATTGGTAGTGGTGGTGGTTTTGGTGGTGATGGTGGTGGTGGTGGTATTGGTTGTGGTATTGGTGGTTGTGGTATTGGTGGTGGTGGCATTGGTGGTGGTGGTATTGTTGGTGGTGGTATTGGTGGTGATATTGGTGGTGGTGGAATTGGTGGTGGTGGTGATATTGGTGGGGCTGGTGGTATTAGTAGTGGTATTGGTGGTGGTGGTATTGGTGGTGTTATTGGTTGTGCTATTGGTGGTGGTATTGGTGGTGGTGGCATTGGTGTTAGTGGTGGTGGTATAGGTGGTGATGGTATTAGTGGTGGTGGTATTAGTGGTGGTGGTGGTATTGGTGGTGGTGGTATTGGTTGTGGTGTTGGTGGTGGTGGTATTGGTTGTGGTATTGGTGGTGGTGGAGGTGTTGGTATTGATGGTGGTGGTGGTATTGGTGGTGGTATTGGTAGCGGTGGTATTGGTGGAAGTATTGGTTGTGGTGGTATTAATGGTGGTGGTATTGGTGGTGGTGGTATTGGTGGTGGTATTGGTATTGGCAGTGGTATTGGTGGTGGTATTGGCGGTGGTATTGGTGGTGTTGGTGGTGGTAGTATTGGTGGTGGGGGTATTGGTGGTGGTGGTATTGGTGGTGGTGGTATTGGTTGTGGTGGTGGTGGTGGTATTGATGGTGGTGGTGGTATTGGTGGTGGTATTGGTAGTGGTGGTATTGGTGGTAATGGTGGTGGTATTGGTGGTGGTGGTAGTGTTGGTAGTGGTGGTGGTATTGGTGGCGTATTGGTGGTAGTGGTGGTAGTGGTATTGGTGGTGGTATTGGTGGCGTTGATGGTGGTGGTGTTGGTGGTGGTGGTATTGGTGGTAGTGGTGGTGGTATTGGTGGTAGTGGTGGTGGTATGGGTGATAGTAGTGGTGGTATTGGTGGTGGTGGTATGGTTGGTGGTATTGGCAGTGGTGGTGCTATTGGTGGTATTGGTGGTGGTGGTATTGGTGGAGGTGGTGGTATTGGTGGTGGTGTTAGTATTGGTGGTGGTATTGGTATTGGTGGTGGTATTGGTACTGGTGGTGGTGGTATTGGTACTGGTGGTGGTGGTATTGGTGGTGGTGGTATTGGTGATATTGATGGTGGTGGTGGTGGTATTGGTGATTGTGGTGGTGGTATTGGTGGTGGTGGTATTGGTGGTGGTGGAGGTATTGGTGGTGGTATTGGTGGTGGTGGTATTGGTGGTGGTGGTATTGGTGGTGGTGGCATTGGTGGTGGGGGTGGTATTGGTGGTGTTGATGGTGATGGTGGTATTGGTGGTGGTGGTATTGGTGGTGGTTTTGGTATTGGCTGTGGTGGTGGTATTGGTGGTGGTGTTGGTATTGGTGGTGGTGGTGGTGGTATTGGTGGAGGTGGTGGTATTGATTGTGGTGGTATTGGTGGTAGTCGTATTAGTGGTCGTGGTATAGATGGTATTGGTTGTGGGTGTATAGTTAATAAAACAGGCTTTAGAAAACAACCGGTCAGGTGGCTTTAGTGCAGATGACATATAACACAGATGTGCCGTTGTCAGCTTCAGCCCATTAGCACACGATTATGTGCTACCTGGAATTCACATGACTTAATTTGCTAATCATTTCTAAATCCATTTTACTTCTGGGGGGAGGGGTTGAAACAGACAAGAGATAGTGCCTGTTAAAGTGATTAAAAGCAGGCACACATGTTACAGGGGCAGCCATGCTGCTTAAAAAAACACAAGCGGTTTCAGCTGAAGCAGTGCATGTCCAGTAACCCTGGGCATTATACTTTGCTACGCTCACGAAGCATGCAAAGTTTGTGCTACTACGCACTACGCAAATGTAGCAGAGTGAATAACTGTGCTAATAAACGTAGCGTAGCAGGAGTATAATAATAAACTCCTTCAAATGCTTTGATAAAGCAATTTTTTATGCTAAAAAGCATATAACCAATTCACAAAAATGAATTTTGACAATAAAATATCAAGCAATGAGAGAGGTGATGATTTTGGAGTTCCCCTAACCTAGGGGAGGACCAAGCAGATGCCTTGAACACAAAAAGCATATCATGTGAACGATTCAATGGTGGTCCCTTCCTCCTAGGACCACCCCAAGCACAGTTATGGGCAAAAATACAAGCCCAACCAAAGGCCCTGCAAAGCATTATGGGACGAGATTAGCAGTGGGCAGTGAATATTATAGTGTCCAATATCAAAATAATTCTACAAAGAGCTGCAGTTCAACTAGTCGTCACTGGGTGTCGTCCCTCACGAGTCAAATGCAAAAGCTTCATGAAAGGTTTTCAATACTTTTGCATTTCACTCTTGAGGGACGACACCTAGTAACGACTAGTTGAACTGCAGCTCTTTGTAGAATTATTTTGATATTGGACACTATAATATTCACTGCCCACTGCTAATCTCGTCCCATAATGCTTTGCAGGGCCTTTGGTTGGGATTGTATTTTTGCCAATAACTGTGCTTGGGGTGGTCCTAAGAGGATGGGACCACCACCGAATCATTCAATAAGATGTGCTTTTTGTTTTCAAGACATCTGCTTGGTTCTCTCCCTAAGTTAGCGAGGATACCAAAATCATCACCTCTCTCACTGCTGTTTAACTTTTTGTTTTCACTTTAGTGAAATGACTATATGCAATTTTAACATATAAAGACAGAGATATTTATCTTATCTTGCACTGTACAAGTTTGCTTTTGGTAATTATTGTACAGTGCAGTCAAGCACACAGCTACGCACAGGCTTAATAATAAACTCTTTCAAATGCTTTGATAAAGCAATTTTTTATGCTAAAAAGCATATAACCAATTCACAAAAATGAATTTTGACAATAAAATATCAAGCAATGAGAGAGGTGATGATTTTGGAGTCCCCCTAACCTAGGGGAGGACTAAGCAGATGCCTTGAACACAAAAAGCATATCATGTGAACGATTCAATGGTGGTCCCTTCCTCCTAGGACCACCCCAAGCACAGTTATGGGCAAAAATACAATCCCAACCAAAGGCCCTGCAAAGCATTATGGGACGAGATTAGCAGTGGGCAGTGAATATTATAGTGTCCAATATCAAAATAATTCTACAAAGAGCTGCAGTTCAACTAGTCGTCACTGGGTGTCGTCCCTCACGAGTCAAATGCAAAAGCTTCATGAAAGGTTTTCAATACTTTTGCATTTCACTCTTGAGGGACGACACCTAGTAACGACTAGTTGAACTGCAGCTCTTTGTAGAATTATTTTGATATTGGACACTATAATATTCACTGCCCACTGCTAATCTCGTCCCATAATGCTTTGCAGGGCCTTTGGTTGGGATTGTATTTTTGCCCATAACTGTGCTTGGGGTGGTCCTAGGAGGAATCGTTCAATAAGATGTGCTTTTTGTTTTCAAGACATCTGCTTGGTTGTTGGTTCTCTCCCTAAGTTAGTGAGGATACCAAAATCATCACCTCTCTCACTGCTGTTTAACTTTCTGTTTTCACTTTAGTGAAATGACTATATGCATTTTTAGCATATAAAGACAGAGATATTTATTTTATCTTAACTTGCACTGTACAAGTTTGCTTTTGGTAATTATTGTACAGTGCAGTCAAGCACACAGCTACGCACTACGCAATTTGCATAGCTGAAGCTGTACTTCACGTAGCTACGTGAAGTGCTACTACGCAAACTACGCCCGGGCTTAATGTCCGGTCTGCAGTAAGAGAAACTCAATAAAGTAAATAGTGCTTACAGACTAAATAACAGGTTCCGTGTAACAACTGAAGTTAAAGGGCCAGTCACCATGGGATGGTACAAATGAAGACAAGGCCGTACTAAGGTGGGACTAACAAGCCCATTAACGAATCCGAATGCAGGATTTATGAAAGACAATGACACAAGCTAATGAATGAAAAATTTGGGAGGAGAGTGGGCGCAGCTTCTCTCCCATACTCTACAACCGCAATCTCGCAGAGCGAGCAGCACATGCGCGCTTCCGCTAGGCTCGACCTAAAAATCGCTGGGAAGAAACAAGGACTTTTTTTTTCAAGGTTTTTGATTCAAGGTTGTATTTCAGAATACTCCCTTGACTCACAGTAGTTTGCAGGCACAACATATATATAGTGTATGTACGTACCCACCCGTTATCAATCTCCTCCCTCCGACTCCGAGGCCCTCTCCCGCTCCCTACCTATGTCATCTCGACCGTGTCAGCCATGGGTGGCCTATCGGCTGCATGGTTACGCAATCGAACAATCGTAGTACCTCACGTCTTCCCGTATATCCTCATTCATATTAGTAATCAGATATCATCTGCCTTGCTGTAGTAGTCATAGTGAAAGTGAAATTGAGCAGTTGCCATTGGTTTAACAGAGTATGGCAATAATAGAACAATAAACAATTGTGTAGTACAGCTGCCCCACCTGCAGACAGTAGTAAAGTAACGTGAGTCTGCAACTGTGACACCAGTATGTCTGGAACTCTAATCACACAAATGTTATGGGCCGAGGAAGTGGGAGGATACGACAAATGGTATGTACTGTGCTTGCAGTACTACTGTGCCACTATAATTTTATGTGTATAATTTTGTGTTACTGTTTTGCTAAGAGTATTGGTTACAATTCTTTTTTTTCTTTCTTGATATAGCTACTCCTTCCCAACCACAACAACCCAACAGGCAGGAGTTAGCAGCCAGGGCCCACCAATGGAAGCTGGAGGCCATAAGGGACAAATATCTGCGGCTGGTGGTTCTGGCGGAGAAGGAGGAGGAGGCAGTAGCTGCAGCCTCCTCCAATGCCCGCGCCCCAGCCAGGCCCCCCCAGTGTCTCCAGTGGTACAGCACCGTGGTCTGGCAGCCTCCCACCGCACTTCAAACACTGCTGCCCCCCCCCTGTTGTTTATGCAAGAAATGTCAGCGCTGCATGCTCCTCTGGATGGCGCACCTAGAGGCCAGGATCAAGGAGCGGTTAAACACCCTAGAGTGGAAGATCGAGCGATCCCGCCGGTAGACCGCATTCTTGACCCTTGCCCCATTTTTTGTCTTTTTTTGGTGGGTTAGACTTAGGCGTTGGGGAAAACTTGTTTTTTATGGACATTTAAATTTTTTAATTTATGGACAATTGGACTTTCTGCTGGACATTGGTTGGGGTTATGGAGAGGGGTGGGTCAGGCGTTGTGTTTTTTTTTTCATTCTAGTTTATTTGTTAGGGGAATACATTATTTATAGTTTACATATGATATAGAAATGTTGTGGGGGGTTCTCTTTTACTACGCACTGTTTCCTTTGCTGAAGGGACGCTGCCAGTTTTTGATTGAAATCTGCTGATAGTGTAAAACACCAGCAGATAGATGTGGTACCCTCACTTGTCCTACTACTGTCAGTCTCTCCTCCTAGTCTATGCAGTCTGCAATGGGAGAGGATGTAGCCTTCCGGCTAGAGCGGTCAACCTCGAAGCTGGGGAACCGGGTTCGAGTCTCGGCAACGATGCTCAACATCCTGTGATTCTGGGCAAATCACTTAATCTCCCTGTGCCTAACAAAAATGAATGTGTCCTGTGTAACAAAACTGGTGCTCATGTAAAGCGCTCTGATACCCGATGTTTCGGGTCTAGTTTGCGCTATATAAAAACCCTATGGACTCGGAAGGGTGTGGGTGTCTGAATTATTTAATTTCCTTAGTATATACATTATGCTTCATCCACACTTCTTCTCTTACCTGTGATTGATGTTCATACTTTATAGGTGAAGCAATGGCTGCATGTTGATGGTTTGGTTTGCCAAGGTGCCATGGTGGTGGTAGTAGTAGTAGACACTGACAGTAGAATTTGCAAAAAATAAAAATGAGACAGTCAGTCACCTGAGAGAGACTAGGGAATGAGTAGTAGAATTACAGTACACAAGAAGAAAACTGCCAATCAAGAAACCATCATGATAAGCAATGCTAAAGTAAAATAAAACAGAATGAAGGACTAGCCCAGTGCAAGTTACAAACTGAAGTCGACTCGAGCTATGAAGTGGACAAGAGGCTGCGTAAACTTTAGTGCCGGAACTAGGATGATGAATCGATGCTGGGAATTATATTATGATGGATCATGATCCTCTGGAAAAAATTTGAATATCGAATACTGTGCATGGGTGGGCAATCTGAACTATATTGCCAGTGTGGGCTATATCATATATACTTAGAGCAGAAGAAGATCCTCGCCCTGCCTTGAGTTAGTGTTGCTTTCACCACATCCGCCCCAGCAAGTGTGTGATCAATTATTGGTATAAATTTAATTTAGTCACACCTCAATATAAATCACACAGCCCAGGGGAAGAGGGTTAGGGTATGATGAATTGTTGGGAAGGGGGATTTGAGGGAATGATTTGACAAAGACAAACACTACACAAGGGCAACACATATTCATCTTGGCAGCCGACCATCATAAATCTGATAAGGGAGAAAAAAGAAATGCATGCATGATGATGACTTGATGAGTACTACTAGACTAGTACAGGGCAGTATATTATTAATTATGCAATTGCCTTGCCTGCCTGCCCCCAGAGCGACCCAAGTTACATACATTTTATGTTCTGTTGTACTGGGCTACCTTTGAAAGATAGCAAATAAAATTAAAAAATATCTGTAGGAGTCAAATATAGGCAAACATAAACAACACACACAGTCGTAATGATTGACGAGAAAAAATAAATCGAATGAAATGATACTATATTATTGCCGAATTGGGAGTTGCATCTCCGCATTCCTCTTGGTCCTTCCTTGGACTGTCCATCCGTCAATCTTGGGTGCCTATCAAATGCGGTTTGGTAAGGTAAGTGTGAGTTGTTTTTCCCAGTATAGCACAAGGTAAAGGCCAGCCTGTAGATGGAAAAACAAAAAGGATATTGAAAAATCAAGGAGAAAAGTTAAACTGCATAATTAAGGAGGAGTGCAATAAGAAGATTTTCAGAGGCGGCATGGCTAAATCATGTCTGTTTCCAGCAGTTACCTCCAACAACAGGAGCAGGACCCCTACACAACATCAACTTAGCTTTGAATTTGAGCAAGATAACACTGAGCACACATACTCACACAGCAACATAGCATTTTTCAAATTAAGTAACAAAATCAATGCACCGCTGTCAGTCACACCATGCTCGCCTCCACCACTACATAGACATGTAGGTCTGGTGTTGTTTATCTTTAGGCCACTTCACGCCCGAGTTATTCCATCAATCATCTCCAATCCTCCTGACTCTGACTGCGAGTATAGTATGGTCATAGTGTTCAACTCTGCACCAAAAGTGTCCCGAGTGAGTCCAGACTCATCCCGACTCCCGACTCCCGACGCAAAATGGAATGGATAGGCCTGCAGTAGTACAATTTTGTTAGTGAACAACAAGAAGGGAAATATTGACTTGAGTCACTTATTTGTGTAGAATACTAGTAGACATCATGTACAACAAACACCAATCACTCAGCGTGCAATGCATGCCATCATTTGCCTGTTCTGCCGGGGCAGTCCCTCTAGGCTTGGAAAGGATAGAAATATAGTCAGGGCCCAGGTTTGGAGGCAGGCTCACTTATTTGTGTATATTCTCCATCCCTTGTCTGGCTTGAGGGAAATGGATTTAGGGTGAGTCAGGAGGAGTGGACTTACTTCTTCACTGACTGCACACTCCAATCAGGCAATAAAAGAGTAAGACGGTGGGGATGTATTTGTTGTGATCCGAACCGGAAAGACAGTGACAGACACAAATAATATGGTAAATAATATTCCTTAGCTATATCTTTTTTTTTTTTTTTTTTTGGGGCGTCAAAGGAAGAAAGAACATAACTCAAAAGCCTAGTTGTCAGGGAAGTAGAGCTCATCCTCAAACTCTGGTGTTCACCCAGAAATAGGTCACCTAACACACTACTTCCATGACCTGAGTCGCTGTCATCATCTTCCTGCTGTGCTACTTCAGGTATGGTGTAATCCGGCGGTATAAAGTGTTGATTAATTTTGATCATGGTTAACCTCTCAACGTTTTGGGGAGAGAGACTGGTCCTTCTCGCTGTCAGAACAGCACCAGCAGCACTGAAAGCACGGTCAGCAGAGACACTTGCGAAGGGGCAAGCCAGATAGCTTATCGCCAGCCTGCTGAGCATCAGCCATTAGCGCCTTTACCATACCAATACAGCAATGGGTTTTGGTCAAAGTAGACCTATCTTGAGTCATCCAGATAGGCCTGGACCATCCGCTCAATGCTCATGGGTGCTCCGCTTTGCTCAGCCTATTTTGCCTTTGCCTCAGAACTGGACTTAAGCCCTGCCTGTAGAAACCATTCCTGTGCCGATTTTGGGGTTGATGCTCCTATTCTTGTTGTTGTTCTTGGTGTTGTTGGTGGTTTTGGCTGCTGTGAGCCAACCGCACTGCCCTCAGGCTCTGAAGTTGAACTTGAAGGCTGCCCTGCAGTACTTGTTTTGCATTGGAGGACAGACCTTTAATTCCCAGCCGTTCTTTTTCTAGCTGACTGGCTTGCACAGCTATTCAAATTTCGTAGTTGGCAACATCCCCATCTGAAAAAGGAATGAAAGCATGCAGTAATGGTTTCTACCGTGGATCAAGAATTGTGGCAAAAATGTAATGGTTGGATGACACAATGCCTCTTTGCACCCTTGTATTTTCAGATAAGCGAAGGGTTAGCTCTCCACCAACCCATATGCTTCTTTTTTTCCTCCATACCTACATACATTGCAGACACCTCCTTCAGCTGTTCCTGTAGCATGTGCACTAATGGGATAGCTTGGTCCATGCTACAATCCTCCTTGCTGACTTCACGTGGGAAGACCTCGAAAGGAAGCAGCATCTCTGTCAGGCATTTCACTAGGCCCCATTGGTCCATCTCAATGATCATTACTTTCACAGTAGCATCCTCGCTTTGCATAACATATTCATTGGTTGGTCTTTATTTTTATTTATTTTTGGAGTTTTATATAGCGCTTACATGACCCGAAGGGTATCAGAGCGCTTTACAGCAGCATACATGAATAGAAACATAAACATTAGAGTACAGTGAACTAGTATCTAGAGTACTGGAGGTCAACATAGATCGAGTTCATTGGCCAGATGCAGAGAGATGACGGTTGAGGAGAAATTCTTTTAGTTGTCTCTTGAAGATCATGAAGGAGGGATTAGTCCTGATGTGGGTAGGGAGAGAGTTCTGTACTGTTGTACAGTACAGTACTGTACTGTACAGTACTGGTCTGTACTGCTCAAACAGACGTTCAAGCACGTAATAAGTTGAGTTCCAATGTGTTGGCACCTCCAGGATGAGTGCTTTAACTGGCATTCTATTATCACGTTAAATGATCCTCAGATGCTTCCGGGCTTTAGAAGAATGGCTGAAATGTGTGCAGATTCTTCTGCAGGTGGTCAGTAAGTTGCTGACTCGGTCTTCTTTTTTCAGAAAGTCTTGAACATGATGTTAATGCAGTGCGCCAAACACAGGACCCTGAAATAGCCACCATCAGCCGTGGCCTTAACTATCTTACTGCCATTTTCTGTGGCAACAAAACCAATGTTCAGCACTCTTGGTCGCAGCCATTCAAAGACCTTGGTGTTAAAGTCAAAATGTTTGCAGCAGTATGGGATTTCTCCATGACAAACATGGCTACTGTAGGATGCTTCCGAACGCCATTAAAAATGTCAGTAGTGTCGACACCTGCAGATATCTTTTCTCTAACCCCCACAAAAGAGATCCAATGTGCAGTGATGCGCATGTAATCAGTGGCTTGGCAACTGGTCCACATGTCTGTTGTCAGGTGGATAGTGTGAACAGCACTCTGCTGCAAAGCTTGTCCAAGCAATTCCAGCATGTCGTGATGTAGTGCTGGAACAGCAACTCTGGCGAAATGGGACCGGCTGGGAACCTTCCATTTCGGGCATATGGCTGCCACAAATTCAAGACAACCCTCCCCTTCCACAAAAGAAAAAGGGAGGAGGTCCAGCGTTAACATTTTAGCCAGCTTCGCGTTGTACAAACGTGCCGCTGGGTGGTTGTGTTCGTACTGCCCCTCCGACCTAAACTTGCTGAGAATAGCCTGGATTTTTTTCTTTTCTGGTGCCACTAATGCAGGTGACTTCTTGATACCAGATGCCAGGCTCAATGCATGTTTTTTCACTTTGGTACTCTCTTGCCTTGGACCCCTTGGTGTCTCAGCCTGACTCTTGTGCCATTGCGATGTTGCTGAAGATGATGTGGGCGGTACCACTGCACTGCTGGGGACATGGCTGCTTTGAGTACCAGAGAAAATGTCTCCCTTGTTCACCTTCCACCGTGATCGGCTCTTCTTCTTCATCCCCTCCACCACCAACATTTGCAGTTTTTAGGCCGCTAAGGTGCACCTCCCACTGGATCAAGTGGTGTTTTCTCAGATGGGTTGTTTTGCCTCTGGTACCATAGTTTGTACCAAGTTTACCCCGACTAACACCTACTCCACAAATGGAGCATATAGCAATGTTCTCCTCCTTCCTGCTAACTGAAACGAAGTCCCAAACTGGGGAGGTCAACTTTCTGACACTGCTGGTGCCACTTGCAATGTCGGATGAACTGGTAGGTGGGCGTGCTGTTTGACTGTTTGCAGTACCTACTTCTACTGATATGGTTGTGGTGGATGTAGGTTGCTGCCGGGACTTTGTACATATGGCAGCTGGAGGTGGTGTTGGTAGTATCTGTGTTGGTGGTATCTGTGCCACATCCCTCACAACAATTTGGGATGGGGTAATGTCGGTCTCCACTGGGGCAGGGCTAATGTCCATGATGACTGGCTCGTCATCATCCCCCTCTTCTACATCTACCTCCATACCTCTAAGGCTTTCTGGAACCTTCCTTTTCCCTAGCCTTGTCTCATGGCATGTCTCACTCTCAGACTGAAGTGGGACCCAAGTGGCGTCTAGAGCATCAGTAGGGGTGCTTGCAGAAGAAGTTGATGGACTAACCCTCCTTTTCCCTGCTGGGGATCTGGAAGACAATGGATCTTCTGTAAGAGTGGCTTGCTCTTCTTCTTTCTCAGCAAGAAGCTCGATCTCCTGAACTGCCCCTACTTCAGGAGGAACAACTACTATTGGGGATGGTTGCGGCTGCTGTTGCCCACTTATCTGAGTTTCCTGCATTGATTGGGTACTACTTTGCGATAATGATAAGTCAATTTCAACATCACTGCTCGTGATTAGACTGGCTGCCTCTGATACAGACATGGGCTTGGGCCTGGGTTGGTGGGGTGGGTCCACTGAAGCGGGGGTACTGCTCCCAGCTTGCTCCACAGGCACCGCTGCTGCAGGCGCAATGTTTGGTTTCCCAAAAAAGGTCTTGGGTGACATACCGGTGGTGGTAAGTGGCAGTGCTATGGACTGCGGACTGATCCCACACCGAGACTGCAGAAGAGGATTAAATCCTTGCAGAGAAAGGAGAGGAGGAAGGTTGGATCACTAAGAATGAATGTGAATTCGTACAACAAAGCAACCCAAGACACCGTATTTTTATGTGCTCCCCAAAATCCACAAACCAACGAAACCACCGCCAGAGAGAACCATAGTGTCAGGGATTGGTTCAGTCCTGGAACCTCTCTCACAATTTGTGGACTGGTTTCTACGTCCATATGTAACCAAGATGCCATCCTACTTACAGGACACGAAGCATGTATTAAATGTTATCAAGGAGTTGGCCTTTGAACCCAACATCCATTACCTGGCTTCGTTTGATGTGGAGTCACTCTACACAAATATACCTCAGGACGACACCCTACAGACGATCAGGACACTTCTGGACCAGAGATCAGAGGATGATATGACACCCACCCCCTACATTATGGATCTAGCTACCCTGGCTATGGAAGAGAATTTCTTTCAATATCAGGACTCTCTGTATTGGAAAACGTCAGGCACATCCATGGGCAGCATCTTTGCGCCGAGCATGGCGAACCTCTATATGAACCAATTTGAGACCTCCCACATCTACCCCCAGGAGAATCCTTTCTAACAGGACATCACTGTGTGGAAGAGGTATATAGATGACATTTTGGTCATATGGGAAGGTGACCTAACAACCCTTCAAGATTTCTCCAACTGGCTCAACACGAGGGACAACAACCAAAGGTTCACATATGAGCACAGTAAGACGGAACTACCGTTTTGGACCTACTGTTGTTCCCCAAGGATGGTAGTCTTTGTTCAGAACTATACCGCAAACCCATGTCGAGGAACTCACTACTCTGTTACAACAGTTACCACCCACGTGCCTTAAGGGACAATTTACCAGTAGGACAGTTTCTTAGACTGAGTAGAAATTGCAGCGAGCTAGTAAAATACAGAGCACATGCAAGGACACTGAGTGCTAACCTCTCAGAAAGATCATACTCTGCTCACCTCATCAGAAGAGCAGAGAAACGAGCCAGGAACAATAATAGAGAATCCATGCTGGAGACATATCCCAAACCCACTTCTGACCGATTAGTGTGTGTAACAACATACAGCCACCTGACCGAAACAATCAAGAAGGTGATCGTAAAGAACTGGCAAATCCTCAATGTAGGGAACAGGACACTGCCTAAACCCTTGTTCGCTTTCAAGAGAAGTAGAAACATATGGGAGATGGTGGTACATACAAGACCAGTGACCCACATCAGGAAACCGTCTTGTCAACCACAGTGGTCCCTACCATCCGTTACAGGACATTTTCCGTGTGGTTCATGCGCAGTTTGCCCCTACACACGACCAGTACGAGACATTGACATAGGACTACCCACCCCGTGGACACTCACGAAACACACTAACTGTAACACTGAGGGGGTAGTTTACCTGTTGAAGTGTCCGTGTAATCTGTCATATGTAGGCATGATGACACGGCGGTTCAAAACGAGGATCACAGAACACCGTAGTTCGATTAGGTGTAACAAATCAAACACTAAATTGACAAGACACTTTCTTGGGAGAGGACACACAGTTAATGACATGTTCTGGGTAGTTCTGGACAAACCCAACTACAGCAGCAGCATGGGCCCACTAGAAAGAGTTCTCTTCCACAGAGAGCAATGATGGGTCTTCCGTCTTAAAAGTGATAGGAAAGGACTTAATGACGATATCCCTTGGACCTTCCTATCTCACTGAACGGTCACCCCCGACCATACTTAGACTGGAAGTCCTCCTGCTGATGCAATTTCTGGGGTATCCTCGGATGGGGTGCACGTCAATCTCCTCCCTCTTTAGATTGAGCCAGAACTATTGACCAAACCTGGAGGTCTACCCTTTTTGCGTGGCTGAGGGGCTGTCCCACTCATACCTCATCACCTATCTCAGATTCATTCCTTGTCCCCTCTATCCTTAGAGGGTGAGGGGCCCTAGACCCCTACTTTGGTGCTTGTTCTATTCCCCACCGCTTTTTCCCACCATGGCTTACCCACGGGTTGGCTAGGCATCGGGGCCTGTACTTCCCACCGAAGCAACACAGTGGAATATCCGACTGAATGACCTAGATAGCACTAATAACTATTGGGGCTGTTCACATTTAGACAATGGAGTCCTTTAGCACAGTGCCGTGCCTGTTTTACGATTGGGGAGGCACACCTGGACTCTTTTATCTATTTATTCACCCTTCGGTGGATTGGTCCATCACATTCCCCCATTCAGTACATCCTCCCGCCCAGCCTGTCACGACTTGGGCAAGACATCTGTACATTTGTTCACCCCACTGCTATTGGGCCCCCAGTGAGTCCTCCTTGTGGCAGAACCGCCAGGGTTTTAGTTGCACTGGTCCACTTCCACGGACTAGACTACTTCTCACTGGTCATTTGACCAGGTGCCATGATACTATCAGCCATCCGGCCCGCCATGGCGAACCAGACTACATTTCACAGCAGGCGCGGGGTCACATGACCGGACGCCTCCAGCGTCTATGCGTCACGTCACCTGAACGTACTTGAGAGGCCAGGAAGAGCGGCTCGCCACTCGCCTGCAATCTCATTCAGGGACGACTCCAGGATTAACACCTAAGTGCAATTTTGAGTCCCCCGCCTCGGGGTTCCTCTTCAGCCTGATCACGAGCGCGTACCGCCCACCCCCCACCGCCCTCACAGACTCACTGGTTTCACGAGGACGCTCCATTTTGGGAGCGCCCCTCCTCTCTCCCTCATCCAGCCATTTAGCAGGGAAGGAGCACCTTTAACACATCTCTCCCCCTTCCCACAAGCGCCCCACAGGGAACTAATTTGTTGACTGAGCGGGAACGCATTTCAGGTTCCACTCAGCTCGATGCGCTGTTTGGGACACTCTTCCCATGCATTTGGCTCCTGTCCAGCAGAGGGGTCACGCTTATGTTCCCCCGGAGACCCGGGTGTGGGTGTTGCACCCCCACACAAGGTATCACTCTTCACCAACAGACAGCGTGGCACCATCGGTGCGATGTGTACACGTAGTGCAACACTAGGTACTGCGGGCACACCCCCAGTGATGACATGCGACACCAGTGCCTGTAATGGGCTTCATGCGCTGGACTGGGACCAGAGGAGGGTGCTGAACCCCATCCCATACCTCTCTCAGGCTGGCCCTTGAGTCTTCAATCGGTGAGATCCTCAGGGGTTGATTGACGTGTGGCATGCTTTTGGGATACACTAGATCTAGGAAGCTACATGGAGGTCAGGCTAAGTACTGACAGAATGGAGCTTTGTACAGAGGGCTTCAAGATAATAGGCTATTGTTCCTGCAGAGCCTCACATAACCTTATGGCCGGACTGAGACATCCTGATTGATCCCTTGATAAGGACTGTAATATTTACCATGTCTGTTGTATACAAAGTTAGATATATACTCAATTTTTACAAAATTTTATGTTGTGTGCACTTACAGCTGGGCACCACGAGATGGTCCATGAGCATGGAGAGTTCACGTGACTTTTTTGCACAATAGGTAAACACCAATATACGCAACTATATGGAGCACAGGTGGTTTATGGTCTATAATAATGTGTAAAGAGGCCTGATAACATTAACACAAACGTTTCTCAACAGTTTCACGTTTCCCTCCGAAATGAAGAGGGACGTTGAACATCGGGCCACACAGTTTCAGTGGTGGCTTGTATACCTTCTTTATTTCACTTTTATCACCTTTTTGCAGAGTGACTGGATATTTAGGTCCTGACGAATGCCTGTTGGCAGAAACATGTTGACCTAATGTATTAGGGTATAATTGTTGAATCCCTACCCGTCTCGCATTTTAACTATGTCGCTGTGACCACTAAGACCCCTAAGACCTAGCCAGTCGTACTTTAGTGTGAATTGTAGTGCCACCTTCTTCTCACTGGCAACTTTCTTGGTTCTGGACCTGGTACCTTTCTTTGGGGCCATCTTGAAGATGTCAGTTAGCATGCAGTGACAGAAGTTGAAGAGATGTCTGTCTGTGGTCACACGTCACGAGACGTCGTGCGCAACTGCGCAGGCCTTCTGTCTGGCAGTACAATGGGTGATGTTGTCTCGTCCTCTTTGTGCACCTAAAAAGCAAAGAAGCAAGAAGAACATCAGTGAAACGTGGCATTGTTGTGGTTCAATTACTAGCACAATCAAATATAATTTAGTGTGTGTGGTCACATTTGTTAGTGGTATTAATTATTACCTCAGTTAGTAAAACAATTAACAATACAGTTTAACCATTTGTGAGACTTTGACAACAACAAGGGCTTTCATGGTGTACTGTGTACACTATACTCAGGAAGGATAGGAAAGAAGAAGAACAATAAACAAAAATACAAAAGTAACGGTTTGGCATTGTGCATCACGTGGGATGCAGCACTCAGGGAGCTGTAGCTGACAAATGACAACAATGGAAGCAATAAGCCAAGGGGAACAAAGGGAAGACAGACATGCAGGCCTATATGGCAAAAGTATACTAACTGCCTCCACAAAATGGCCGCCAGCCACCTGGTCACACAACAACAACAACAAGCAGGAGGCCCGGAAAACAAAAACAATAACTCAAGCAGGCCTATATATGGAGTATGTTGTGGGGTATGGACTATGGACAAAGACTTTTCAAAATGGCCCCTGGCCACATGGGGAGGCTCAGCCAAGGCAAATGATGGCCCACTATTACAAACACACTCATACACTGGCCAGACAAAGGAGGCATACAACACATCTTTAATGCAACAATGCCAAAAACGAAAATCCACAGGGCTAAAAACAAAGGTTTGCAAGTTACAACCACACACATCCAACAAAGGCATTTAATTTAACAACACACATGGAAAAAAATCTTGGTGGAATAAATACCACAAAAAAAACATTTTGTACTTTTAAATTTAATTCCAATGCCATCCATGGCAAAAATTATGTTTAAAATTAAACAGACACCACAGAAACAGTTGTTTCATTTCATGAACCCATGAGTAGCTCTGGGCCTATTGGTTGGAAAATCCATTGGCAGACTAAGCCACATAGTGAATCAATTCTTATCAATATTGCAAATGTATTAAAAATATGGAGAAAATGTAGTGAACTGTGTTACATTTTTTGCTGCATAAACGAAGAAAGAAATGCATGCAAAACAACAACCAGCAAGAAGACATGGCCAGTGCCACCACAAAGAAGAAGGAAATGCAGGCCTATGGCAAAAGCACACTGGCTGCCTTCACAAAATGGCCACCAGCCACCAGCCACATGGCCAGGCCACAACAACAAGCAATAATAAGCCTACAAAGGGAAGACAATGCAGGCCTATGGCAAACGCACACTGGCTGCCTTCACAAAATGGCTGCCAGCCACATGGCCAGGCCACCACAACAAGAAGCAATAAGCCAAGAGAAACAACGGGAAGAAATGCAGGCCTATGACAAAAGCACACTAACTGCCGCCACAAAAGGCCCGCCAGCCACATGGTCACAACAACAACAAGCAGGAGGCCAGGAAAACAATGAACTCAAGCAGGCCTATATGGACACAGACTTTACAAAATGGCTCTTGGCCACATATGGAGGCTCAGCCAAGGAAGATGCTGGCCCACTGTTACAATCACACTCACACACTGGCCAGACAAAGGAGGCATGCTAAAAAACACTTCTTTAATGCAACAATGCCAAAAACTAAAATCTGCAGGGCTAAAAGGTTTGCAAGTTACAACCATGCACATCCAACAGAGGCATTTAATTTAACACATATAAAACAAATGTGAAATACCACAAAAACACATTTAGCATTTTTAATCCAATGCCATTCATCGCCAAAATGATGTTTAAAATCAACAGACCACAGAAACAGTTGTTTCATGCACCCATGATGAGTAGCTCTGGTCCTACTGGCTGAGAAATGCCTATTTTTGGCAGACTACTGGGCTACATAGTGAACTAAATAAATATTGCAAATTGATTTCAAAACATGGAGAAAAATGTAATGAACTGTGCAATGTGTTTCCTTTATAAAAGAAGAAAAATTACTTACAAAGAAACAACTAGGCCCCTATTGAAACTACAGGCCACCCACAACAATACATTTTTTTAAAATGATGAAAAGTACAAATAAATCTAGGTGCATGATCCCAATCAAACGAACAACACCAATTTTCCAACTTACTTGTGAAATTTCCAATTCAAAGTCCTCAAATCCAATGAAATATATCATGCAGCAGACAAAAAGAGTGATCCTTCCAGCTCCAAATCCAAATGAAAAGTGACCAGGAGATGGACAAAGCACTGGGAGGAGCTTCTTAGACATGAACAGGAAGTTGGAGACTCTGGGGTACTTCTTTCCTTTTGAAAAAAAAGAAAAAGGACTCCTTGCACAAAAAAGTATAGCCAAATGTCAATTTGAGGAGTTTTTCACTCTAAACCATCATTTTGAGAAGGTTTTGATGCTGCTCAGGGAGAGAACCTTCTCCAGATTGTAGTTGTGGTAGATTCTGTGTGTTCGGGATCGCGATCTTCACAAACCCCCCTGCCGGAAGTCGGCAGGAACGCTCTAATGACGTGCTCGTAATCGCAAACTCTCGCTGGACCATGCGGCCAACTAGCAAATCTTGAGGACTGATTGGGATGATTATGCCCTGGGTGATAATGGCGCTCACTCTTACCCGTGTATATTTTGCTACTATTCTATGGTATATGGTGCCCAGGGAGGGGGTAATCACCCAACACCCCACGATTCAGATCCAAGGATCTGTACAACAATTCATATCAAGCCCTGGCACACATACAAACAGTGTTTTAAGTTGATAACTTATAGCAAGGAAACAAGCACGGCATATATAGGTAGATTTAATGTTCTCTTGTTGTCGCTCCAGCCAACACGTGTTTCGTCGATCGGGACAAGAGACCCGCGACTTCCTCAGGGCTGGAAAACATACATAAAAAACAAAGTATAAGCCCATACACATGGGCATAATTGATGCATTCTTAATATGTGATGTAAAGGTGGTCCCAACTGTGCACGTTAATATCAATAAACATCAGAAACAGATCTATATATGTGAACCAATAAGTTCTCCGCATAAGTGCCTATTTGTGTAACAAAGCCTTACAATGTCTAGTACATAGATCCATGATGTTTGATAATGTCTGATGTGGGGAGCAAATCAACATTCACATCAGAAAAATGGACGGAGTGGAAAAAGTTTTTGTGGATGTGGTGGGGGGACATAAAAGATTGTTTAAATACAGAAAGGACACGTGTGCATAGAAATTATGTTAATGGTGTGGTCTTGTAGGGCGTGAATACTGGGTGCAGGCCCAGGCCTACCTTTATGTATATAGGAAAATCTTTTGAGCCTAGAACATATGTAAAGGATATATAAGGTCCTGTACAAGTATCCAGTATATATCTTAAAGAAAGAAAGCCAATAGTGCCATAGATTAGCTAAGGGACATACCTTCTGGCTGGTTATAATTCCGTCCCAGCCTCAATGTGGCTGGGAGATTCCAAGAAGAGTAGTTGTTTCTGTCCTAAATGTTTCTGTGAATTGAATTCGGGATAATAGTAAAATTAGACCATAATCTACAGGCAGATGCATGCACCCCAAAGGGGTGAGTACCCACGTTAATACGTGAAGTGGCGTAAATTATAGGCTATGCATCTTCAGAAACCTCTCTCAGGTGCTTATACTAGGTGCTAAAGCAACGTCGATATATTGACTCTGGTTATCCACTTTCGGTGACGATTAAATAAGGGGCACTGGGTAACGTGCATAAATATTTCGGGCGGAGGAGTGAAAATTATCGTTAGGTGTATCCCGTCAGAAAGACAGTATTAACGCGGTCGTGGGTTAATCCGGGGACGTCACCGGGTGGAGCAATTGGAAGTGCACTATGGCGATCTTTAAGTGGCTGGTTGCTTGAGGTGGAGGCGGGGGAGCTACCGTATGGTGTTTCCCATTAATGAGACAATTTTATTAAGTGGTCGTGAATGTGCGCGGGGACGCCACCAAGTGGAACAATTAGAGGTGAGCTATGGTATTATTTTGCGGTGATGAAACAATGCCGGCAAGTGCATTACGGACCTATGACACTTACCCGACGCACACAATTCAGTGTTGCGTCTGTACGTCCTTTTAGACGGTGTATTTTTGCAGCCCGAAATGCGCTGCAAATAATAAGAGTAATCTTTTGTGAATATCAGCAGTGAACTAAAAGGTTCGTAGTCCAAATTCTAAGTCCGTGATTATAAATACCTGTGTGTGGTAGCGTCGTAGTGGCATCCGACCTCGGCACCTCAGTATGGCTGTTGTGGGTATCGAAACTCGGAAGAGATAACCTTTAAGTAGCCCAAACAACTATCACACGAACTTTGGTGAATGTTTAAGTTGGAGGGCTGGGAGATATTCACCGCCATGTTGGGTGAGTGGCTCTGCATATATTCTGATGGATGTTTATGGAAAGGTGTCTCCTATCGATAACATAATGGGTACGTTTCAGGAAAGTGTACCATGGTTGTCACTAGAATATTGGTTAGTTCACTAATCTACCTTAAAACAGTCAGGCGTTATCATAAATATAATACACTAGCCTGGGCCCGTGGTATTCATAGTAAAAACGGGAGAATTAACCCACGGAGAGTATCAATATGTAAGAGGGGATGGTGGTGATATTCAAGAAGAGGAGGAGGGGTTGCTATGAAAATGGAAGGGGGACGCATCTCACATGGTTTAGCATGTGACGATGGGAATATTATTAAGCTTCACGTAGCACATTATCAGGTCATGTGTCAACATTATTGCGATTTCTCATGCATAATGCATAACCCGCAAATAATGTTTTCCTATTAGAAACACAGTGGTACAAACAGACACTACGACGCTGCCACACACAGGTATTTATAATCACGGACTTATCATTTGGACTACGAACCTTTTAGTTCACTGCTGATATTCACAAAAGATTAATCTTATTATTTGCAGCACATTTCGGGCTGCAAAAATACACCGTCTAAAAGGACGTACAGACACAACACTGAATCGTGTGCATCGGGTAGGTGTCATAGGTGCGTAATGCACTTGCCGGCATTGTTTCATCACCGCAAAATAATTCCATAGCTCACCTCTAATTGTTCCACTCGGTGGCGTCCCTGTGCACATTCACGACCGCTTAATAAAATTGTCTCATTGATGGGAAACACCATACGGTAGCTCCCCCGCCTCCACCTCAAGTAACCAGCCACTTAAAGATTGCCATAGTGCACTTCCAATTGCTCCACCCGGTGATGTCCCCGAATTAACCCACGACCGCGTTAATACTGTCTTTCTGACGGGATACACTTAACGATAATTTTCACTCCTCCGCCCGAAATATTTATGCACTTTACTCAGTGCCCCTTATTTAATCGTCACCGAACGTGAATAACCAGAGTCAGTATATCGACGTTGCTTTAGCACCTAGTATAAGCACCTGAGCGAGGTTTCTGAATATGTATAGCCTATAATTTACGCCACTTTACGTATTAACGTGGGTACTCACCCCTTTGGGGTGCGTGCATCTGCCTGTAGATTATGGTCTAATTTTACTATTATCCCGAATTCAATTCACAGAAACATTTAGGACAAAAGCAACTACTCTTCTTGGAATCTCCCAGCCACATTGAGGCTGGGACGGAATTGTAACCAGCCAGAAGGTATGTCCCTTACCTAATGTATGGCACTATTGGCTTTCTTTCTTAAGATATATACTGGATACTTGTACAGGACCTTATATATCCTTTACATATATTCTAGGCTCAAAAGATATTCCTGTATACATAAAGGTAGGCCTGGGCCTGCACCCAGTATTCACGCCCTACAAGACCACACCATTAACATAATTTCTATGCGCACGTGTCCTTTCTGTCTTTAAGCAATCTTTTATGTCCCCCCACCACATCCACAAAAACTTTTTCCACTCCGTCCATTTCTCTTTCTGATGTGAATGTTGATTTGCTCCACACGTCAGACATTATCAAACATCATGGATCTATGTACTAGACATTGTAAGGCTTTGTTACACAAATAGGCACTTATGCGGAGAACTTATTGGTTCACATATATAGATCTGTTTCTGATGTTTATTGATATTAACGTGCACAGTTGGGACCACCTTTACATCACATATTAAGAATGCATCAATTATGCCCATGTGTATGGGCTTATACTTTGTTTTTTATGTATGTTTTCCAGCCCTCAGGAAGTCGCGGGTCTCTTGTCCCGATCGACGAAACACGTGTTGGCTGGAGCGACAACAAGAGAACATTAAATCTACCTATATATCCCGTGCTTGTTTCCTTGCTATAAGTTATCAACTTAAAACACTGTTTGTATGTGTGCCAGGGCTTGATATGAATTGTTGTACAGATCCTTGGATCTGAATCGTGGGGTGTTGGGTTTTTACCCCCTCCCTGGGCACCACATACCATAGAATAGTAGCAAAATATACACCGGTAAGAGTGAGCGCCATTACCGCCCAGGGCACAATCATCCCAATCAGTACTCTCCTTGGTTTCTACCTGGTGGGGCGGCTCCTACGGTGACACACCCTGATATAGTCGTGATGGATAGAAATAAAGAAGCGGCAGACCTATTTGAAAGCTTAGCGAGAGGTGAGACAGTGGTCACCTCCCTAGCAAGTGGCAATCCCAACAAAAAGAAAGAAGGACTCAGAGATAAATTTATAAAATTAGAGAAACTACGTATGTCAGAAAACTCAAAATGGTGGGACGGTGCATCACTTAGGCAGTACATCAGGCTCAATAGAATACCAAGGGGGCTTCGCTCACAGATCCACCCAACATACGATGATTTAGATGAGGACCTTTTGCTAATCTGGGAAAAAGAATTGATATCCAGCTCCAACAAATTAATGGAAATTTTGATTGAGAATTCGGAGCGTAAAGTTAAGAAACTACAGGATGAGATAGCACAGCTGGAACTTGAAATTAGGGATCTTGACCTTAAAGAGGCTACAGAAAAGAATTATGAGATCTTAAATGAGGTGATCAATAAACACCAGGAAGACATCAAGCAAAGGAAGGCACGCAAGTTAAAGAGGGACGAAATAGATTACAAGCAAGGTCGCATATTTACCTTCACCAGGAAATACGACCATTTGGTAGATAAGGATAATAAGGATGGGGCAAACACCTCACATATTATAACCCCTGCTAGTTCCAGCACCACCTCACTTAACACTATACCTAGCAGTAGCGAAGCTGACTCAATATCTATAGGTAGCAATCAGGATAACAGTTTTTTACGAGAGGTCAAAAGAATCAAACGAGGGAACAGAGACCAACCAAAACGAAAGGAAACTATAGCAAGAAAACCAGGAGGGGGAAGAGAGGAGGGAACAGAGGAGGACAAATAAGGGATGAGACTGAGATCATGGAACAAACAGAACTAGACCCTACCCAAATCAAGGGAGTAGAGGTGATCAATCTAAGAGATCAGATACTAACAAGAGACATGATCACATTACTGGAAAAAGGGATGGGATTCTGTCCTAAAGAGTATGGGGAGGTCTGTAACTCTATGATTGATCTATTTAAATTCACAAGGCAACTCAAATTGAAAAAATTCTTTGAATATAACCCGAAACCTAATAAAGCAGTGAAAACATATCCCACTGATGTTTTTCCTGATGTAACAACTATCCAGGACATTAGGGACATGGAACTACTGTTATCCTTAATTGACGATGACGGGCGACCACATGACGATTGAAGAACTACTGTGGGAATATGACATAGAAACTGACACTAATGTTAATAGTGGACTGAAGAATAAATCCAGATGGACCCCTATATTACCTAGTGGAAACAACATTGACATGTTCTACAAATTAGTCACTGAGGACATGTACAGATACCTAAATCATGATCAGAAACACGGGCACAGAATAGCAGACAATCTGACAGTGAATGAACGTAGAGCATTGAAAGACCTGGGCAAGCTACAAAACATTACTATTAAGGAAGCCGACAAAGGCGGAAATATTGTGGTCATGAACACCAGGGACTACAATATGGAAATCCTATCCCAACTAGGAGACAACACTTGCTACGAGAAACTAAAGGACAATCCAATTGGGCCACTGACAACACTCATTAATACACATTTGAGGGAATGGCTCAACAATGGGCTTATTGATCAGGATGAATTTTTCTATCTAAAAGTAGATAAACCTAGATCTCCATGCATCTACGCCCTACCCAAGGTACACAAGAACCAGCAATTTCCACCTGGTGGACCCATCATATCTAGCATAGGGGGTCCCACTGAGAAACTATCACAATACGTTGATACATTCCTTCAACCCATGGTGTAAAACCTACCGGCATACATTAGGGATACTAAACATATCCTTAGTATATTATCAGATGTCACATGGGAGGAAGGTATGATTCTAGCGACACTAGATGTGACCGCTTTGTACACGAACATTAGAACAGAGTTGGGAATTAAAGCAGCAAGAAAATTTCTGAACAAAAGACCTGCCACATAGTGGGCGCACGTAGAGATGATCATTACCATGATTGAGATAATTCTGAAGAATAATGTTTTCCTATTCGAAACACAGTGGTACAAACAGACACAGGGAGTCGCCATGGGCTCCAGGTTCTCTCCTTTGTATGCTAACCTCTTCATGGGTTGGTTTGAGGAGGAGTGGATCTGGGGCCCAAGGGGAACCGCATGGAATGAATCCATCATATACTGGGGGCGTTACATCGACGATTGCATTATGATATGGTCAGGCTCCATGGAGAATCTGACTAGGTTCTGTGAACATCTGAACTCTAATGACATGGGTATCCACCTCAAGTATAACCTGAGCACCACAGAGAGAGAATTTCTGGATGTGACTTTATTTATAGAGGACAACCAGATTCAAAGCAAACTCTAACGCAAACCTACTTCTTGCAGTGCTGTACTGCATGCTAACAGCTCCCATCCTAAACACCAAATAGAATCCATACCATTTGGTGAATTAGTGAGGGCCACGAGAAACTGCAGTAAAAATAATGACTTCATTATATGTAAGGATAACATGAAGCAACGCTTCAGAGCCAGAGGATATAACACACATACCATTGACATAGCAGAACAAAAGATCACACAAACCAAGAGAGTGGATACTCTTTGTTAGATTTGGGGGTCTCTAGTTGGCAGAGGTAGGTGCCTTTGTCCAAATAGGGACCCTTGAGTCTAGTCAGGGAAAGTAGGTACACTCCTGAAAGAACCCCTGCTCACCCTCTTGGTAGCTTGGCACGAGCAGACAGGCTTAGTTCAGAGGCAGTGTGTAAAGCATTTGTGAACACATACAGTAATCAAGTGACAACACTACAAATGGACACCACACAGGTGATATATTTATAAAAATAGGTATACTTTATATAGATTTATCACAAGACCATAAACGACAAAAATAATCCACAATACTGTTAAGAATGCTTAGTTCTGATCAAAAAGGATTAATTCAAGGTTCTGTGCGAGTCGGTAGCCTCCTCCGGCTACGGCGATGTTGAGAACAAACAGAGTCTAACAAATCCAGCTGACCGCGTCGAGACGGGCCAACACAGCGTAGACAGACTCGGTCACAGTACCTTTTACTTGAAGCGGCAGGCACGGGCGTGCGAGCCGGATGGCTGTTCGTCGCGGTCGCGATGCAAAAATGGAAGCGTTGCAGGACGCGTTGTCCCTCGATGCGGTGCAGGCAGCGGCTCGTTGACGTCGTCGAGACGGAGTCGGTGAGACCAGGGCCGTGCGTTGCAGGGCGAGACGGTGCTTCGATGCGGTGCTGGCAGGTTGCAGTGCGGCGACGGAGCCAGATTCAGGAGCTGGCGTCGATCAGTCCGGACAGCGGTGCGAGTCGGGCGGTGCGTCGCAAAGCGTGCGAGCGGTGCCCAACTCCGGTGCGGTCACAGGACTCGAACTCAGCAGCAGTGACCGTGTCGGTCGGACCAGTTCGATTCGGCGTAGCGAAGCGTTGCAGGACGCGTTGTCCCTCGATGCGGTGCAGGCAGCGGCTCGTTGACGGAGTCGGTGAGACCAGGGCCGTGCGTTGCAGGGCGAGACGGTGCTTCGATGCGGTGCTTACAGGACACCGAGTCGGTCGTGAGAGTCGGTCACAGCTCCCTACCTCTGTAGCCACTGAAACAGAGTTTCCAGCAGCAATTCACAAAGGGGGTGAAGTCCAATGGTCCTGGGACTTCGGTCAGGGGGCAAGCTCTCTTCCAAGCCCTTGGAGATCCTTCACAAGTTGATGAAAGTCACAGAAAAGCAAAAGTTCCTTTCTCCTTTCTTTGGCAGTCAGGCAAACCACTGCAGGCCAATCCCCCAAGCAGCACTTCAGCTTAGGGATAGTCTCTCCTCAGTTTCTTCTTGGTTCCGCTCCTCAGCAAAGGTTTCTTCTTGTTCCTAAAAGTGATCTAATTTTCCTGGGGTCTGGGTGCCCCTCTTATACCCTGATTCTCTTTGTTCTCTGGAGGCAGAGAGGCCTCTGCCTAGTCCAAAACCAGTTCTGGTCAGTTCTGGAGCACTTTGTTTTTCTGACTCCTTCTTTCCTTTCAGAATGTGGGGCAGAGTGCTCAGCCGCCCGGCAGGAGGTGGAGCCAGCATTGTGGAAGGCAGGCACAGCCCTATTCAGACCCAGGTGCAACTCCTCCCTCCACTCTGGATGCAGATCTTTCTATTCAGCCCTGCGCTGACTCACCCTGTCTCCTGTAGCCACCCCCAGCCCCTGTCACTCAATCTCCAGACAAGGAATACACAACCTAGCAGAGGCAGGCTTGGATAGTTAGGCAAGAAAATACCCACTTTCTAAAAGTGGTATTTTCAAACACAGAATTTTAAAACCAACTTCACTAAAAGATGTATTTTATCATCCTGAGTTCAGGCATACTAAATTCGTTTTTCTACCATGTTCCCTGGGTCAGTTCTGACTATAAGGTGTAATAGTCAGTCTGCCCATTCTGGCCTATGGGGAGCAGGTAGCCTTGCAATAGTGAAAAACGAAAATGGCTGTAATTCACTATTAGGACATGCCACACACACCAGGGCATGTCCTACCTTATACTTACAATGCACCCTGCCCTAGGGCCTACTTTAGGGGTGACCAACATGCAGTAAAGGGAAGGTTTAGGGACTGGTAAGTGGGTGTACTCACCAAGTCGACATGGCAGCCCTAGGCTGCACACAGGCTCTGCGATGGCAGGCCTGAGACACATTTTACAAGCCGCTTCTGTGGGTGGCACAACTAGTGCTGCAAGCCCACCAGCGGCATTGGATTTACAAGCCCTGGGCACACTGAGTGCACTGTACTAGGGTCTGACAAGTAAACCAATCATCCAATCATGGAGTCACTAATACATATATCAATTGACGATAGGGAGCACTTGCACTTTGGCACTGATTAGCAGCGGCAAAGTGCCCATGAGCATCTAGTCCAGCAAAAACATATCGGCAACAGTGGAGGCATTACGAAAAAATGGAAGGGAGACCCACGCCAAGGATGCCAGGTCTAACACGTGTCCCCTCCAGCTGAAATGTGGGGAGAACTATCCTACCCCTAGGGAGTTCTCATCGCTAAGGCGGAAAAATCTGGACAGACCATCAGCATTGGCGTGTTCTGTACCAGGGCGGTGTTACACCGTAAAGTCCATCCCCTGTAGGGAAATGGACCACCTCAACAGCTTTGGATTCTCACCCCTCATCTGCATCAACCATCTGAGGGGCCTGTGGTCTGTCTGAACCCGGAAGTGAGTCCCAAACAGGTATGGTCTCAGCTTCTTCAGTGCCCAGACCACAGCAAATGCCTCACGCTCGATAGCACTCCATCTCTGTTCCCGGGAAGTAACCTCCTACTGATGAAGGCTACAGGTTGGTCTAGGCCCTCCTCATTGATCTGTGATAGAACAGCCCCTACACCATGCTCTGAAGCGTCGGTCTGAACAATGAACTCATTGGAGAAGTTGGGTGCCTGGAGCACAGGCGCCGTGCACATGGCAGTCTTCAAGGTGTCAAAAGCTTTCTGACAGGCGTCAGTCCAAAGCACTTTCCTGGGCTGCTTCTTGGAAGTCAGCTCGGTCAAGGGGGCAACAATGCTGCCATACCCCTTGACGAATCTCCGGTAATACCCGGTGAGTCCTAGGAAGGCTCTCACCTCTGTCTGGGTCTTGGGGGCTCCCAAGCCAGAATGGTATCAATTTTCGGTTGGAGGGGCGCCACCTGGCCGCTCCCAACCTGGTGTCCCAAGTACACCACAGAACCCTGCCCAATCTGGCACTTACTCGCCTTGATTGTGAGGCCTGCTCTCCGCAGCGCCATCAACACTTCCCAGAGGTGACGCAGATGTTCTTCCCAACTGGAACTGAACACTGCGATGTCATCCAGGTAGGCGGCACTGAAATTCTCCAGTCCAACCAACACCTGGTTGACCAACCTCTGAAAGGTGGCAGGGGCATTCTTCATCCCAAAGGGCATCACCCGGAACTGGTAGTGCCCATCTGGTGTGGAGAATGCTGACCTCTCTTTGCCCCATCAGTCAAGGCGATCTACCAGTACCCAGACGTTAAGTCAAACGTGCTGAGGTACCGCGCAGCTCCTAACTGATCTATGAGCTCATCAGCTCTGGGGATGGGGTGGGCGTCAGTCCTGGTGACGGAATTGAGTCCCCTGTAGTCCACACAGAACTGGAGTTCTGGTGTGGCACCAGGCGCGGCAGCCTTTGGAACCAAGACCACTGGGCTGGCCCAAGGGCTGTTAGAGGACTCAATCACCCCTAGCGCAAACATCTTGGAGACCTCCTCCTTGATGCAGGCTCTGACCCGGTCAGTCACCCTGTAAGCCTTGTGCTTCACAGGAAGACTGTCCCCAGTGTCCACATCATGGACGCACCAATGAGTGACACTGGGAACCAGGGAGAACAGGTCAGGGAACTGTCCCAACAGTTGGCGACAGTCACCCTGCTGCTCAGGTGTCAGGGAGGTAGAGAGGTTTACTCCCTCCACTGATCCATCTTGCTCTCGGGCTGACAGGAGGTCAGGAAGAGGCTCGGTCTCCTCCTCCATTCCATCATCTGTAGCTAAGAGCATGCCCACTTGGGACCTCTCCAAGTGGGGCTTCAGGCGGTTCACATGTAGGACCCGCAAGGGGTTCCTGGGAGACTGCAAGTCCACCAAATAGGTAACTGGACTCTTGCGCTCCACCACCGTAAAAGGGCCGGTCCACCTGTCCTGGAGCGCACAGGGCTCCACAGGGGCCATGACCCACACTTTCTGACCAGGCTGAAGCTCTACCAGAGTGGCATTCTGGTCGTACCACCGCTTCATCTCCTCCTGGCTGGCTTCCAGATTTGCCTCAGCAAGTTCTCTGAAACGCCTAGTCTGGTTCCTGAAGGCCAGCATGTAACTGTATACATCCTGGGGAGGTTTCCTGGGAGATTGCTCCCAGCCTTCCTTGACCAAACTCAGAGGTCCTCGCACCGGGTGTCCATAGAGGAGCTCAAAGGGACTGAACCCTAGAGACTTCTGTGGCACCTCCCGGTATGCAAACAACAGGCATGGTAAGAGGACGTCCCATTTACGCCTCATGGGTTCTTCCAGACCCATAATCATGCCCTTGAGGGTCCGGTTGAATCTCTCAACCAGCCCATTTCCTTGAGGGTGATAAGGAGTGGTGAACTTGTAAGTTACACCGCACTCCTGCCACAGGGACTTCATGTACTTGGACACGAAGTTGGTACCTCTGTCAGACACCACCTCTTGAGGGAATTCCACACGTGAGAAAATTCCCATCAGTGCCCGTCCCACCACGGGGGCCGTCACTGTCCTCAGAGGGATGGCTTCAGGGTACCGGGTGGCATGGTCCACCAAGACCAGGATAAACCTGTTGCCCATGGCTGACTTGGGGTCCAGTGGCCCCACAATGTCAATACCCACCCGTTCAAAGGGGGTGCTGACCACAGGAAATGGCTGGAGAGGAGCCTTGTGCTTCCTCCCACTCTTTCCACTTGCCTGGCAAGTCTGGCATGTCCTGCAGTGAGTGGCGGCACTCCTGCGCATCTGGGGCCAATAGAAATGGGTAACAAGCCTGTCAAAGGTCTTGTCCTGCCCCAGATGTCCTGCTAACGGTACATCATGAGCCAACCCCAGTAGGAAGGCTCTGAAGCGCTGGGGTACCACCAGCACACGGGCTGACCCAGGCTCAGCAACCTTAGGCTCTGAATACAGGAGACCATTCTCCCAGTAAATCCAATGTGATCCAGACTGATCACCTGCTGCCTGGTCTGTGGCCTGTTGCCTCAGACCCACGAGAGAAGGGCATGTGTTCTGCTCCTCGCAGAACTCTTCCCTGGAGGGTCCTCCTTCTTGCTGCCAATGGGTCAGCTCAGGTAGGTCCCCCAGTTCAGCTACCTGTTCCCCTGTAGGCTCCAGGGCATCCCCCTCAGGGTCTGCCTCCTCCTGGACCGTGGGAACTTTGGGGGCCGGTTTCCCGCGCCCCTGCCTCCTCTCTCTCCGGCAGGCACCTGGGCCTCCCTCTCAGGCTCCAGGTCCTCTTGAACACCTTTAGCTGCCATTGACCGGGTGGTCACACATGCCCAATCAGGCAAGCCCAACATTTCTAAATGCGCACTCCGCTCCACCTTAGCCCAAGGTGAGCTCTCCAAATCGTTCCCTAACAAACAGTCAACAGGCATGGCTGGCCTCACAGCTACTTGAAGAGTACCCGAGACCCCCCACTCAAAGGGAACCTGAGCCACCTTGCAGTGACTCTCTGTGTTGTCAGCGGCAACAACCGGATAGAATGCATCAGGGATAACCTGCTCCTTAGACACCAGGTGACACTTGACAGCTGTCACACTGGCTCCTGTGTCTCTCAGAGCCTCCACCCTATGGCCATTGATGGTCACCCACTGCCTGTATTTCTTAGTGTTCTCAGGCAGCGGGGTCCTAGGGACCATCTCAGAGTCTCCTAATGAGACAAGGGAAAACACTGTGGGATCCCCCACATTGGGCACCCAACTCCTCCCCCAGGGCTACACTAGCCAACTGCCGGGGGACTGCACTGGTGGGTGCTGGTTTTCCATGCAAAGGGCAACAAGGATCGTTTGCCTTGTGGCCAGGGGCGCCACACTTGTAACATACCAGTGGTCCTTGGTGAACAGGGGGGCCTGTCAGGGCCACTGGCTTCTTCTCAGGGGGAGGCTGGGAACCTTTCCCTTGGTTCCCTTGGGGCCTACTTTGGGGCCCTTTATGGAACTCCTTCTGTTTACCCTTGTCCCCCCCACTCTTCTGCTGGGGACCCTGCCCACCCTTGGCGGAGTCTCCCACGTGACCCTTGTGGACCCGGGTACTCACCCAGCGGTCCGCCTCCTCAGCAAGCTGCCTAGGGTTAGTCAGCTTACTATCAATCAGGTGCTGGCGTAGCTCAGGAAAACAATTACCGGACAAGTGCTCCCAGGCAATCAAATCAAAGAGCGCCTGAAATTCAGTCGCTTTGCTACCCTTTACCCAACCATCCAAGGCTCTGCAAAAGAAGGTCACATATTCAACCCAGGTACTGCTTTCAATCTTACTACAGTTCCTGAACCTTTGCCTATAAAGCTCAGGGGTCAACCCATACCTAGTCATTAAGGCATCCTTCATGTGGCTGTACGAATTATAGACTTCAGAGGGTAAATCCAACAAGGTATCCCGCCCTTCACTGAGGAACCGTCCCCACAACCCCGCTCCCCAATCCTTCTCAGGGACCCGGTGGGAAGACATGGCTACCTCATAGGCTTTGAACCACTGCCCAATGTCATCATTTTTAAAAACTCCTTCACCACATCTTTGGGAATATACACCCTAGCTTCAACAGGCACAGGCGGTACACTGCCACCAGAGGGAGTAATCTCTAAGCTCTTGGCCTTCAATTCCAACTCCCTCAAAACTTTCTCATGTTCAAACTGCATTTTCTTTTCCTCTAGGGCCAATTTCCTAGTTTGCATTTCGAATTCTAACTGCCCATTCAGCTTGAGCTTGGTCAGCTCCATTTCGTGCATCTTACTCTCTTTCCTGTCCTCCAACTCCTCTGGAGACAGTCCTCTGGCAGAAACACTGCTACCTACTGGGGAAGGTGGTCTTCTAGCCCCTAGACCCAATAGCCCCTCCAGCTGCCCTTCTGCATTCTCAGCCCCCTCCACAGGGGCACTCCTTGATTCGACCCAGGCCCTCAGCGCCTTCTGAAGGTCCGCCTTCCTGGAGACTCCGGTCATGGACACTTTAAACTTTTTGCAGAATTGCCTGAGCTGCTTGAGGGTGTAGCATTCTAGCCTCTCTTCTTCCCAATCACACTCAACAGAGGCTACTGATGCTGGTTTCTCCATAGTGACTGAACTTGGCATTTGTAAAAATAGGAAATCCCAGAAAAAATGCTATAAAAGTATGTGGTTGCGTTTTGGTCTGCACTCACTAAGTAGTGTTCACCAATCACTGTACATGAGTCACAAATGCAAGTCCAGAATCCTCACCGCTGACCACCAATGTTAGATTTGGGGGTCTCTAGTTGGCAGAGGTAGGTGCCTTTGTCCAAATAGGGACCCTTGAGTCTAGTCACGGAAAGTAGGTACACTCCTGAAAGAACCCCTGCTCACCCTCTTGGTAGCTTGGCACGAGCAGACAGGCTTAGTTCAGAGGCAGTGTGTAAAGCATTTGTGAACACATACAGTAATCAAGTGACAACACTACAAATGGACACCACACAGGTGATATATTTATAAAAATAGGTATACTTTATATAGATTTATCACAAGACCATAAACGACAAAAATAATCCACAATACTGTTAAGAATGCTTAGTTCTGATCAAAAAGGATTAATTCAAGGTTCTGTGCGAGTCGGTAGCCTCCTCCGGCAACGGCGATGTTGAGAACAAACAGAGTCTAACAAATCCAGCTGACCGCGTCGAGACGGGCCAACACAGCGTAGACAGACTCGGTCACAGTACCTTTTACTTGAAGCGGCAGGCACGGGCGTGCGAGCCGGATGGCTGTCTCGTCGCGGTCGCGATGCAAAAAATGGAAGCGTTGCAGGACGCGTTGTCCCTCGATGCGGTGCAGGCAGCGGCTCGTTGACGTTGTCGAGACGGAGTCGGTGAGACCAGGGCCGTGCGTTGCAGGGCGAGACGGTGCTTCGATGCGGTGCTGGCAGGTTGCGGTGCGGCGACGGAGCCGGATTCAGGAGCTGGCGTTGATCAGTCTGGACAGCGGTGCGAGTCGGGCGGTGCGTCGCAAAGCGTGCGAGCGGTGCCCAACTCCGGTGCGGTCACAGGACTCGAACTCAGCAGCAGTGACCGTGTCGGTCGGACCAGTTCGATTCGGCGTAGCGAAGCGTTGCAGGACGCGTTGTCCCTCGATGCGGTGCAGGCAGCGGCTCGTTGACGGAGTCGGTGAGACCAGGGCCGTGCGTTGCAGGGCGAGACGGTGCTTCGATGCGGTGCTTACAGGACACCGAGTCGGTCGTGAGAGTCGGTCACAGCTCCCTACCTCTGTAGCCACTGAAACAGAGTTTCCAGCAGCAATTCACAAAGGGGGTGAAGTCCAATGGTCCTGGGACTTCGGTCAGGGGGCAAGCTCTCTTCCAAGCCCTTGGAGATCCTTCACAAGTTGATGAAAGTCACAGAAAAGCAAAAGTTCCTTTCTCCTTTCTTTGGCAGTCAGGCAAACCACTGCAGGCCAATCCCCCAAGCAGCACTTCAGCTTAGGGATAGTCTCTCCTCAGTTTCTTCTTGGTTCCGCTGCTCAGCAAAGGTTTCTTCTTGTTCCCAAAAGTGATCTAATTTTCCTGGGGTCTGGGTGCCCCTCTTATACCCTGATTCTCTTTGTTCTCTGGAGGCAGAGAGGCCTCTGCCTAGTCCAAAACCAGTTCTGGTCAGTTCTGGAGCACTTTGTTTTTCTGACTCCTTCTTTCCTTTCAGAATGTGGGGCAGAGTGCTCAGCCGCCCGGCAGGAGGTGGAGCCAGCATTGTGGAAGGCAGGCACAGCCCTATTCAGACCCAGGTGCAACTCCTCCCTCCACTCTGGATGCAGATCTTTCTATTCAGCCCTGCGCTGACTCACCCTGTCTCCTGTAGCCACCCCCAGCCCCTGTCACTCAATCTCCAGACAAGGAATACACAACCTAGCAGAGGCAGGCTTGGATAGTTAGGCAAGAAAATACCCACTTTCTAAAAGTGGTATTTTCAAACACAGAATGTTAAAACCAACTTCACTAAAAGATGTATTTTATCATCCTGAGTTCAGGCATACTAAATTCGTTTTTCTACCATGTTCCCTGGGTCAGTTCTGACTATAAGGTGTAATAGTCAGTCTGCCCATTCTGGCCTATGGGGAGCAGGTAGCCTTGCAATAGTGAAAAACGAAAATGGCTGTAATTCACTATTAGGACATGCCACACACACCAGGGCATGTCCTACCTTATACTTACAATGCACCCTGCCCTAGGGCCTACTTTAGGGGTGACCAACATGCAGTAAAGGGAAGGTTTAGGGACTGGTAAGTGGGTGTACTCACCAAGTCGACATGGCAGCCCTAGGCTGCACACAGGCTCTGCGATGGCAGGCCTGAGACACATTTTACAAGCCGCTTCTGTGGGTGGCACAACTAGTGCTGCAAGCCCACCAGCGGCATTGGATTTACAAGCCCTGGGCACACTGAGTGCACTGTACTAGGGACTGACAAGTAAACCAATCATCCAATCATGGAGTCACTAATACATATATCAATTGACGATAGGGAGCACTTGCACTTTGGCACTGATTAGCAGCGGCAAAGTGCCCATGAGCATCTAGTCCAGCAAAAACATATCGGCAACAGTGGAGGCATTACGAAAAAATGGAAGGGAGACCCACGCCAAGGATGCCAGGTCTAACACTCTTAAAGACAGACCGTACAAGAACAAGACCTCCCCTAAAGTTAGATTGGTAACTAACTACAATGAGGTATCAATAGCCCTCAGGAATAGTATGAAAAATCACTGGCGGGTACTAAGTACAGATAAATCATTGAAGGAGTATATTGCTGATCAACCTCTTATCACATACAGACGAGGAAGGAACATCAGATCATGGATAAGTCCAAGTTACCCTAAACAGACTACGAAATCCAACTGGTTAACACAAAGATGTACCGGTTTTCACAAATGTGGCAGCTGTAAAATCTTCCCCCTAGCAATGAATAACACAAAATCCTTCCAGAGTTATCAGGGGAAACAGTATGAGATTAGACAAATGATCAACTGTAACAGCCGATATGTGGTATACATGCTCAAATGCAAATGCAGCTGTTTTTACATTGGCAGCACAATTAGGCCACTCAAAGAGAGAATCAATGAGCACCTGAGGGCCATCAAGCACCACAACCCCAGATACTCGACAGCAACTCACATTAACGAATGCACCGCACAAGGGATACACAAGACACTATCCTTTTGTGGGATTGATCTGATTGATATGGACCCTAGGGGTGGCAACAAAGAATTGCATCTTAGACGTAGGGAGGCACTATGGATCATGAAGCTTCAGGCGGTAGAACACGGTATGAACACAGACCTCGAACTACATTACTTCCTGGGTGACTGAACATTTGACCATAACCCATTACTCGTGAACTTCATACTGACGGTATAATATTGACATCAGATATGTACTCTTCTATTACGATCTTAGAATAGACTGTATTGAAAGGTATTAGAGCGTCCCTATGTCTCCTCGTATCGAATTGTAATGTAGTGACTGTACTAATTGTTTTGATATATTAATATGATACTATGAAACAAATGATAGGTGTTGATATGCCATCATATAATTGTAACTACTGTACAGACAGGGGATTGGAACATGTTTGACATTGAACGTCCAAGATATATGATTAGAAGAGATATTTACTGTATTGGATTGTCCAATAATGAAGCACCAGAAAAATACATAACCTCCACCCCGCGGGTTATGCATTATGCATTATGCATGAGAAATCACAATAATGTTGACACATGACCTGATAATGTGCTACGTGAAGCTTAATAATATTCCCATCGTCACATGCTAAACCATGTGAGATGCGTCCCCTTCCATTTTCATAGCAACCCCTCCTCCTCTTCTTGAATATCACCACCATCCCCTCTTACATATTGATACTCTCCGTGGGTTAATTCTCCCGTTTTTACTATGAATACTACGGGCCCAGGCTAGTGTATTATATTTATGATAACGCCTGACTGTTTTAAGGTAGATTAGTGAACTAACCAATATTCTAGTGACAACCATGGTACACTTTCCTGAAACGTACCCATTATGTTATCGATAGGAGACACCTTTCCATAAACATCAATCAGAATATAGGCAGAGCCACTCACCCAACATGGCGGTGAATATCTCCCAGCCCTCCAACATAAACATTCACCAAAGTTCGTGTGCTAGTTGTTTGGGCTAGTTGTTTGGGCTAGTTGTTTGGGCTCCGGGTTTCGATAGCCACAACGGCCATACTGAGGTGCCGAGGTCGGATGCCACTACGACGCTGCCACACACAGGTATTTATAATCACGGACTTAGAATTTGGACTACGAACCTTTTAGTTCACTGCTGATATTCACAAAAGATTACTCTTATTATTTGCAGCGCATTTCGGGCTGCAAAAATACACCGTCTAAAAGGACGTACAGACACAACACTGAATCGTGTGCGTCGGATAAGTGTCATAGGTCCGTAATGCACTTGCCGGCATTGTTTCATCACCGCAAAATAATACCATAGCTCACCTCTAATTGTTCCACTCGGTGGCATCCCCGCGCACATTCACGACCGCTTAATAAAATTGTCTCATTGATGGGAAACACCATACGGTAGCTCCCCCGCCTCCACCTCAAGCAACCAGCCACTTAAAGATCGCCATAGTGCACTTCCAATTGCTCCACCCGGTGACGACCCCGGATTAACCCACGACCGCGTTAATACTGTCTTTCTGACGGGATACACCTAACGATAATTTTCACTCCTCCGCCCGAAATATTTATGCACTTTACTCAGTGCCCCTTATTTAATCGTCACCAAACGTGGATAACCAGAGTCAGTATATCGACTTTGCTTTAGCACCTAGTATAAGCACCTGAGAGAGGTTTCTGAAGATGTATAGCCTATAATTTACGCCACTTCACGTATTAACGTGGGTACTCACCCCTTTGGGGTGCGTGCATCTGCCTGGAGATTATGGTCTAATTTTACTAATATCCCGAATTCAATTCACAGAAACATTTAGGACAGAAGCAACTACTCTTCTTGGAATCTCCCAGCCACATTGAGGCTGGGACGGAATTATAACCAGCCAGAAGGTATGTCCCTTACCTAATCTATGGCACTATTGGCTTTCTTTCTTTAAGATATATACTGGATACTTGTACAGGACCTTATATATCCTTTACATATATTCTAGGCTCAAAAGATTTTCCTGTATACGTAAAGGTAGGCCTGGGCCTGCACCCAGTATTCACGCCCTACAAGACCACACCATTAACATAATTTCTATGCGCACGTGTCCTTTCTGTCTTTAAACAATCTTTTATGTCCACCACATCCACAAAAACTTTTTCCACTCCGTCCATTTTTCTTTCTGATGTGAATGTTGATTTGCTCCCCACGTCAGACATTATCAAACATCATGGATCTATGTACTAAACATTGTAAGGCTTTGTTACACAAATAGGCACTTATGCGGAGAACTTATTGGTTCACATATATAGATCTGTTTCTGATGTTTATTGATATTAACGTGCACAGTTGGGACCACCTTTACATCACATATTAAGAATGCATCAATTATGCCCATGTGTATGGGCTTATACTTTGTTTTTTATGTATGTTTTCCAGCCCTGAGGAAGTCGCGGGTCTCTTGTCCCGATCGACGAAACACGTGTTGGCTGGAGCGACAACAAGAGAACATTAAATCTACCTATATATGCCGTGCTTGTTTCCTTGCTATAAGTTATTAACTTAAAACACTGTTTGTATGTCTGCCAGGGCTTGATATGAACCAGCAAATCTTGTGGCACTCGAGAAAGTCTCGGGAAATCTCATTGGCAATCGCAGGCACATAGCTAGTTGCTCCCGCTTGCGTGAAAACGCATTTTGGGCGCGCAAACACACAAAAAAACTCTGCTCCATTGCGGAGTGCGGAGTGTGGAGTTTTTCGGCAACTCCGCTTTCTACGTGTAACACAGATTTGCCAAAACCCCGCAAACTCTGCGAACGGGGCCGAGTTTTACGCCCAGGGTTACTCCCAAGAACTCTGCGACATACTCAGCTCCTTTCACCTCAAGATCAAGATGCTCTACGGCAACTTTGATGACCAAGACCTCTGCACCGCCTTAACACCCACCCTCAGTGATGCCACCCAGCAGACCCTACGTACTTGGACCCCACTCACAACAGAAGACACATTAAAGACCATGAAGAGCACCTTCTGACCCCTGCCTGCCGCACATCTTCCACAGAGCCGCGACAGCCATCGCACCCGAGCTAAGTCGAACCATCAACTGCCCCCTCGAGACTGCCACATTCCCCGACAACTGGAAGCATGCTGAAGTCAACCCCCTCCTGAAGAAACCCTCCACAGACCCGACAGACCTCAAGAATTTCAGGCCCATCTCTCTGCTTCATTTCACAGCCAAGGTTATTGAAAAGGCTGTCAACACCCAGCTAGCTCACTTCATCGAAGCCAACAACATCCTAGACACCTCACAATCCGGATTCCGCAGAAACCACAGCACCGAGACCGCCCTCCTTGCCGCCACAGACGACATCTGCGCCCTTCTTGACCAAGGCCAAACAGCATCCCTCATCCTCCTGGACCTATCAGCAGCCTTTGACACAGTCTCCAACTGCACACTAGCCTCCAGACTCCACGACGGCGGCATCCAAGGACAGGCCCTAGACTGGTTACGCTCATTCCGCACAGGCAGAACACAGAGAATAAGACTCCCGCCCATCCTCTCAGAACCAACCGTGATCAGATGCGGAGTACCCCAAGGATCCTGCCTCAGCCCCACTCTCTTCAACGTCTACATGGCCCCCATCACAACCATCGTCAGAAACCACTGGCTCAACATCATCTCCTACGCTGATGACACCCAGCTCATCCTCCCCCTCACCAAGGAACCCAACATCACCAGGCACAACTTCCAAGAAGGGATGAAAGCTGTTGCAACCTGGATGAAGCACAGCTGCCTGAAACTCAACTCAGAGAAAACAGAAGTCCTCATCCTCGGCTCCACCCCCTCCGCATGAGACTGTTGTAGGAATTCTGCACATACACAGAGCTATGCACAGGATAATAGGACCTCGGAATATAGTGGTGAGCCAACCATAAACCTTAGTACCCACAATCCCAATCCGACTAGCTGTAGCGTCTCATGAGCAGCGATGCTACCAATGATTAGACAACCCAGAACACGGTATCTCTCTCTCTCTCAGGACTCGCGGGAACAAGAACACCCTTTCATAACTCACTCATACCTGTCCACAACGTGCGTAATAAGAGACACTGTATAGTTCAAAATATTTATTTCAACTACCGTGCTCTAAGATACAGTACACGTGCCAGTACTATCAGCATAATGCATAAGGATAATATCATCAGCATAGTTACAATTCCATAGAATACAAACGGGGAAAGCATTTCATAAAGCAGTGGATATAGGGCTAAATGACCATACCACCCTCCCCGTGCTAGTAGCTAGTTTATTATAAAAACAGAAGACCTCTGGGCATTGTCAAGCGAACCCCCATACCTCAATATCTAGATGCAAGGTTTACATCATCAGACAAGCACAGCTCTTCTCTCTGGAAAGGTTTTTCTCCAAGTGTCTCCAACAGTGAGATCACAATATTAAAAGTACACGAATTTCTCCAGTGCAGCTGTACTTAGTGTTATGTCTAAGTGCGAGGGACTGGCCAGATCAGCAAGAACAAGGGACGTTGTTTTTCAACCTTGTACATGTGGTGCAGACGTTACCCAAAGGGAACAGGAGAAAAGGTGAAAGACAGAAATGCAGACAGTTCTAAAATAGCCGGGCAGAAGCAGAGGCTGGAAAAACAAAGGCACAAAGTAACGTGCGCAAAAAAGTATCATGGCAGCCAGGCCTAAGCCAACGTAGCAAGGCAGACCAGGAGGCCACAAACCACACGACACCCTCCCCTGGGCAGTCCATTGGCTAAGACATAGGACGAAGACAGAGTTCAACTAGATGGAGCAGAACAGAAACGCCCGTTTTGGAAAAGTCCCCATGAAAGACAATGAATGGGAAAGAGAAAAAAAAATTGTAGAATAAAAAAAAATCCAGCGAGGCAGGTCGCGGAAAGCAAAGGCCCCCTTAATCCAACAGAGTGTAAGTGCAGAAAAACGCCACACCTTCCAAGAGTTGCAAAAGAAACAATTGATGGACGGAATGCTGGACAATGCAAACATTCACCCCCAGTCACAAGGATCTGGGTTAAATCCATCATTCTTTTGCTCACCACACCACCCCAGTTTGGACCCAGCCATATGCAAATCAGTCTTGACCCTGTTCCTTGTGGGAACAGTCCAGCCCGAACTGCCAAGCCAGGTCCTCCCTGGACCGGAAACAAGCATCCTAGGACCGGTTTCAGGGCATCACCCTTCTTCAGCCAGGCTAGCTTGAATCCAGTGGTGTAGTGAGCACGGGACCCACGTCTGGGCATACCCTTCCCACTTAGGGCGACAAATGCAAAAGAAACAATTGATGGACGGAATGCTGGACAATGCAAACATTCACCCCCAGTCACAAGGAGGACATCATTGGAATCGTCGGAAAAAAGCGACGCCATCCAGTCCAATAAATCAAAACTGCAGTCATGCTCCTCGCAAGAGGGAGCAGCGAACAGCATTGCGGGACAACTTGCGTGGTACTCAATATAACTTTGTTGTAGGAGATTCTGAGCAGCCGCCCAGATATCCCATTGTGCCAAAATCCCCAGTGCAGCCGCACGCGCCATGTAGCCTGCACCGGAACAGTCCCGTTCATGGGCCTCTAAGGGACCCACCAGCAGGACAAAATCCGGTCGAGACAGAGACGTATTGGAGAGGCAATAATCCAAGGACCACGAGAAAGGACATCTGATGCAAGACATCACAGGTTGCACGCAAGTGAAATACGCAAAGCGAAAAGAAAGTCTATAGGACACACTGAGCGTCGCCAATGGCAGGATGCCGAAGCCAGCGAGGATGCGCTCACAGAGCATCTGGAGTCGACCTGGGTCGAGAAGGGCCCAAGGAGGTGCAGCCATTGCGTAGTAAACAGACCAAAAGCAGTATACCAGCCGCTAAGGCGAGGATCAACGGAAAGCCGCCAAAGACGCTGGAAAAAATTGAATGAATAAAAGCCGGTATTACACCAAAGATAGTCTGAAAGGAGGCTACAAGGCCAGCGCCCACAACTTTAAAAAAGTGCACCAGACCTTGGTGCGTGATGCATTAAAAACACGGTGAAACAGTTCACCGAAATGTTGTGGGAGGTTAGTGTTCAAAAGGGCCTGTATTTCACTGTGGGTACTAGCCACCTGGAGGATGAATGTCTCCCGGGCGGATGTGAGCATAACCTCCTGGTTCAATAATAGTGCCTTTATTCTGCTCAATTTATTGAAATCCGCCTTCAAAGTAGGAATGGAAGGCCAAATGGAACTATCTAGGATGTCGTGCGGGGGAGGAAAAAGCACATTTGTGCAGCAGACAACCCTGTGTGAAACTGTAACAATATAGGGTATGCCGGCCAGCATGCCACAGCAGTCTTGATTATTCAGAAGCAGATAGCTACCATTTGCAAGCACAGTGAAAGTAGGAGAAATAGCAGGAGCAGGAATGCCCTTTAAAACACAAGCAAGATTCGGAGCCGAAACGTTACAAGCTCCGTGCAATTTAATGTTCTTGCAAATAAGGGAATGACCCACAGTAGAATCACAAGACTCCCCTGTGAGAAAAACCTCCTTCCCGTCCCTCAGGCATTTATACATGAAAGGCAGGGACCAAAGTTCATGCAGGAAGGCACTGCCCAAGGGCTGGAAACGGCCCACAGGATAATGTTTCATGCACAAACTAAATTCAAATAAAGAAAAAGGCAAGGCGATAACCCTGTGCACTAGCCACACGGCAGAATCCAATTCCGCTACAGAGAATGGTAAGGGCTCAATTTTCTCGATATGCAACAGAGTGTATGCTGCATCCTTCATGGACATGAACTGCTGTTTGTCAGTTAAATTAAAAGGCAGGAATAAGGCAGAGGTGCTCAAAAATTGCCAAGGAACTTTACCCATCTTAAGGGTCTGCAAAGTCCACGCAAACTGCATAACTGAACGCAACTGATTCTGACCATGATATAACACAGAAACATCATCTTGTACAATATCAACAACAGAGGACACAATATTCTCTAACGTGTAAATGCGGGAAGACAGGGTATTAATACTATTGTCAACAACAGCAAGCACCTTTTCCAAATTTGCCTGATCTATTTCCCTTAGACGGGAAGCAGCTTCAATTTGCGAAAGCTTCCAGAGTTCATTATAGGTCTCATAAATGAATCTCTTAGGTCGAGGGCCACGAGGCCCCAGAACAAAATCAGACAGATCTATGTTGCCTGATAGCAGGGACAAATGCTGTTTTACAGAATCTAAAGAAGAGTGCTGCAACCACTGTTTACATAATTTACCAACAGAATATGTTGTAACAGTACGAGAGTTAGAAAACCTCAGGTCTGGCCTATCCTGTTAGTACCCAGGGCCGACGGCCAAGCCAACCAGGGTGACTGAACAAACGTGGAGACATTAAACGAATTGTTCTGAAACAAAGCTTGCACCGATGCAAGGGACATATTGAAATGCAAGCTTGAGTTGGGAGCGGATGACAATACAGGAATGGACAGGGCATTCAATTGCTTGGAAGTAGCCAAACCCCAACACGTAGTTTGATATATGGTATTATTTAAAAATAAAATTTGGGCCGGGATAAGGCAAGCACGGTGCAAGACTTCTGTGCCTTGCACCTGCCATGGTTTAGAGCCCTAAATAGATTTCAAGTCAATGGTGTCCTTCCAGTATTCATAACCACCCACAGCTAAGGCACTCAAAAAGGAACCCGAATATAGCAATTTGGTGTGGGTCAACATGATTTTCTGTGTGGATGAAATGTTTAATTTAAAATAATAGGACCCAGGGTTCGACCTATCAAAGTCTGTAAAGTAAGTAAATTTATTTCTAAGAGTCTGGGAGCTACCTGGCAAAGGGTTTGGACAATGCTCCCACTGGGTGTAGTTAAAAGGACCACGCAGTGCACTTGGTTTATGGACAAAGTGGTTGCCCCAATGCTGGTAACAATACAAATTGGCATAACTTGCAGAATTCATGTACAAATCTTCAGCATTAAAAGCAGCATAATATTTCAAATCAGTAAATAATGATTCAACTGCATACACATCCCAATCGTCAGAATGAATATTACTTTTAACGACATCACCCATTGAAACACGGAGGACATTTGGTACATTAATAATCTCGGTTGGTCCATGAATTTGGAAATTTACCGCATCCCATACGATGCCATCAGCAACTGGAAAAGCTGAAATGTTCACAAATGTGTGGTCACGCTTCATGATGTGAGATGAAGAATGTGGAGCCAAAGTTCCAGCGACACAGTTCACTGCAGAGCGTTCTGGTAAATAGTGACCATTGATGAGTAGAAAAAACACTGTGACAAAGCCAATGGACATGAACAGAAAAATCTGGAATAGTACCAACCAGATGTATGTCCAAGGGGGAATCAAAAAATTGTCTCTGAGCCAGGATACAAAAATACTGAATTTGGACGGGACAAGTGATGAGGTGGAATCCGAGTCAAAGGAATAACGTGTTGGGCTCAGTGGCGTTGTTGGTAGGTGTGCCACCGACTCTTTGGCGGGGTAGGTATACTCAGTCTCCTCATTGCAGGGGGAGTCTGGTTCGTCGAGTAAGCAATCAGGCAAATCTACCTTCTCGATAGCAACATCAGTGACCGTTTGGGCCAGAGGGCCACAAACATTTGTCCGGGAAATGACAGGACAAGAGACCACTGGTGTAACACTATTCAGGATCGGCCAGATGTTGTAGCTTGACATTTTCCACTGAGATGTATCTGCTCTCTTTGCGACCAGGAAGCGGTGGTAAGATGACTGTATGAGTTCCCTTCAAGCCAAGGACTGGAACCGGTGCACGATAAGAGGGGCCAAATTCTTTTTTGTTCTCCACCTTCTCTCGAACCAGATCTCCAATCTTCGGAAGCCAGCCGGCAATCGGAATCTGCAGCGCAGCATCTGTGGCTGAAGGTAAATGTGCGATTGCAAGTTTGTCTCGGGCTTCTTGTAAGTCCTGTAACATGGTAGAATGGTTATCTACATCAAAGATGGCGGATTGCGCCGCCATGTCTAGACCATCAAGGTCGGGCACAAACATTCGTATGCCAAAGAGCATTTCGTATGGGGTCTGCCCACCCAGAGGTCTTCTAGGGAGATTATTAAGTGCACGTTGTACGGTATACGAGTGGGCCAGCCAGTTCCTGCCAGTACCTAAGACTCTAGCTGTCAAGGGTTGCTTTAAGTCACGGTTCATTCGTTCAACAATCGAATTGCCCTCAGGCCGATATGGAGACAAAAATTTCACCCGCACCCCCAGTGAACCCATTGTGTCCTTGTAAGCCTTAGAGGCGAACGCCGGACCTTGGTCAGAATGGAAGGTGCCACAGGCGAAAATTCCCACAAAGACACGCAAATCCCTTATGTCATTTCGAGCGTCAGCACTCCGTTGTGGCCAAACCCAGATGAAACGTGTGCACGAATAAACTGCAACTAAGATGTATTTATATACAGTGTAAGAAGAAAATGGACCGCAGTGATCCAGGTAAACACACCCAAAAGGTGTGTTTGAAATGCAGAGCGGGGTCTGTGGTGGCCGTGTGACCGTGGAAGGCTTAATCTGCTGACAAACGTCACAAGAAAGCACATAAGTACGGGTTTGTTTATATAAACCACGCCACCAGTAATGCTGCTGCAAGATGGACACCGTCGCAGATACGCCAGCATGAGCCAAAGCCATGCCTTCGTGTGCGGCTGTTATCAAGGAAAGTCTGCGGTCCGCGTTGGGAATCAGCCGATCACCAACGTCTGGAATTTTTATGTAAGGAGCCTGTTCGGGACCTAATTGATAAGAGTATTTTGAAGGGAAACCCCTAGGGTAATTAGCAACTTCCTTTGTTGCAGCAATAGCTGCTAAAATATCATTATCTATCTTAGTCATGGATCTTGTAACTGCTGCGACTGAGCACGTGGCTACTGCTGATTTGGCAGCTTCGTCTGCCAAACCGTTACCGACAGCGTGTGCGCCCACACGCTGGTGGCCAAGAGTGTGAATCACCTGTGTGAGTGGCAGATGTTGTTTCAAATCTGCCACTCGAACCCAAAGCATTTTATGCTTAATTGTGCTACCTTTGGCGTCTCTATAGTCGTTTTGCGACCAAAAGAACAGATTGTCATTGTAAGACTGAACACAGTAGTAAGAATCGCACACAATTAGAGTCGTCACATCCGGATTAGCGAACTCAAGGGCGAGCACCAATGCGTGCAGCTCGGCCAATTGTGCAGTACTGTCTCCTAGTGCCTGAGTGTGCACTACAGTTGATTTGAACTTACCGTTCACCATGGTACCTGCAACAATAGCACACGCTGCTGAATAAGCATGCTTGGAACCCGTGGCCGGTTGTGCCGAACCATCGGTATAGATAATACATTCGTATTCCTCAAGCGGTAGCAAGGACAGAGGAGGAGGATGAACGAATTCAAACTGTAAAAACTCCTGAGTCTGAAGAGAAGAATCAAAGATAAAAGTGACATCCGGAGACGTCAAAGATGTTGCCCATTGTATCCAACGGGGGTGCAAAGCTTTAGAGTTCGAAACACTTGCTTTTGTCACTGCCTCCAGGGCAGGATATGGTGTGACCACCAGAATGCATTTTCCCTGTGCCAGTGCGCGTTCCTTTAGAATCGCCATTTGCACTGCAGTCAAAACTTTCTCCACAGATGAAAATCGCATTTCTGCGGAAGTGTAAAGATGTGACTTGTATGCGATCGGTACTGTGTCACCTTCGTTAAAGGTTAAGTACGTGAAACCCACTGCTCCTGGAATGATTCTAATCACCAGGTTTGTGTGGTTGTCAAGCGTCAACAAGAATTTAGATTCAAGTAGGTCTGTCTGCAAAGACTGCAGTATGGAGGAATGCTCCGGAAGCCAGCATGACTTCGAAAAGTTAGGTTGTATCAAGGCATACAGTGGCTTGTCACGCTGGGCATATTCGGGAATGTAAGTACGCCCGAAGTTTAGAAAACCCAGTAGAGACTGGAAGTTTCTTCAGAGTGGTTGGAGGGCACAAAAGTGGACATTTCTCCAGGAAATGGGGGGCTAAGCCCTTACCTTCATTGTTGAGCTCATAGCCCAAAAACAAAACGGTAAATTCAGCAATGTGAGATTTGGCAAAGTTAAACTTGTAACCTAAAACCGCAAATTCTAGAATAATGCGGTCCACTCGGGAAAGATGCGGGTATAATTCGTCGTCTGTCAGATAGATATCGACGTACGAACATGCATCTGGGTCTATGCCGTCTAACAAAGAGACAACATGGGCAGCGAATACGCCTGGACTGTTTTGTAGCCCATAGGTAAACGCCGGAATTTGACTAGTTTACCACCGGAGGTAAAAGCGCTCCATTGGCTACTCTCCGGGGCCAAGTTGTGCGTGTAGAATCCATTGGATAGGTCAAGTGTAGTTTTATATTTTTTACGAACAAGACTGTCTAAAAGCGCAGAACTGTGTGTGTTTTGTACCGCAAAGGTCCGACAATGAGAGTTCAAATGTCGGTAATCCAAAACCAAGCGGTATGATCCATCGGGTTTAGAAACCGCGAAAAGGGGATTATTCATCTGTGACACGCATGTTTCAATCACTCCTTGATATTCCAACTGTGTCAGAATTTCGGAAACGGGACCTTTAGCTTCCCGTTTGATGGGATATTGGGGTTGTGGCTGTGGCAGCGACCGCAAAGGAATATCATGGGGGGGAGAGTCTTCATCCCAGCCCACGTGGTTGTGGTATAACGCTGGAGCCAGGGACACAGCCCATTCAGCTGCAAGAGCCTCCGCTTTGTCCTTGGGGACATGACGAGAAAAGCTCGGAAGGATTACCTCCTCCCCTTTACGCGCAGCAAGTACGAATGGTGGCAGCCAATCCGCCTCCGCTAACAGAATGTCATAAGAAGAGGTCAGATTCTCCCAAAAAATCCCTTTAATAACACGCTGTATGTCACCTTCAATTTGAATGACAATATTATATAATCTGTCAGGGGGTGCCACTCTGTTGTCTGCTGTCTCGACAGTAATGAATGTTTCAGTTGCTGTTGCCTCCACATGAGGACGTAGCGCCTCCCGCACTATGGTAACTTCCGCAGCGCTGTCTAGGAGCGTCACGGCCCACGTCCAATTCAGGAGTCTCGTTCTCACCGTCTGTGGCATACCTCGCTGTTACAGCTGCAACTTTTTTCTTCTGAAACTGTGGACGAGACCGTTGAAATTCTTCTGATTTCCCTCCGACTTGTTGTCGTGGTTGGTCTCGTACCTGTGGAGCCTCTCAACCCCTGCCTCTATCCTGGTGTTCTCCTCCACCAGCCTGGGAGGTTGTTGGTGCCTGTGAAGAACGAGGGGAACGCGAATCAGGGACTTGAAATCTCTCTGGAGATTTAATTCTCGCCCTATCGCGCAAATCATAAGTGCGTTCAGAAGAGACGGAAACAGGGGCTGCGCCTCGCGACCCCGGCTTCTTCTGTTGCTTACCCTGTTTTTTCAACCTCCAGCTCTTTTTAGTAAAGACCGGTTTCTCATCTTTCTCAGATTGAGTTTTTGGTTGTTGTTGCGATTGTGTTTGCGGTTTTGCAAAAGGCTTGACTCCCAGGCTATTGCGGCCAATTGTTTTGTAAGCCTGTGCAATAATTTTCGGTAATTTGCACGGCTTGTCCGGTTCTGGGATCAAAGCCAAAGCATTAGCTACTTGAAAGTTAACTGCATCGCCCTTGACATTTGCAAGGATCAAATCAGCTACTACGTCGAACACTCCCACCAGTCTCATCTCTAATTCCACAGCCGCTTCAGGGCCATGCTCATCCTGCACTCGTTTAATTACAGAGGGGAGAACCGTCATGGAAGGAGTGCCGAAACACTTCGCATATACTGCTGCGAATACCTTACCCCAGTTGTTGCATTCTGCCAACTCAGGGATCAAGTCTTTTGGCAAACTAATCATCAGAATCCTGTGTTTTTCCACGGGAGAGTTATTTGGAAAAACTGCCTCCAGCTGGTCAAATTCTTCTGCAAGCCAATAAGGAAAATCATCCTTATTTTGTGGGCGCTTGCCCATCACCGAATTAACCATGACAGGACTTATGGTTACACCGCCTGCTCCAGCTGGATGGGCTGCAACTCCAGGCAGGGCTCTCTGGATGTTGCCTGTAACAAACTGTACTAAAGCTCTATGCACACGTATCAAAGACGAATGCAAATTACGTAGTTCACCGACTGCAAGCGTCATATAACGTGGATGTGGGGTATACCCGGCCAAAACAGGCCAAGTGGCCACTTCAATCGATAAGGGGCCTAAACGAACCGCGGTAACAGGTTGGGGGAGGGTGCCATCAAACCAAACACGGTGTTGCCATGCCGTGAACGGTACTTCAAGATTCCTATAAGGTCTATAGAGATTAGGAACAGTGGTGGCTGTATATTCATGGAACAAATTATCAGTCCCATCCACCGCCGGAAAGGTGACCCAAGAGTAAAACACCTCAAAGTGGTAAGCAGGATCCGCTTGTACCACAAAGATTAGATCGACACCCGCGTCAGGCACTCCATACACTGTTAAGTGAGCCCGGAGCGCTGCGCGGCTATGTGCCGCAATTTGGACAGCCATTAAGGCTAGCAATATTCGACAACCTAATATGAGGCAGCACAATATAGGGTTTTATGTAAAAACCTTTTAACAACTTCAAGCTTGAAAGAACCTATAAAAACGTCAATATAGGAGGTATCACCGTCACACGCTTCCGGAAGCGTCTGCGAAGGGGGTTGTGGACAAGCACAAGTACTACTCAAGCGTCTCGCAGATAAGCAGCCCCGCGTTGGGCACCATGTTGTAGGGATTCTGCACATACACAGAGCTATGCACAGGATAATTGGACCTCGGAATATAGCGGTGAGCCAACCATAAACCTTAGTACCCACAATCCCAATCCGACTAGCTGTAGCGTCTCATGAGCAGCGATGCTACCAATGATTAGACAACCCAGAACACGGTATCTCTCTCTCTCTCAGGACTCGCGGGAACAAGAACACCCTTTCATAACTCACTCATACCTGTCCACAACATGCATAATAAGAGACAGTGTATAGTTCAAAATATTTATTTCAACTACCGTGCTCTAAGATACAGTACACGTGCCAGTACTATCAACATAATGCATAAGGATAATATCATCAGCATAGTTACAATTCCATAGAATAAAAACAGGGAAAGCATTTCATAAAGCAGTGGATATAGGGCTAAATGACCATACCATCCTCCCCGTGCTAGTAGCTAGTTTATTATAAAAACAGAAGACCTCTGGGCATTGTCAAGCAAACCCCCATACCTCAATATCTAGATGCAAGGTTTACATCATCAGACAAGCACAGCTCTTCTCTCTGGAAAGGTTTTTCTCCAAGTGTCTCCAACAGTGAGATCACAATATTAAAAGCACACACATTTCTCCAGTGCAGCTGTACTTAGTGTTATGTCTAAGTGCGAGGGACTGGCCAGATCAGCAAGAACAAGGGACGTAACCCAAAGGAAACAGGAGAAAAGGTGAAAGACAGAAATGCAGACAGTTCTAAAATAGCCGGGCAGAAGCAGAGGCTGGAAAAACAAAGGCACAAAGTAACGTGCGCAAAAAATCATCATGGCAGCCAGGCCTAAGCCAACGTAGCAAGGCAGACCAGGAGGCCACAAACCACATGTCAAGATGACACCCGTCGGCCCCCTGCCCTCAAAAACCCACCGACCCCGATGGACCATGCACGTAACCTCTGCATCATACTGGGCTCTTCACTCACTATGAATCACCAGATCAACGCCGTCTCCTTGACTTGCTTCAACACCCTTTGCATACTATGTAAGACTTTCAAGTTGATCCCCCCGACTCCAGGAAAATACTCCCCAAGCACTCGTCACCAGCAGACTGGACTACGGCAACGCCCTCTATGCTGGAATCAACAAAAAACTCCTCCACAAACTCCAGACTGTCCAGAATGCCACAGCTAGACTAATCCTCGACATCCTACGACACAACCACATCACCCAATACCTCCGCGACCTCCATTGGCTCCCCATTGAAAGACGAATAACTTTCAAACTGCCGACAAAGCCCTCCACTGCCCAATACCTCAATGACTGCCTATCCTTCCATGCCCCCAAGAGAAACCTCCACTCAGTCGACCTCTCCATAGCCACCATCCCACGCTTCTACAGGATCAGAGCAGGTGGAAGGTTTTTCTCTTACCTCGCTGCCAAGACCTGGAACGACCTCCCCCTTCACCCCCGTAGAAGCCAGACCAATTCAGGAAGGACCTCAAGACCTGGCTCTTCGAATGACCAAACAGAGCTGCTTCCCCTACCCCCCCACCCCCAGTACCTTGAGACCCTAACGGGAGAGTAGCGCGCTCAACAAAACCCTGATTGATTGACAGATGTAACTGTTTGCTTTATGTGCATCAAGTTGGGATGTGGCTCTCAGGGAGGCGCAGGTGACAATAGAATAATCATTAGACAATGAATGCCTTTGTGCCCCTATAGCAGACATGGGTTTGATGCCAGATGTTAGGAAAATGGGGGGAAAAATAAATAAAAAAGAATTCGAAAAGAGTAAAATTAAATAGAAATTAAAATAAAGTAAAAAAATAACATAAAAAATATTTTAAAAAACCTAAAATTTAAAAAATGTAAATACAAAAATATATAAATAAGCAGAATTATCCTCAAGCATATAATTTATTAAACTGCTATCTCAACCATCCATGCAAGCCTATGGCAAAGGGTCACACTGGCTGGATGCACAGAATGGCTGCAGCCAGTGCCACATGGTCAACAACAACACTGAGCAAGAAGGCATGGGGACAAAGAAGACATGCAGGCCTATGGCAAAAGCACACTGGCTGCCTACGCAAAATGGCCACCAGCCACATGGTAACAACAACAACAACAACCAGGAAGAAGGCATAGCCACAAAAAAGAACACATGCGGGCGTACGACAAAAGCACACTGGCTGGCTACACAAAATGGCTGCCAGCCACATGCTCACAACAATCAGCAAGGAGGCATGGCCACAAACAAAGAACACATGCAGGCTTATGCCAAAAGCACACTGGCTGCCTACGCAAAATGGCCACCAGCCACATGGTCACAACAACAAGCAATAGACCTGGAAAACAAAGAACACACGCAAATCTATGGCAAAAGCACACTGGCTGCCTACACAAAATGGCCACCGACCACATGGTCAAACAGCAAGCAAGGAGGCATGACCTCAAACAAAGAACACATGCAGGCCAATGGCAAAAGCACACTGGCTGGCTACACAAAATGGCCGCCAGCTACATGGTCACAGCAAAAGCAGAAGGCCTGGAAAGCAAAGAGCATATGCAGTCCTATCGACACTGACTATACAAAATGGCCCCTGGCCACATGGCATGGGGAACAGAGACAAATGGTGCCCTATGGTAAAAATACTCACATACTGGCCAGACAAAGGAGGCATGATAACACAGAGAACACAGCATTAATTCAACAATGCCAAAAAGGAAAATTAACAAGGCTGAAATGTTTTATAACACACACATCCTCCAAAGGTATTACCCTACCTATACACTGTTTGCAGGTAAAAAAGGTGGAATACCACAAAACAACTAATTTTGTATTTTAATCAAATGCCATCCATGGCCTAAATTATGTTTTAATTTAACAGACACCACAGAAACAGTTATTTCATGCACCAATGACTAGTACTGGGCCTACTGGCTGGAAGGCCCATTGGCAGACTCGACAACATAGTCAATTAAAAGAATATTGCAAATGTATTTAAAAACATGGAGAAAATGTACTGAACTGTGCAACATTATTCCTTCACAAAAGAAGAAAAATTACATGCAAAAAATAACTAGGCCAATGCTGAAACTGTGGGCCACTCCATCACATTAAATGTTAAAAATAAAAAAAATTAAATTCTGGTGCATGCTCTCTATCAAACAAACAAAACCCTTATACAACTGTTTTTTTTAACTTACTTGTTAAATCTCAAACACCTAGTACTTAAATCCAATTGTATATATGAAGCAGACACAGAAAGTGATCCTTCCAGCGCCAAATCCAATTGTAAATTTACCAGGGGATGGACAAATCACTGGGAGGATCCTGCTGGGCAGAAATGGGAAGTTAGAGACTCTGTCGCACTTCCTTTCTGTTGGAAAAAAAAGTTAAACAAAAAGGACTCCTCGTACAAAAAAACAACATGAGCTGTACATTTGAGAAGGTTTTTTACTCCAGATTGGAAATATTTAGAAGCTTCTGAAGGAGAGAATCTTCCCCAGGTTGCAGCCGTGGTCGATCGCGATCACTTGAGATTGCGTACATCACAAAACAAGCATCGGAATTAGCTGGTGTGGCCTAAAGCCCTGCTAGCAGCCGCAAAATCTTACGGGAGCTCATGGGCGGCTTGAAAATCTTGTGGTGCTCGCGAATGGCTAGAAACTCTCCTGGGCACTTGCGAGCGCCCGGCAAGTTGCTCCCATGTGCGTGAAACAACATTTAAAGTGCGCCAACAAAAAAAACCTACTCTCCGTTGCGGAGTGCGAAATTTATCCATAGCTCTGGGTTCTATACTGAGTTGCAGAATTCCGCAAACTCCGCGAGCGAATTGGAGTTTTACACCTAGGCCAAATCACAGCATACAATCAAATGTATTTTTTTAAACCAGGAGTTTACCTGCATTTTAACTGCCCTTCATTTTGAAATCTGCATCATTCAGCTCCAGACTTCTCCTATCATGCTAATACTGCTTCACTTCTAAATGGTTAGAGTATAGATTGTGAGCCACAGCTATGTCTTTTGGGGTAGAGAGACTGCTAGAAAGAGTGATATTGACAGAGACTTTTGGTTGGCTAATGTGGCTTTTAATTGGATTGGCCAGAGAGGGCTAAAGTGTCGTCAACGGCTGCCTTTGCTTAAAACCAGTGTGGTTCCTAACCCCCTGACCTCATGATTGTGCACTGTGGTGGCAATTAATTAGGCACACTAACTGGGATAGGACTGGAAGTCCAAATGAAGAATAGCTTTGCAGAATTAATTACTCTTTTCCCTCACACTGTCTTGGTGTATTCCAACATGTGTCAAAGGCAGAAATGGAAGTGGTCTAATCAATTCTGTCCACAGGCTGACAAAGCCAGGAAACATGTTAATAAAACTATTTCTACATTTCTCAGAGATCACAACATAGGCTCTATATACAACAACAACCTGCGTTTTCACATGATTTACTAACCTCGTGAACAAGATCTTTGTTAAGATCGAAACGCGTAGAGGATTGCTGGAATGCTGAATAAATCACAGCTTTATAAATTATTAAGCTGCAGTTGCTTCGATTTTGTGAGTGTGAGCGGAATTGTCTCAATTGGGAGACGCTGGATGTAATATATATATATATATATATATATAAATATATATATATATATATATATATATATATATATATGTTATATATATATCGAGAACACTCCACCCGCCACTTGATGACTTCTTTCAAGAGATGGAGCACGGACCACGACATTGGTGCTGTTAAGTATTCTTTATTGTTCCATTCACATGGCAGCCATGACACGTTTCAGCCCAGGAAGGCCTTGATCACATGACGCCTATCACAGTCAACAGTTCCTTTTTATACCATTTTTTTACCTTATTTTTAAAGTGACATATGCAAGAAAGGTTTGTAGCCATAAATATATATCAAAACAATACCCTTTCAGGCATAGAGTGACGCCTAAATTATGCAAAAAAGAAGCAGAGAACTCTGGGTAGTTCACAAGTTTAGGTGGAAAGCAGCTCCTGTATAGAGCACTCTCAACACCAGCGACACTCTAGATCTGCTCACCTCAAATGTCTGCTTTTCTATCAAATTCTTTAAGCATAGGATTAGCACAGTGCCATCCACGCAGAGATAGAAAGAGACAAAGTCTTTTGCTATTTCAACAGCAAAGTCTTTAAGCATAGGACTAGCACAGTGCTGTCCATGCTGAGCTGTAAAATTACAAAAGCCAATTACCACTCCGGGCACAGTAATACAGCTCTGAATTGGTGAAATACCAACCAAGCCAACCCGAAATGAATAAAAGCAACTCCTGACACAGTGTTTCGCTCTATTTAGAGCTCTTCAGAGCTCTTCAGTATTACCTACTGGGGGTTGCCAGTAGGTAGTTATTGGTAGGACCTATTTTCTTTTCAAAATGCATTTTTTTTTTGCCAATATCTTTGGCGCCGTTTGACAAATCTTTGCGAAATTTTTAAAACTAATGGGGCGCTCCAGTCAGCTCCTGTGTTGAAAGTTTCAGGGTGATTCGTCAAGCAGGGACCGAGAAAAAGAGAGGTTCCTAAAACACGTTTTCTCCATGTTAATTTCCATGGGAAACTGTTGACGCATCTACAGCCCGTACTGCTGAACGGAATTACACCAAATTTGGCAAAAAGGTAGCTCTTTTTGTTAAATGGTGTAAATCAATTCAATAGTTGCTGAGAAAATTTAAAATTTTTCAGATATGCAACTGGGGACGGGGAGGATCCCCGAACCTTCCTGATCTCGTGCCTGATATCTGATTGGCTGCCAACAGTTCCAACCAGGAAGTGTTGGCAGCCATCTTGTGACACGGTTGAACTGAGTCACAATAAAAAAGGATTAAAAAACGATAAAAAACAAGAAAAGGGGGCATGGTGGAAACACCCTGACCCCCTAGGCCTGCTCAGGGGGTCCCATAGGGACCCCCCAGGGCCTAATAAAGCAGTTTTTATTTTATTTTCAGCGGGATTCGCACTGGGTGCGCAAATTCTGCTGAAAACTTTTTAAAAACGAAGCGCTGGCTCCTGCGCTATATTTCTTTTAAGCCCAAGCCCCCGGGTGGGCCAGGCCCTGAGGGCATTTGCAAATTATGATGATAGTCATTTGATGCGAGGGGCACGGGGCCCCCATGCAGCCCCGGGAACCGCCACCTCCCCGGGGCTTTATTGTTTAAAAATACCTGGGGGGGCTCCTGCCCCGCTGCAGCCCCGGGGACCGCCACCTCCCCAGGGCTATGTTTAAAAAATGAAGTGTGGGGGGCTCGAGCCCCCTCACACTGCTCTGGGGACCACCACCTCCCCGGGGCATACATACATTAAATGCGGGGGTCTATTGCGACACCCCAGCCCCGGGGGCCACCACCTCTCGGGGCTTTAAACATGTTGGAGGGAGCCCCACTCATGGAGCCCTCGTAGAGCCCTCCATGGCCCTGGGGACTGCCACCCCCCAGGGCCGGCTCCAGCCATGTCCTGGGGTGCCCACCCCCCAGACATTGCAGTTTGCTATGGGATGGCGGGAGCACTTCTCCCGCCATCCCATAGTAAACAATGTACTCACTTTGAACAAGCGAGAGCACTTTGCTCTTGCTTGTTCAAAGCAAGTACACTTTTCTTTTTATCCCCAGGTAGCTGCATGTCAACAACTCCCTGGGGGTGAAACGCCATGCTGGCTCCACCCCGCGGTCTCTTTAAAGATGGTCATGCACCGGGGAATGGGGGCCCTGGGGCCGAAATGGCCCGGAGGGGGGCTGTGCGGCCCCCCTCCCTGAAAATCAAATTTTAAAAAAATGGAAAAAGCCCCGGGGAATGGGGTCCCCGTGGCTGAAAATGGCCTGGGAGGGGGCCACTAAGGACGCTCAGAGCCCTCCCTTAAAAACAAAATTGAAAAAAATGGCCAGGCCCCTGGGGATGGGGCCCCGGGGCCCATAGGGGTCAAGGAAATGGGGGCCACATCCCCATTACTAAAATAAAAAAATAAAAAAAGGAAGCCGGCAACTCTCCAGAGGCCCCGCCCCCTTTCTCCACTTCTCTGCAAATGCACCTCCTGGCGCGCTCTTGGTTGGAGGATGAAATCCCTTCGCTGCTGAGGGTCCTTAGGGGCCAACTAGCCCACCTCTTACCTCCAGTAAGCCCCACCCAGTGGGATTGCTGAGAGGTGGTTGGAGTTTCTGAGTGTTAAATATATATACTAAGATACTACAAAACTTAAGTAAGTGTAGTTTGAATACTACTAAAGTGTAATACTATTTGTAAGACATATTATGTGAGTGGCTGTGTGATTGTGTGTATCTGTGTCTCTGCCCTCTCTTTCTCATTGTGGCTAGCCTAAAAATAAAAACAAATACCTGCACATTCAAAGGATTCTCCATGGATTCTCTCCAAAAAGACATCATTTGTCTAGTAATCACGCCACACCCTATAACTTGAATCTCTGAACTGCAATACCCAAGCCTTCTAGACCTTGCTACACCCACAGAAGTACTGTAAATAAACATCTGTCCATCAGCAATAAAAGAAATGGAGGATGATCAATAACTGGATATGATACAACACATCTAGATGCATCCCTCTTGACTTCAAAACACCTCAAGCACTGCATCAACCAGCTCATGGTCCACTCAGACACACAAGTGGAACACAATGAACCGTATCACTATATTCAGTCTCACATGATACCACAAAATAGACTATCTATTCCTTCCCATTCCAGCAAGAACCATCCCTATGAAACCATTTGCATCAACAGACCTTAGCAGCAAGGCCTATGCAAAATTTGTGTTACATCAGCTTAATCTCTTGTAATTCAAGAATTGGGCAATACACAAAAAGTGCAACATTTTCATTTGATTTTTGCTTACGGATTTCTAGTTCAAATAGAAAATATCTCAATGAGCGACATTCTCTCCTAAAATGAGACATTTTTGTGCTTGAACCAGACTTTTGCTACATTTAACATTTTTGATCAAGGCAGACCCTTGTGGGAAAAAGTTTACTTGAGATACTGATGAAATCTATTTCACATAATAAAAGCAATCTTCCAAAAGGCATGTGCATTTCACAGAAAAAAACACAAATTTTAATTAATGACCTCACAGCTCTATTAATTTTGTAGATGATTTCAGAAAACAGGCCCTTTTGCATGTGTTCCCCTATTTTTGCCCTCATTTGGACTACTAGATGCTGGTTTTCGACTCTGACAGTGCACTGAACCCTGCTAGCCAGGCCCTGGTGCCAGTTCTCTCTCCCTAAAACTGATACAGGTGAATTGGTAACCCCAACTGGCAAGAACCTTAACCCCTTTACAAGTCCCTAGTATGTGGTACCCTTGGTACCGAGGGCATGGGTTTTAAGGGGGTCACCAGGGCCTGAAGCACTGTTTGTGCCACCCTGAGTGACCCAAGGAAACTGATGACAGCAGGCTTGATTGCAGGAACAGTGCAAACTGCACAAACTCAACTTCTGTCTTCACCATGTGTAGCAAGGTCAATGCACTATTTTTAATATATGCCAGTCACTCCTAAGGAAGGCCACCAGAGCCCAGGAGACGGGGTACATTATATTAAAGGTGTGGCCATATAATTGCAACCTTTGCTATCCCTATAGTGTTTTTTTTTCCATTAAGTGATCAGCGGTCCACAGGATAACATAGGCTGGCACCCGGTCAAACTCAAGGTTAGAGCTCCTTTATGGTACTGACGAAATATGTCATGTTTGGTATCAAACGGCATGCCTCATAATCCCTGATATGAGTCCCGTGTCGAGAGGGATGTGGTATGCACTCAGATGGCTACCTTAGATGTTGCTCACCTGGTAGCCCCAGGCTTTCCTGTGCACTGGCAGCCAGCCTGCAGCAGCTGCCGTCAAGACAGGAATCTGACCCCCTGCCAGGAGGTGTGAACTCTCCCAGGAGTCAGAAACAATGGCCTGGATGGGAAGGATGGCACACATCCCTCCCTGATAGGATGGCTAATGAAGTGGCACATAAAGGCGGTGAGCTTAAAAGCCTTCACCGCCTACGATATGCACCCAAGCTGCCTCCCAAAGGGGGAAACAGCCCTCCCTCTGCCCCCAGGCACATTTGCACCTGGGGCTGGCAGGAAAATGTGCTATTTAGGAGTTGTACAACCCATAGAAGGATAGCCACACCTCTAGGGTGGGCTATCAGGTCTGTACAGGTAAGGAAGGTTTCTGCCATTTTTAAAAGTGGCAGAACAGAGTGTTCCAGGTATAAAAGGTGATGCACACCCCTAGATGTAGTCACCTTAGGGACGGATTAGCCTCTGGAACTAGTAGCCCATTGGCCGCTTTCACCCGCACCCCTAATACCCCTGAATGTAGGATTTAAGGAGCACTCCTGGCACCAGAGCCTCAGTTCTGATCTGACTTGCAACAATGGACACAGGAGAAACCCAAGTCGGCGACATCAGGAGTTTCACAAATCAAAGGCATGATAACCTGCACCTGTGGCAATCTTCCCGGAACTGCATGACTGTGACTTGTCCCAGACAAAAGACCAGTTCCACCAGACAGAGGGACCCCTTTGAGATTCAAAAACAACTCCAGACTCCCCTGGACTAGTGGTACTAGTCCCCTGCACATCACAGGTAAAAACAACATACCCAAACCAAAGAATCCCTGGCCTTCTGGCCCTCCAAATGGTGGCCCAAAAGTATATGGTCCGTTGCATTGTGGGAAACATAGCCCTGACCTTCAGCAAGTTTCAGGCAGCTACTATTTGTCCCCTGGACCGCCGGATGTCGAAAAAAACTTCTTGCTGAGCTTACAGCTGCCAAGGCTTGTTGGTGGCCAGTCCTGCAACCACCACCTTTACCTGATGCTGCAACTCAAAGGAACACCAAAAGACCTTTATCTGACCCCGGCAGTGGCCTCCTTGTTGACTTTTTGCACCTTTTTTCTCACCAGCACTGTGTAAGTGGTAAAACCAGCCCCCCCGCCTCCCCTGCTTCAGCACCACGATCCGACAGGACAACTCTACACTGGGCTTCTAGAGCCAGGCAAAATCAAACTGACAGTCACCGTAACTCGACCTGCAGATGACTGATTGTCACTAGTGCTTTTTCCCATTGACTGCAATGCTAAAGTTTTGCAGTATTGATTTGCAGTGATTTATTATTGCTTCTGAAATCGATAACTCCAGTTGTACATTTCTGATTTACTTCATTTTGGTGTCTAAATATATATAAAAATCTGCTTTATGTTTACAAATTGGAGTAAGATTTATTTAGAGTTGTATCAATTAGTTATCATCTATGTTGGAACTCTGAAGTGCTTAACCCATGTTCCTCTAGTAAATCCTGACTGCTCTTTGTCACACTACCAGAACTGAGCTAAGGATTTATTATTGGGAATCCAAGGCCCATCTTTGGGGTATTGTGAGAGTATTGCATAGTCAAGCCTAACCAGCATCACCACATAATAGTCCACTTCTTACAAGGGCATTCTATCTTTCACCACTGCAAATCTCCTTCCAGCGATGCGCTCACATCTCCCCTCAACAAAGTTGGATTGTACAAAATCTCTAACCATCCATGCAGCTGTTCCATCCCAGATCCCTGCCCTTTTAGTCTCCGTTCTACAGGTCCACCTTTATTCTCTCTTGTACTGCTGTTTGGGGACCTCTAATCCCAAGGGACCGACACACATTAGGGCTGGTGCTCTTAAGAGTCACGCTTTGTGCGTGAGGATTACTCCCACTCCTTACATTTTCACAGATCACCGCTGCTGGCTGTGGTTTGTAGTATTTCGAGTGCAATGTCTGCACCCTTGAATAATGACGCCTGGCCTCCGCAGTCCAATGACCAGGGACAAGCAATGCCACTTTGTGTTTTGTATAAACAGCGTGAATGCTCATCAGCAATATGTGCAGGGCTTGGATAGAATGATTGTGAGAATCAGACTGAGTGCAGAGGCCCCCCGTTCTTTAGAGCTGCCCCTGATGTTTCCATTATATGAAACAGTGAGCACAAGATGGAGGGCGGCTGCTTTCTACAAGGACACAATAGTGCTTACTTCTCCAGTTTGCTTATTCTTCAGGTGCTGTCTGGGGGGGAAGGTACACGTTTTCCTGGAGTTTTCCTGGCAGAGCAGGCTCAGGAGGATGTACTGTGTGATGTCACCTAAGAACCAGAGCACACAGTGCATTGTGAGGGAAGGACTCACCCTACCCTCTTCAGAAACAGTTCTGAAGAAGAATACTGCCCCAATCTGCTTAACCAGGAATATCCCAAAAATACAGAGCCACTGATAGGTTAATGGACTGCTCCTCAGCACTGAAGAGTTGAACAGTAAGCTGGAGGACCACTCCAGCTCTGTGAAGAGTTACCCCATTCACACCTGAGTGGGCACCACTGTGGTGCCTCCTGAGTATGGGCTGCATGGTGCATGTCCCCTCAACGCGGGCACCAACCCTGGATCCCTGCTTACGCTCAGCTGGCCTGCCATACATCTTCCGTGTACCTTGTCAGCTCAATAGTCGAGACTCCCAGTATACCAAGAAGCCCTTTTTGCACCACACCAGCAACTGGAAGAAACATTCATCCCAAAAATGTGTACAGCTTAGTGCCAACTGTGCCTGGTGACCACACTCCGTCGTTTGGCACCTATTTAGTTATTTTTCCTTGTGGCCCTGATCTATAATGCAGAGGTCTAGTTGGCTTGTGAACCAACCAGTACTAGGACCTTGAGGAGCACATGACTGATTGTGTGCCCTTGTGCATGTCTGCTCACACAATCAACTTCTTGTTTGGGTCAGACCGCTGAATGTAATCTCCCACATTAGGCAAAGCCTCCAGAAAGTCATGATGCCCCTTGGACTCCTCAACAATGATCAAAAATAGCATATTATAAGGGGTAGTTGGCGATAGAGTGAGAGAAGCAGTTGGGACAGAGATTAGGAGATGAGGAGAGAAGCGAGAAAGTAAAATAGAGCCTTAAGAATCAAAATGGGAGCTTAATACACGTGGAGAAAAGGTGATTGGAGATTGTAAGTTGAATTTATAGCTTATCATGTTTTTACCAGTACAGCTGGCTGAATGTGATTTCAATGCACAATGTTGCACCTATTTTCTAATAAGACCCAAAAATAACCTTGCATGGTGTCATTGAAGTCATATTAATGTTTTTTACAAATGGCTTAACAATGGCACCCCCTTGTTATTTGTTACCTCATTCTCTTGGTTAGAAGAGCTGATGCCTTCTCTTTGAACGCATATAAACCATGACTTCATTTGCTAGTACAGTGACTGAAAAATACAAGCTACTTCCTGAGAAGTCCAAGTTCTATTATAAAGGTGATTTAGCTTGACTTTAATCTGCACCTGTAATAATAACACTCCCTCTGCAAGTATATATTTTTAATTTCTAGTACACACGCCAGGCTTCCATGCTTTGTAGATCCATCACTCATAAAAGTGCATGCTCAACTAAGGGAAAACAGCCTTTACCACGCAGTCTGAACCCTGCATGATTTTACCACGCAGGCTGAACCACGCAGCCTGCGACATTACCACACAAGCATTTACCATGCAGGATTTTAAAATGAATATGCCTTTACCAAGCATGCCTTCAGAACAAATTTTGTTGTAAAGGCATGATTGGTAAAGGCGTGTTCATTGTAGAAGTTTTAAAGGTAAGTACATGTAAGTGTTTTATATATATATATATATTATCTACTGGCGGTCGCCAGTAGATAGTTATAGTTAGGACCTATTTTCCATAGGAAATCCGCGACATTCTATTTGAAATAACTCTCTTGCCGGTTGACGAATCTTCGCGAAATTTTCAAACTTTATGGCCCGCTCCGCTCCGCTCCTACCCTGAAAGTCTCGGGGTGATTCGTCAAGCGGGGGCCGAAAAAAAAGGGGGGTCCCAAAACGTGTTTCCCCCATTCATTTTCCCATAGGAAACTTTAGACACGGCTACAGCCCGAATTGCTGAACGGAATTACACCAAATTTGGCAAAGAGGTAGTTCTTGGTTCAGAAAGTACCCTTTTTGTTAAATGGTGTAAATCCGTTCAGTAGTTCCTGAGAAAATCAAAAGGAAAATCACATATATATCTATGGCCGCGTCGGATTCGCGCACCCTCCCGATCACGAGCTGTCTGCTAATTGGCTGTCAACACTCCAAACCAGGAAGTGTTGGCAGCCATCTTGTTCCTCGGTAGAACCGAGGAACAAGAAAGCAGTAAAAAGTGCGCAAAACGCACAAAGGGGGCAGGGTAGAAACCCCTGACCCCCTAGGTCTGCTCAGGGGTCCCACAAGGACCCCTGGGTAGAAAAAGCATTTTTTTTTTTTTTTTAAATCGGCAGGATGCGCTCAGGGAGCGCGGATCCTGCCGAAAAAAAAAAATCGAAGCGCGGTCTCCCGCGCTTTGATGGTAATTTGCCCCCGGGTGGCCCAAGTCCCGGGGGCATGGTGGGGGGGTTTTAATTTATGTAGGGGACCCAAGCCCCGTGGACCGCCACCCCCCGGGGCTTTAGAAAAAAAAGCCCCCCACACGCCCCGGGGACCGCCACCTCCCCGGGGCACTAAACATTTGAATATGGGGGTCCGTTACGGACCCCCAAAGCCCCGGGGACCACCACCTCCCCGGGGCTGTGAAATAGTTGGGAGGGGGGCCGCGCGGCCCCCTCCTGGAGCCCTTGATGGCCCTGGGGACCGCCACCCCCCAGGGCCGGCTCCTGCAGTGTCCCGGGGTGCCTACCCCCGGGACACTGCTGTTTGCAATGACAGGACGGGAGCCTCGCGGCTCCCATCCTGTCATTGCAAACTGCTTTGGATATTGGATATTCCAATATCCAAAGACAATTGCTTTTCCACACGGGGAGCAGCATGTTAGCTGCTCCCCATGTGGAAAAGCAATGCCGGCTCCGTAGGACACGGGGAGCCGGCGGGACTGTGGGGGGTTTGGGGACCCCCCCACAGTCCCCAACCAGAGGCCAGGCCCCGGGGGATGGGGTCCCCGGGGCAAGTAGTGGCCCGGGAGGGGGGCCACGCGGCCCCCCTCCCCAAATTTAAAATTTTTTAAAAAAAAGTGCAAGGCCGGCCCCGGGGATGGGGTCCCCAGGGCCTTAAATGGCCTGAGGAGGGGGCCACGCAGCCCCCTCCAAATAAAAAATCAAAAAATCGAGGCCATGCCCCGGGGATGGGGTCCCCGGGGCCAATACAGGCCGTTTTTTTTTTTTAAATTTAAAAAATAAAATAAAATGCTCTGGCCCCGGGGGATGGGGTCCCCGGGGCCAAAAGTGGGCAAGGGAAGGGGGGCCACGCAGCCCCCGTCCCATTAAAAACCAAAAAGAAAAAGAAAAAAACGACCGGCATCGTGCCGGGAGGCCCCGCCCCCTCTCTGCAGTACTCTGCAAGCGCGCCCCCTGGCGCGTTTTAAGAAGGGGAAGTAATTCCCCTTGAATACTGGGGGTCCCTGGGGCCAACTAACCCACCAGGAACCTCCAGTATGCGCCAGGGGCTGCGTTGCAGAGAGGTGTACAGAGGCCACGCCCCTTTTACACCTCTCTGCAACGCAGCTCTGTGGCGCTTTTTAGAAGTACATGGTGGGCTAGTTGGACTCCAGGGACCCTCAGGATTCAAGGGGACTTAATCCCCCAACTTAAAACGCGCCACGGGGCGCGTTTGCATAGTGGTGAAGGGAGGGCGGGGCTTCAGGTGACATGTGTGCAAACAGGCCCCGTGGCGCGTTTTAAGATGGGGAATTAAATCCCCTTCAATCCTGAGGGTCCCTGGGGGCCAACTAGCCCACCATGTACTTCTAAAAGCGCCACAGAGCTGCGTTGCAGAGAGGTGTAAAAGGGGCGTGGCCTCTGTACAAGTCTCTGCAACGCAGCCCCTGGCGCATACTGGAGGTTCCTGGTGGGCTAGTTGGCCCCCAGGGACCCTCATGATTCAAGGGAACTTAATCCCCCAACTTAAAACGCGCCACGGGCGCGTTTGCACAGATGTCACCTCAGGCCCCGCCCCTCCCTTCACCATTGTGCAAATATTCCTATAAAATCTGCCGAAATACGAATTCCGATTTACTCACCTGTTATCAGGAGAGACCTCAGTGCTGCATCTTTCAGCCCAGTACTGATCCTGAAAAGTAATTTTAACCGTACTTACCAGTAACTTGAATTTCCTTCCATAGGATATCATTGCCTGCTTTTTGCTGAAAAAGTTTTGAAGTGTCGATTTTTGAAACATACAAATATTCATCTAAAATCAGCCGAAATACGAATTCCAATTTACTCACCTGTTATCAGGAGAGACCTCAGTGCTGCATCTTTCAGCCCAGTACTGATCCTGAAAAGTAATTTTAACTGTACTTACCAGTAACTTGAATTTCCTTCCATAGGATATCATTGCCTGCTTTTTGCTGAAAAAGTTTCTAAGTGTCGATTTTTGAAACATACAAATATTCCTCTAAAATCGGCCGAAATACGAATTCCGATTTACTCACCTGTTATCAGGAGAGACCTCAGTGCTGCATCTTTCAGCCCAGTACTGATCCTGAAAAGTAATTTTAACCGTACTTACCAGCAACTTGAATTTCCTTCCATAGGCTAACATTGACTGGTTTCACTTGGAAATTCTTCTAAGTGTGGAGTTTTGGAACTTTATAATATTCCTCTAAAATCAGCCGAACTACGAATTCCGATTTACTCACCTGTTATCAGGAGAGACCTCAGTGCTGCATCTTTCAGCCCAGTACCTATCCTGAAAAGTAATTTTAACCGTGCTTACCAGTAACTTGAATTTCTTTCCATAGGCTAACATTGACTGGTTTCACTTGGAAATTCTTTTAAGTGTGGAGTTTTGGAACTTTATAATATTCCTCTAAAATCAACCGAACTACGAATTCCGATTTACTCACCTGTTATCAGGAGAGAACCCAGTGCTGCATCTTTTAGCCCAGCACTGACCCTGAAAAGTAATTCTAACCGTACTTACCAGTAACTTATATTTCCTTCCATAGGAATCCATTGTCTGGTTTTCAGCAGAAAAGTTTCAAAGTGTCGATTTTCACAAATTACAAATATTCCTTAAAAATCGCCTGCATGACTTAAATGCATTCTTTCAACTGTTTACAGGAGATGCACCAGTGCTGGATCCAGGATCCAACACTGAGTAAGAAAAAGTAACGATAACACTACTTACCTGCTAAGTGAATTTCCTCCCATAGGATAACATTGGTGATTCTATGTGAAAAAGTTTCTAAGTGTCAACTTTTAAAATACAATAATATTCCTTAAAAATCACTACTGTAACCAAAACGCTTTTACTCAACTGTTTACAGGAGATGTCCCAGGACTGAATCTAGGATCCAGTCCTGTGGTTAGAAAAAGTAATCCATAAAGTAACTAATTGCATTTAACTAGAAAATCACATTGAGCTCAATGTTGCATTGTGTTTGAAATTGTGTTGCCCATTGCAACAACTGTAACTACTGTACTTAAAACTCTATTGCCTATTTGCAAACTATTTAAACTAAAGTAATTCATTCTGAGAAAGTATATTTTGTAATGTAATGTATAATGTAATTACAATGTAATTTAATAAATAAAATATCTAAAAATAAATAGTTTAAAAAAATGTAGTAAATCAGTATCAAAAAAATAAATATAACAATTAATACATTTAAAAATTGACATTTACAAAACCTTTGAAATTCACTGAAAAAACCATAGGTTTTAGGTACGTTATAGTTAGAAATTAGCATTTAAAAAACCTTTGAAATTCACTGAAAAAACCATAGGTTTCAGACACATTATAGTTAGAAATTAGCATTAAAAAACCTTTGAAATTCACTGAAAAAACCATAGGTTTCAGGTACGTTATAGTTAGAAATTAACATTTAAAAAACCTTTGAAATTCACTGAAAAAACCATAGGTTTTAGGGAGAGTTATAGTTAGTTGGACATTTCACTCGTACAAAACCCGTGAAATTCCCCGTTATAGTTAGTTCAGCTAACTATAACTCGCGCCCCGCAATGCACTGCTGATGACGTCACATATTACATCACTCGTGACATGGTCAGTGACATCACTGATGACATCACTGATGACATCTCAAATGACATCACTGATGACATCATCCATGTGATAATTTCATGCATCCTCTCACACCCTAATATAACCTTTGATACACCCACTCTAAATTACAGACTGCCATTCTCAAAACCATAGACACTCCAACACCAATAACTACATACCCACTCACTGATTCTTAGGTCTACACACACATCCACTCACTCACCTGTACAGTCACTCATACTTACGGTCACTCAGTACAGGACTATCATATGCACTAATACACCTACATAGACACTCACACACCGCCACTCATCCATAGAGGTACTCACACACCTAGTCAGTCATGGAAATAATTAATCACACTGCCATTTACTCACCTATACAGTTATACGCACACCAGCTCACTTACTCATACAAATACTAGCACATTCTTACGCTCTTATACAATCACTAATACAAGTACACACTCATCCATACAGCCACTCTCACAATCACACACTCTCACTTATACCCATTTATATACTACAACACACATATATACTGCCTTTCACATATGTAGTTACTCACACATGTACCACTGAGATATACATTCACTCACTAACACACCCATACACACACTCACCCACCCATACAGTCCATCACAGATGCACTCTTGAAACCATGCACCCAGTGAATCACCCACTGATACATCTATGTGCAGTCACACACACCCCATCCACACAAACACTCAGGCACCCATACAGATACTCAGACAACCAATCAATAACTCATATAGACACTCATGTAGCTATTTACAAACCCATGCAGCCACTTACACACCAACAGACAGACGGATAAAGACATTCACACAGTTTAGTAACTAACCCATGCATTTAGTAAGATACGTTTAATCACTCACTAATAGTCAGTCATGCACCTACTATATCATCCATCCAGACGCTTATACACCCACTCATTATTCAATACACCTTGGCATATATATTAAACATATTTAAACTTTACAGAAACACACAGTCACTGGATGATGTCATCAGTGATGTCATTTGAGATGTCATCAGTGATGTCATCAGTGATGTCACTGACCATGTCATGAGTGATGTAATATGTGACGTCATCAGCAGTGCATTGCGGGGGCGCGAGTTATAGTTAGCTGAACTAACTATAACGGGGGAATTTCACGGGTTTTGTACGAGTGAAATGTCCAACTAACTATAACTGTCCCTAAAACCTATGGTTTTTTCAGTGAATTTCAAAGGTTTTTAAATGCTAATTTCTAACTATAACGTGTCTGAAACCTATGGTTTTTTCAGTGAATTTCAAAGGTTTTTTAAATGCTAATTTCTAACTATAACGTACCTGAAACCTATGGTTTTTTCAGTGAATATATATATATATATATATATATATATATATATATATATATATATATTTCCATATGTTGCCCTGCTATTGAGGACGCACACCACTGCAGGTTAGTTGAACAACGATTTATTAAAAGAAAAGCGGCATTTCACTCCGACTCTTTAATCCTTTGCCTAACGCGTGTCCAAGCTTCTTCATCAGAGGCAGCGCGAGTATCCAGGAAGTGCCTGCGAAACCACCCTAGGCCTGCTCAAGGGGTCCCACAGCGACCCCGAGGGCCAAAAAAAGCTTTTTTTTTATTTTCTTCTGGATTCGCGTAGGGTCCCTGAATCCAGCCGAAAATTTGAAAATGAAATGAAACACGGTCTCTCTTGCTTCGTTTCTTTTAAGCCCCCGGGTGGGCCAGGTCCCAGGGGTAATCCTCAATTATTATGCGGGGGCCCCTGCAGCCCCGGGCACCGCCACCTCCCCAAGGCATGGTTAATATTATGCAGGGGGCACGCAGCACGCCTTGCAGCCCCAGGGACCGCCACCTCCTCGGGGCTTTAAATCAAAAATGCATGGGGGGGCTCCTTTCCCCCACACTGCCTGGGGACCGCCAACTCCCCGGGGCATTACTTTTATTATGGGCGGGGGGGCCACACGGGCCCCCCCAAGCCCCGGGGACCGTGACCTCCCAGGGGCTTTAATTTGAATAAGGAATATGTGGGGGGGCTCCTGCCCCTCCCCACACTGCCCCAGGGACCACCACCTACCCGGGGCAAACATAAATTAAGGGTGGGGATCCGTTGCAGACCCCTGGCCCTGGGGACCACCACCTCCCTGGGGCTTAAAACATGCAGGGAGGGGGGCTGCGTGGCCCCCCTCCAGGAGCCCTTCATGGCCCTGGGGACCACCACCCCCCAGGACTGGCTCCAGCAATGTCCCGGGGTGCCCACCCCCAGGACATTGCAGTTTGCTATGGCAGGATGGGAGCACTGCTCCCGCCCTGCCATAGCAAACAGTGTACTCGCTTTGAACAAGCAAGATCACTTTGCTCTCGCTTGTTTAAAGTGAGTACACTTTGCTTTTTACCACCAGGGAGCTACATATTAGGAACTCCGTGGGGGTAAAAAGCAATACCGGCCCCTGCAGGAGGCGGGAACCGGCTGGGACAGCGGGGGCCTTCAGGCTCCCCCGCGGTCCATTTAAAGATGGCCATCCCCCAACCCAGAGTGCCCAAGGAAGCGCGTTTGCAGATTGGTGGGCAAAGGAGGCGTGGCCTGCTATCAGAACTTAGCAATCCTGCTGTGTGAGACTTAGTGGAGGTAACAGGAAGGGTAGTTGGCCCCCAAGGATTTCCTTGGGGGCCAACTATCCCTCCTGTTACCTCCAGTAAGTCCCAAACAGTGGGATTGGTAAGAGAACTTCAGAGGCCACGCTCCCGTTTGTCCACCACTCTGCAAACGTGCCTCCTGACACACTACTGGTTGGGGGATGAAGTCCACTTTACTCCTGAGGGACTTTGGGGTCCAAGAAGGCATCCTGGTAACTCCTGTAAGTCCTACGCAGCAGAAATCCTGAGTGCTGGTCAGTGGCCCAGCCCACTTTCTCTACCACTCTGGAAACACGACTACTAGTTAAAGAAGCAATTGCAATGCAATAGGTCTTGCATTTGTGACAGTAGAGCTATCGCAGTTATAAATGTAAAAGTTTCTTACTAATGTTTTTTGGAGTAGAGTGGATGTACGTTGTGTGCGTTGTGTGTAATGGAATTATGTGGTATGTTGTGCCGTAAAATAATGTGGATAGAAAGTATGTGGTATTTAGTGTATAGGAATTATGTAGAGTGGGATTATGTGTTATGGAGAGTAATTATGTGGTATGGTAGTCTGTGTTATGCAGTGGTAACCTCAGGTTTTGTCTTCCTCGTTTCCATAGAAACTAAAATTTAAACTCAATGTGACAAAAAAAAGAAGAAACCACTGAGGAGCACTTCTGGACCTAGTCAGAGGTATGAGCAGGGCCACTGAAATTATGCGACTGTTCATCTGCACCGATTTTTCCATAATTATACATTTGCCACATTTGCCACACAATCCACCATCTGCTGCATAATCTGCAGATTTGAACAAAAAAACCTGTGTTTCTAGCTCAAACGACTCAAATGTTACCAAAAATGCAGCGACAAGTGTTACAGCGTGGTGGAAGGCCCTTTCCAAACATGTAACTTTTTGCTAAATGTGGGTGTTAAATTGGTACTAATGGTGCGCAACCACTCTTGCTTCTTTCTGCGCCTCTCTTGCCTCTTTCTGCATTTCTCTTCCTTCTTTCTGCACCTTTATTCCTTTTTCTGCTCTTCTCTTGCCTCTTTCTGCACATCACTTCTGCTTTCTGCACTTCCCTTCTTTCTGCACCTCTTTTGCTTCTTTCTGCACCTCTCTTGCTTCTTTCTTCTGCACCTCTCTTGCCTCTTTCTGCACTTCTCTTGCTCCTTTCTGCACTTCTGCTGCCTCTTTCTGCACCCCTCTTGCCTCTTTGTGCACCTCTATTGGTTCTTTCTGCACCTCTATTGGTTCTTTCTGCACTGCTCTTGCTTCTTTCTGCACCTCTCTTGCAAATTTCTGGTCCCCTCTTGCCTCTTTCTGCACCCCTCTTCCCTATTTCTGCACCTCTATTGCCTCTTTCTGCACTTCTCTTGCCTTTTTTTGCACCTCACTTGCTTCTTTCTGTACTTCCCTTGCTTCTTTCTGCTCTCCTCTTGCTTCTTTCTGCACCCATTTTGCTTCTTTCTGCACCTCTGTTGCTTCTTTCTACACTTCTCTTGTTTCTTGCTACACCTCTCTTGCTTTTTTCTGCACCCCTCTTCCCTCTTTCTACACCCCTCGTCCCTCTTTCTGCATCTCTGTTGCCTGTTTCTGTACCTCTCTTGCCTCCTTTGGCACTTCTCTTGCCTCTTTTTGCACCTCTTTTGCTTCTTTCTGGACTTCTGTTGCCTCTTTCTGCACCCCTCTTGCCTCTTTCTGAACCTCTGTTGGTTCTTTTTGCACTGCTCTTTCGTCTTTCTGCACCTGTATTGCAAATTTCTGCACCCCTCTTGTCTCTTTCTGCACCCCTCTTCCCTCTTTCTGCTCCTCTCTTGCCTCTGTCTGCACCTTTCTTGCTTCTTTTTTCTGCACCTCTCTTGCCTCTTTCTGCACTTCTCTTGCTCCTTTCTGCACTTCTGCTGCCTCTTTCTGCGGCCCTCTTGCCTCTTTCTGCACCTCTATTGGTTCTTTTTGCACCTCTATTGGTTCTTTCTGCACCTCTCTTGCAAATTTCTGTACTCTTCTTGTCTCTTTCTGCACCTCTCTTCCCTCTTTCTGCACCTCTCTTGCCTCTTTTTGTACTTCTCTTGCCTTTTTTGCACCTCCCTTGCTTCTTTCTGCACTTCCCTTGCTTCTTTCTGCACCTCTGTTGCTTCTTTCTATACTTCTCTTACTTCTTTCTACACCTCTCTTGCTTTTTTTCTGTACCCCTCTTCCCTGGTTCTGCACCCCTCTTCCCTCTTTCTGCATCTCTGTTGCCTGCTTCTGTACCTCTCTTGCCTCCTTTGGCACTCTCTTGACTTTTTCTGCACCTCTGTTGCTTCTTTCTGGACTTCTCTTGCCTCTTTCTGCACCCCTCTTGCTTCTTTCTGAACCTCTGTTGGTTCTTTTTGCACTGCTCTTTCGTCTTTCTGCACCTGTATTGCAAATTTCTGCACCCCTCTTGCTCTTTCTGCACCACTCTTCCCTCATTCTGCTCCTCTCTTGCCTCTGTCTGCACCCATGTTCCCTCTTTCTGTACCTCTTTTACCTGTTTCTGCAAGTCTCTTGCCTCTTTCTGCAGTTCTCATGCCTCTTTCTGCACCTCTGTTGCTTCTTTCTGCATTTCTCTTGCCTCTTTCTGCACCTCCTTTGGTTCTTTCTGTACTTCTATAGCTTTTTTCCGTACCTCTCTTGCTTCTTTCTTAACCCCTCTTGCCTCTTTCTATACCTCTCTTGCCTCTTTCTGCACTTCTCTTGCCTCTTTCTGCACTTGTCTTGCCTCTTTCTACACCTCACCTCTTTCTGCACCTCTCTTGCCTCTTTCTGCGCCTCTCCTGCCTTTTTCTGCACTTCTCTTGCCTCATTCTGCACATTTCTTACTCTTTCTACATCTCTCTTGTTTTTGCTGCAATTCTCTTGCTTCTTTCTGTACTTCTCTTGCCTGTTTCTGTATTCAAATGGGAAGTGCAAGCTATCAAGTTTAAAGATCTGCGTGCTCTCGTGACTGAGGTATATGTCTACTTGTACATGTATTCTCATGTGTTATGCATCTGAAGATGGTATCTTAAAAAGCGGGTAGCTTCTCTTATACGTGGTGAAATCTTCTCAGTTCTGCTCTGCCATTCGGTTGCACAGGCAGACATGTCTTATGTACATAGGTGTTATAGAGGCCCTCAAATATACTATTGAATTCCCATGTGCCCTATGAGCACAAATAAATAAATACTCCTTTTTGTACACACATTTACAGAGTATGCTGTTTGAAACAAAGGAATTCAAGTATTTGTATGTTTATTTTGTTGTAACATGTCACTAGGTAAAAGCACAAACACATACATTCATATCTTCACAAACTTGGTGAGACATACAACAGTGATATGGTTAGGATTGCTGTTTTACATTAGGTACGCCTAACATTCTGAGCAGTCGATGAATAGTGAACCTTCAAGAGAAAAGTGAGGTTTAAGGCATCTTGGGAGAAGGATTAGTGATTAGGCTACTTTGTTTGAGTCTGTGGAAAGGTACAGTCAAAGTAGGCCTCTTTCTGCACATCTGTTGCTTCTTTCTGCACTTCTCTTGCTTCTTTCTCCACCTTTCTTCCTCTTTCTGGACTTCTGTTGCCTCTTTCTGCATTTTTCTTGCTTCTTTCTGCACCTTTCTTCCTCTTTCTGCACCTCTCTTCCCTCTTTCTGTACTTCTATTGCTTCTTTCGGCGCCTTTCTTCCTCTTTCTGTACATGTTCTACCTATGTAGGCATAGTTAGAAATTAGCATTTAAAAAACCTTAGAAGTTCACTGAAAAAAACACAGGTTTCAGGGACATTATAGTAAGGGATTAGCATTTAAAAAACCTTAGAAATTCATTGAAAAAACCACAGGTTTCAGGGACGTTATAGTTAGGCTGACATTTCGCTCGTACAAAAACAGAAATTTGGCTGTTATAGTTAGCTGAGTTAACTATAACTCATGCCCCCGCAATGCACTGCTGATGACGTCACATATTACATCACTCATGACATGGTCAGTGACATCACCGATGACATCACTGATGATATCTCAAATGACATCACTGATGACATCACTGATGACACCACTCACTTAATATCTGATGCACCTCCTCACACCCTAATATAACTTTTCATATAGCCAATCTAAAATACAGACTACCATTCTAAAAACCATAGATACATCAATACCAGTTAGTACATACCCACTCACTGATTCATAGGTCTACACACACATCCACTCACTCACCCATAGAGTCACTCATACACGTAGACACTCATCAATACAGTCACTAATATATGCACTCATACACCCATACAGACACTCACATACTGCCACTCATCCACAGAGTTATCCATACACCTAGTCAGTCACCCAAAGAATCAATCACACTGTCATTTACTCACCTATACAGTTATATACACACCACCTCACTTATTCATACAGCTACTATCACATACTGACTCTCTTATACAATCATTGACACAAGCACACACTCATCCATACAGCCACTCTCACACTCACACATACAGTCACTTTTATACTCCAACACTCACATATACTGCCTTTCACATATGCAGTTACTCATCCATATACCACTGAGGCATCAATACACTCACTGACACAGCTATCCACACACTCACTCAACAATACCATCCCTCACAGACACGCTCATGAACCTATACACACAGGGAATCACCCACTTATACATCCATGCATGGAGTCACACAGCCCCTCACCCACCCACAAAGACACTCAGGTACCCATACAGGTACCTCACACAGTCAGTCACGCACCCAACAAATCTTCCACACAGACACTCGTACACCCACTCATTCTTTTAATACACCTTGGCATATATATAACATTCTTCAACTTTTTAGAAACACTCACAGTCACTGGATGATGTCATCAGTGATGTCATTTGGGATATCATCAGTGATGCCACTGACCATGTCATGAGTGATGTAATATGTGAGGTCATCAGCAGTGCATTGCGGGGCACGAGTTGTAGTTAGTTCAGCAAACTATAACGGACAAATTTCTCTGTTTTTGTACGAGTGAAATGTCAGCGTCACTATATTGTCCCTGAAACCTGTGTTTTTTTCAATGAATATATATATGTATGTATATATATACATATATATATATATATATATATATATATATATATATATATACACTGAAAAACCATAGGTTTTACAGATGTTATAGTTAGAAATTAGCATTTAAAAAACCTTTGAAATTCACTGAAAAAACATAGGATTCAGGGGCGTTATAGTTAGCTGGACATTTCACTCGTACAAAACCATAGAAATTCCACTGTTATAGTTAGTTCAGCTAACTATAACTCGCGCCCCCGCAATGCACTGCTCATGACGTCACATATTACATCATTCATGGCATGGTCAGTGACATCACTGATGACATCACTGAAGACATCTGAAATGACATCACTGATGACATCATCCAGCGACTGTGTGTTTCTGTAATTTTTAAATATGTTTTACATATATTCTTAGGTGTAATGAAGAATGAGTGGGTGTATAAGTGTCTGGATGGGGGATTTTACAGGTGTGTGACTGATTGTATAAGTGAGTGATTAAACGTGTCTTACTGAATGCATGGGTTAGTGACTAAACTGTGTGAATGTGTGTATCAGTCTGTCTGTTGTTGTGTAAGCTGCTACATGGGTTGGTCAGTAGCTACATGAGTGTTTATATGGGTTATTGATTGTTTGCCTGAGTATTTGTATTGGAGACTGAGTGTGTGTGTGGGTTGGAGGTGTGTGACTCTGTGCCTTGATGTGTGAGTGGTTGATTCACTGGGTGTATGGGTTCAAGAGTGCATGTGGAAACAGCTGTATGGGTGGGTGAGTGTGTGTATGGGAGTGTTGGTGAGTGAATGGATGTCTCAATGGCACATGTGTGAGTAACTACATATGTAAAAGGCAGTATATGTGAGTGATGCTGTATATAAATGAGTATATGTGAGAGTGAGTGATTGTGAGAGTGGCTGTATGGATGAGTGTATACTTGTAGCAGTGATTATATAAGAGAGTAATTATGCGTTAGCATCTATATGAATTAGGGAGGTGGTGTGTGTATAACAGTATAGGTGAGTAAATGGGAGTGTGATTGAATCTTTGCATGACTGACTAGGTGTGTGAGTAACTCCATGGATGAGTGGCGGTGTGTGAGTGTCTGAATAGGTGTATGAGTGCATATCTTGTGTTGTATTGATGAGTAACTGCATGTATAAGTGAATGTATGGGTGAATGAATGGATGTGTGTGTAGACCTAGGAATGAAAGAGTGCGTATGTAGTAACTGGTATTGGTGTCTCGATGGTTTCGAAAAGGGTAGTCTGTAGTTTACAGTGGGTGTATTAAAGGTTATATTAGACTGTGAGGAGGTGCATCAGATTTTCACGTGGATGATGTCATCAGTGATGTCATTTCAGATGTCATCAGTGATGTCATCAGTGATGTCACTGACCATGCCATGAATGATGTAATATGTGATGTCATGAGCAGTGCACTGCAGGGGCGCGAGTTATAGTTAGCTGAACTAACTATAACAGTGGAATTTCTATGGTTTTGTACAAGTGAAATGTCCAGCTAACTATAACGCCCCTGAAACCTATGGTTTTTTCAGTGAATTTCAAAGGTTTTTTAAATGCTAATTTCTAACTATAACGTCTGTAAAACCTATGGTTTTTTCTGTGAATTTCAATGGTTTTTTAAATGCTAATTTCTAACTATAAAGTCCCTGAAACCTATGTTTTTTTCAGTGAATTTCAAAGGTTTTTAAATGCTAATTTCTAACTACAATGTCCCTAAAACCTATATTGTTTTAACTAAATTTAAAAAAGACGTGCATACTTTTTGTAGTGAAAAACTAACTGTAACAGTAGTCTGCTATAAGTTATAATTTAGCAATGTTTAATACTTAATTAGCACTAATTAACATATAAGTGTGGAAAAAGTGTGACGGAGCAGCTATGATACCTGACTTCGAACAACAGCGTTCACAGTTCGATTCCCGGCTCCTGCGGCACGTTAGCCCACCACTATGTCACTGTGGGAAACACCTTGCTTAATCTTTCCGATGCCCCCGAGCGCCAGCACACCTTTCCAGGGTTAGCTGTACGCTTTACAAATGCTCGCATTTTTTTAATTTAAAACAATCGTGATGAGAAATATTATCACGTTTTTTTTTTCTTCTATTCTGATAGATCTTCTTTTTATGTCTTCTATTTAGAATTACGGCAATAAATAAATGTATTTACTCATGAGAATGGAAATGACATGGTTTTCCGGGTAACAGTTTTTAAGCTCTCCAACGTATGTACATATTAAGGACCTTATACGTGTTAGGTTCGAAATCGAAACTTTTTCCGCTTCACATTTTGTAACTTTTCCCAACATGTGTACAAGTGAAACAGTTAAAACGTGAGCACGTGTCAGCTGTAAAACGTGACATCTAAATGGGCGGAGCCACATCTTCCGTCCATAGACTACTGAATAACCAAAAAGTATATAAACCACACCTGTTGATAGATTAGTTTTGTTTTTGTGAGTTATTTACGCATCTACAGTCGGAATCTTCTTTTGCGGCCACAAAACATAATCCTGAGTTGTAAGTTGTTTGATTATGCAATACTAGATATTTATAATACGTAGCTATTTGTCAATCTTTAAACACATGTATTTAGAAAAAGTGTTATTGGTTGTTTTTGCCATTTATATGTAACGTCAGCAGCTTGTTTTCAGAAACAGACAGAATACAGCAAACATTGTTCCTGTTCTGGCTCCTTTGAGCTCATATAGTGTGACTTTGTATATTATAATATTGACACTATACTTGACCTCAGAGGTGTTGCTGACCCGTGGGCGCGAAGACAAAAGATTTATATGTAACGTCAGCAGCTTCTGGTTTTTAGTCTATTTCCCCCTTGAGATCATATAGTGTGAGTATGTATATTATAATAACCACACATTATGATCTCAGAGGAGTTTGTGACCCATTGGCGCGAAGACTAAAGATTTATATGTAACGTCAGCAGCTTCTGGTTTTTAGTCTATTTCCCCCTTGAGATCATATAGTGTGAGTATGTATATTATAATAACCACACATTATGATCTCAGAGGAGTTTGTGACCCATTGGCGCGACGACTAAAGATTTATATGTAACGTCAGCAGCTTCTGGATTTTAGTCTATTTCTCCCTTGAGATCATATAGTGTGAGTATGTATATTGTAATATGAATTTATACAGACCTTAGTGGAGTTTATGACCCGTCGACGCAAAGACTAAAGATTTATATTTAACGTCAGCACCTTCTCGTTCTTACTCTGTTTCTTTCTTGGGATCATATACTGTGAGTATGTATATTATAATATTAACAGTCATTGTGATCGCAGAGCACTTTATGACCCATTGGCGCGAAGATGAAAGATTTCGAAGTCCCAGAGAAAAGAAGCTCTCAACATACTCATCGCTGGAAAGTATTTCGTTATTGATCTTGTTTTGTATTGATGACTTCATTTTCATTTTCCTTTTTGTGTGCCATCAGTGACACTGTGTATATTGTAAGAGTGTGATATTTCCACACAACAAGAATTGGAAATTTCACGCCGCCAGAAGTAAACCATCTGAAATACAGTTTACTGACCTTTATAACTTACTTGATCAGATATTTTTACAGTGACAATATTTTTGGAAATTGCAGTTTAAAAAAAATCGTTTCCATAGATACTTTCTTAGTGAATATCTTTGATAAACCCTACATTTCTGAATGTTTTTTTACTATTTCTATTTTTGTCTGTTGCGGTTCCTATTCACCTTCTCCCTATAGAATATATACGACCAGTAGTGTATATTATTATACTACTATCCTATATATTCTTAAAGCAGTACGTGATCTAAGCATTACGACCGAACTTTTCCAAATTGTACAATAATAGAAATTATAAAAATTGATAAAGCGTACATTTCTATGTAATATAAAGTGATTTGTGTTTAACTGTTTTTTACACAAACACGACTGCACTACCCTAAACCCTAAAACACTACCCACAGCATGACCCCCTTCACTACACAAACACCACTGCACTGCCCTAAACCCTAAAACACTAACCCAGCACTACGCCCTACACTACCCAAACACCACTGCACTAACATAAACCCTAAAACACTACCCCCAGCACAACCCCTACATTACACAAACACTACTGCACTACCCTAAACCCTAAAACACTACCCCAGCGCGACTCCCTACACTACCCAAACACCACTGCACTACCCTAAACCCTAAATCTACCCCCAGCACGACCCCCTACACTACCCAAACACCACTGCACTACCCTAAACCATAAAACACTACCCCCAGCATGACCCCCTACACTACACAAACACCACTGCACTACCCTAAACCCTAAAACACTACCACCAGCATGACCCCCTACACTACTCAAACACCACTGCACTACCCGAAAAAACGAGAAAAAAGCAGCTGGGTCATAGATGACTGCACCACCACGACTAGTCACTATGTTATTGACAATATTGCCCACCTCAAATGGTCCGCTGCTAATAGACCACAAATATAACACTGTAAACTTGATTTAGATGAGAGGCAATATATTAGCATAAACAATTCAAGCAGAATCAGTAACAGAGACCACATCAAAGACAGACATTTGTATAATAACATTTTCTGATCTGTTTATTCTCTGATGTGCTTCATAAGATACAACCAGCCAACGCGTTTCGCCCACACTTGGGCTTCTTCAGGGCTGTGAAAGCATACAACACGAGTATAGATAAGACCGATGATATACAAACATAATTGAAAATGAGAAATTACATGTGAAAAATAGAAAGAGTAAGTGAAGAGAAGAGACAATAAAGAGGAAAGAAAAACAAGAGAAAAGAAAAATAAGAGTAGAAACCACAAGCAGTGAGAAAAATAGAGAGAGAAATTTCATGTATATTCAAGAAAAGCAAAGAAAATAGTGTGTACACCAAAGTGCAAAGAACTAGAGTGCAATGCCTGAGTCCAAAAAAACATATATAAAAATGAGTGGTCAGTGATTTCCCTATCAAGACGTGTCCCATAGAAGAAGCTCTATTCAACCCATGCCGATATTCCAAACGATCTGATACAGCTAGATAAGTACCAGCTTACCAGATAAAAACACAACGAGGAAAGAGGTGTATCCTCAAACGTTGGATCGAAAAAGGTTAGATCAAGTCCTAGAGAAATGTCAAAAAGAAAACATGAGCATGCATACAACCAACTTAGTAGGTAAGAGCAAACCCTAGTTGAAAAATAAAGCCATAGCATACCTAAAACATATCGATGAAGATCATGGTAGAGAAATAGTCCAAAAGTATACGTAAAATTAAAGTACCTGTAAAACAAGATAATGTTGGACTTCATGAATAAAGAAGTTTCCTCTTACCTAGTAAGACCAACAATAACTAAACCACCATGACACCAACGGTAATACAAAAGCAACATGGGGGACCGCCAAGAAGTCAGAAAGCGTATAATATAAAATGAACCACCCAAATAACAGTGCATTTAGAAACAACAACAGCGCTCATTACTAACAGAAAAAAATTACGCATAACAGCAACGTCACAAGGTATTAAATGTGAAAAGTCCACGTGAGCCATGTAATGCACAAAGCAAGTAAGAGGCACGGGACTTTATAGCTCCAGTACCACAGTGAGTAGCAGGCTATGGACCGGGACAAAGTGCGCTAGGGCCAGAGCTTCTTTGCCGAAAAACACAAAAATAAAAACGCGCTACAACTCAAGCGAAAAGATAGGGAGAGCGGCGGCGATTACTCACATCAGACGGTATTAGCCGTATATGTATGCGGAGCCGTGTCCGGGAAATGTTCGATAGGCAGCAAAAAGTTGGAAAACTAGAAACCACCCGCAAATGCTTTTATAAAGCTTCGGTCCATTACGGGTGGACTGAAAGACTAGACCGCGCTACCGGAAGTAAAGTGTGTACTAACTTCCGGATGCAGCCAGGGCGGGAGGTGAGAGATGCATTCCAAACTAGTCCGTAGTTTTTGAAGTAAAAACAAAATCCTCACTTCCGGTATCGGTTACGCCCAATAGCTCTATAACAGGCTGAACGTTAAATATTACGGAGTATAGCCCTAACCTTTACATACAAAAGCGAAAATGCCAACAGTTAACTAAAAGCATGTTAAGTTATATACAAGAAGTTCTACCATACGAAGATAATGTCAGACAGCAGCCAAAGTCCACAGAAGGGTTCAATGATAAAAGCCAAACGTTTGAATGCTTGGCAGCAACAATTTCATAGTCAACGCACACCGAAAAATAAAAAAAATTCTTTATATAGTTTCGATTATTATTACTAGTGTTCAGTGCTTAATTATTATAAGCGAACTGACAGAAAGAAGAGCAGAATGAGAATATAAAAACAATGAACATACCAGTACAGACTTCCGCTACATATAGCTTTAGAATATAAATGACATTGTAATTAGAATACCCACATGTGGTCATCACAAATAGGCCAAACATTATGCAATTTCTATTGAGCTACTAAATCACAGTAGCATACTCAGCAAACAAAAAAGCACCCATAGAATTCCCAAGTCAACAAAAACACAATATGTGTGCTACATTACAAAAGTGCTACTTTCATATGTACAATGTTATGTGAGCAGCAAAGAGAAAAGCTTCTGGACTTTGTTAAAAAAGTACGACACTTATAGTAGTCACAAGATGATACAGAAGGGAAAAATTGGGAGGGCATGAGAAGGAATGTCTACACCACGAAAAACAGTCATATCCTTACAATATAGTTAGACCAGAAATAATACTAAGGGTCTATTAGTGACATTTGATCATGTAGGACACTAAGTCATTTCCTTTCAAAGAAAGTAATGTAATTCCCTATCTGTATTAAGGCCTAAGGTTGATGAACGTAGCGTACAAATCCATCTGGCTTCCAACTGCCTCAACAGGAGAGCCCTGTCCCCGCCCCGTGTGTTACTTGTTACAATATCTATGCCATGGAATCGAAAACAGGCCCGATTGATGCCACTTATACAATTGTGTGAAACAAGCGCATATGATGCATCCCCATTCAGTGCTGCTCTGCGGTGTTCCTGAATGCGAACTTTGAGTTGCCTAGTTGTACTACCAACATAGATCTTATCACAGCCACAAATAATAACATAGACAACAAAGCTGGTAAGACAATTGATGAAGTGTTGAATCCTGTGTTTAGTACTGGTATTATAACTAAAAGTTGTCATTCTGTTACACCCCAGCTGACAGATGTTGCATGAACTGCATGTATAAAAACCTTTAGGTTTAGTAAGCCAGGTACCTTGTGTAGATTTGTGCTTTAAGGTATAACTGGGACATAAAGAATCCCTAATGGTCTTACTTCTCCTGAATGTCATTGATGGTCTTTCAGTAATCATGTTGCTTATGCCTGGGACCCCTTTCAGTATGGCCCAGTGTTTACCCAGGGACTTAAATACCTCATGGTTCAGCGTGGAGTAGGTGGTAGTGAAAGAGAGTCTCTGTGCCTCATCCGTACGTTTCTTTTTGTTGTATCTCAATGTATCGTCTCTCATGATGGCCCGAACCTTAGTGTCAGCAATATTGAGTATATTGTCTCTTCTCTTCACTTACTCTTTCTATTTTTCACATGTAATTTCTCATTTTCAATTATGTTTGTATATCATCGGTCTTATCTATACTCGTGTTGTATGCTTTCACAGCCCTGAAGAAGCCCAAGTGTGGGCTGGTTGTATCTTATGAAGCACATCAGAGAATAAACAGATCAGAAAACGTTATTATACAAATGTCTGTCTTTGATGTGGTCTCTGTTACTGATTCTGCTTGAATTGTTTATGCTAATATATTGCCTCTCATCTAAATCAAGTTTACCACTGCACTACCCTAAACCCTAAAACACTACCCCCAGCACGACCCCCTACACTACTGCACTACCCTAAACCCTAAAACACTACCCCCAGCATACCCCCAGCACGACCCCTACACCACCCAAACACCACTGCACTACCCTAAACCCTACCACGTCCAAGACCTATCAATTCCTTTCTTGGGATCCCTCATATACTTGGAGAAAAAGGTACATCGTTTCTCATCAATTTCAGGCGTGTGTGCCACCTTCCCCTTCAGTGAGGGCCTGGGGCATTCTCCCCTCATCCTATTCCTGACCTCCCTTTCAAGGGGTTGATGGATTTTCCCCACCACATACTCTGCCACTTTGGCATCAGGTGTCCACTCTGCCGACCTAGGATGGTAAATTTGGGTAGGCTCGAACATGTCCGAGTGGACCCCGTCCCCAACCAGGGACTGAGAGGAGTGGGACTCTGGACGCCAGGGACGCCCCGAGTCCTTATCCTCATCGGAGGAGAAATCGTCCTCCGATACACCCTCTCCCTCTATGGGAAACCCGCCGTCGGGGTCTACAATAGTGGTGACAGTGTCGCAATTTTCTCCGGGCCCCTCCTCCTCCCGGCAGGGTGCATGTTTTAGCATTCGCGCACACTTGAGGAAGGTCTCCGTAAGTTTATCAAATCCTTCCAAGTGCCCCGCGTTATGCTTAACGGCCCTTTTATTCCCCATCTGGGAGCTACTTGGACCCGCCACCACCAGTTCTGGGTCACTGAACACCCCAGGGATGCTTTTCGCCAGCGTATCAACCTGATCCCTAAGAGGAGCCAGCGCCCTAGAAATAGCCAGAGAGAGGGCTTGGTCCACTGCTGGAGGGAGAAGTTGGGGGACCATTCCTCCTCCACTTCCTGGTAGGAGGAGTAAAAATGGTCTTCTGGAGAAGACATGATAGCAGAGGGTGTGAGCACAGAACAAATGCCCTTAAAATCCTTAAGACAGCCCCCTCGCCAGTGCTCCAACAGCTGGGCTTTCCCCGAAGCTGTTATAAGAATAGACTGAGGCGCAATACCAATTACCACCACCAGGTGGCACTGGTCACTAACGTGGCCATGTGGGGAAATCACCACGTAGCGGTGTCAAAATTAGGCGAGGGTTGGTCGGGAATCAAGCGGACACTAAAGGAGTGACCGGATTCCCAAACGCACGTAAAGACCAGCGGGAGCGCTCGACGGAGCTGCCTCGCTCGGACCAGACGCGCCTGACAGGATCTCACCGCGCGCAGAGCACACAGCAGGAGAAACTGCGAGGGGGAGAACGCGCTTGGGCAAGAGCCTGCTGCGCAGGGAATATGAAACAATACCAAGGCAATAATGCTGATAACGTGCACAAGAAACTGCTATACAAACAGCAACAATGTCAGATTAAGCCAAGAATGTAAGGAATGCACTTAACTGACGAGCAGTGAAGAAAGAGGAAGCGGAAGGGACGTCACGATATTATATACGATGGACTGTGATATGATTGGACTATAGTTGCCTTGGAGACTACCCCCTAATGGTTCATGGGTTGTGTAGTCTTTTGTTTAATGATTGTTGTGTTACGTTTTCTTTGAACTGCTATGCAAATAAAGTGAGGAAAGATATGCATAATCCTCGCCTCCGTCCTGCCATAGAATTCATTAAACTTTATTTGATCTGATTTAGAAACATAGATCATAAAAGTGTACATAAAAACAGTAAATCCTCTTTCCTAATACAATACAGTGAGAATTAATTAAAACCAGTAGGTTTAAACGGGTGTTACAAAGCCCGGTTCAGAGCAACTTCAGGTTAACAGAATCGTAAAGTTCAATGTTTCGCAAGATCAATCTCATGTACTTTGTGCAAAATACGCAATATGGGGTCCAAGTAAGATGTAACGCTCCGATACCTGACCAGTTTGCACTATATAAAACTGCAGAAAAAATAAAAATAAAAAGTGTTTTGCACACTTCTGTCATTGGGCTATATGTGGGCTACATCTGGGTGATATTTGTGCTACATTTGGGCTCTTTTTTCTCTGGTGGCCATCTTGGGAGACTTATTTGTTATGAAGTTTCCTAATTTCGTCATTTACTGCAGTCTCCTCAGTAGGAAATGCTTTCAGTTTTTTACTTTGATTCCATCAAGAAGGCATTCAGATGTGTCACACATTTGCCATAAATTCAGAATGTTAGCACTCTAGTTGTTCATTAGATCACTGTAGTAAAGCTACTGCTCACCAGGGGAGTTAACTGGAAGGCTACTGCTGGTATTGAAAGTGATTGTTTCAGTCTGCATGTCAGAATTTTCTAATGAAATAGAAGAGGATTTGAGATCTCACTTAAAACATGCCCTAAATTTTCTTTCTGCAGCACTAACCATAATTTCTATGGCAAAATGAACCCCCTCATTTTGTTCCTTTTTAAATTAAATGTTTTAAGTGTTACCAGTTTATTCCAATCAAGATGGCTTCAGGTGTGCCATACTTTTGTCATAAGTAAGACTGTTAGCGCTCTAGTTGTTCTTTAGAACACTCTGGGAAGCTGCAGTAGAACACAAAGGCAAAACTGACAGGCTGCTCCTGTTGAAATATAACAGGAAGATATTTGAGATCACACTTGAAACATGTCCTAATTTTTCTTTCTACAGCACTAACCATACTTTCTATGACAAAATGAACCCCATCATTTTGTTCCTTTTTAAATTAAATGTTTTAAGTGTTACCAGTTTATTCCAATCAAGATGGCTTCACGTGTGCCATAACTTTTGTCATAAGTAAGACTGTTAGCGCTCTAGTTGTTCTTTAGAACACTCTGGGAAGCTGCAGTAGAACACAAAGGCATCAACTGACAGGCTGCTCCTGTTGAAATATAACAGGAAGATATTTGAGATCTCACTTAAAACATGTCCTAATTTTTCTTTCTACAGCACTAACCATAATTTCTATGACAAAATAAACCCCCTCATTTTGTTCCTTTTTAAATAAATGTTTTAAGAGTTACCAGTTTATTCCAATCAAGATGGCTTCAGGGGTGCCATAATTTTGTCATAAGTAAGACTGTTAGCGCTCTAGTTGTTCTTTAGAACACTCTGGGAAGCTGCAGTAGAACACAAAGGCATCAACTGACAGGCTGCTCCTGTTGAAATATAACAGGAAGATATTTGAGATCACACTTGAAACATGTCCTAATTTTTCTTTCTACAGCACTAACCATAATTTCTATGACAAAACGAACCCCATTATTTTGTTCCTTTTTAAATTAAATGTTTTAAGTGTTACCAGTTTATTCCAATCAAGATGGCTTCAGGTGTGCCATACTTTTGTCATAAGTAAGGCTGTTAGCACTCTAGTTGTTCTTTAGAACACTCTGGGAAGCTGCAGTAGAACCCAAAGGAATCAACTGACAGTCTCTGCCCTTGTTGGATGTACATGTTTTACTGAGAATGTCAGACTTCATTCTCACATGACTGAGAAAGATAATGTGAATTTACAGAAAATATGCTCTCATTTTAGCTTCTGGAGCACCTTCCAAAACTGTATTGGACAAGCATGTGAAAATAGTTTTCTCTCAAACATGATTCATGATATCCCAGAAGAAGGTTTTTCACAGGGTAAAATCACCTTAGAACACACCACAATTCCTGAAATTAGTATAGTACCATCAACAAATGAATTCTAATGTAACTAAAGTCTGTTATCACCCTTTATAGTTCTCCTTTTGGTAACCCTCAAAATTTTCGATTCACTACAATGCATTTCAATGGGGTACTATCATTTATATTGGTCCCAAGATGGCTGCCAGCAATTCCAGGATGAAGTGCTGACAGCCAATCAGATCTCACGATGACATGTGTGGTTAGGCTCCGCCCAGATATATATGTGTTTTCTTTTTCAAATTTCTCAGGAACTACTGAACGGATTTACACCATGTAACCAAAAGGCACGACTCTAAACCAAGGGCTACCTCTTTGCCAAATTTGGTGTAATTCCGTTCAGCAGTTCGAGCTGTAGCTGCGATGAAAGGTTCCTATGGAAAATTGCATGGGGAAAACACGTTTTGGGACCCCCTTTTTTCTCGGCCCCTGCTTGCCGAATCACCCCGAAACTTTCAGGATAGGAGCGGACCGGAGCGGGCCATAAGTTTTGAAAATTTCGCGAAGATTCGTCAACCGGCGCCAAAGTTATTTCAAATAGAATGTTGTGGATTTCCTATGGAAAATAGGTCCTAACTATAACTATCTACTGGCGACCGCCAGTAGATAATCTATATATATACAGTAGATAGTTATAGTTAGGACCTATTTTCCATAGGAAATCCGCGACATTCTATTTGAAATAACTCTTGCGTCGGTTGACGAATCTTCGCGAAATTTTCAAACTTTATGGCCCGCTCCGATCCGCTCCTACCCTGAAAGTCTCAGGGTGATTCGTCAAGCGGGGCCGAGAAAAGGGAGTCCCAAACGTGTTTTCCCCATTCATTTTCCCATAGGAAACTTTAGACACGGCTACAGCCCGAACTGCTGAAAAGAATTACACCAAATTTGGCAAAGAGGTAGTTCTTGGTTCAGAAAGAACCCTTTTTGTTAAATGGTGTAAATCCGTTCAGTAGTTGCGGTGAAATTAAAAAATAAGAGTCAAAAAATCAATTTCCCATAGGAAACTTTAGACACGGCTACAGCCCGAACTGCTGAACGGAATTACACCAAATTTGGCAAAGAGGTAGTTCTTGGTTCAGAAAGAACCCTTTTGTTAAATGGTGTAAATCCGTTCAGTAGTTGCTGAGAAAATCAAAAGTAAAAGTACATATATATCTATGGCCGCGTCGGATTCGCGCACCCTCCCGATCACGAGCTGCATGCTAATTGGCTGTCAGCTGGCTGTCAACATTCCGATTCAGGAAATGTTGGCAGCCATTTTGTCCCTCGGTAGAACCGAGGGACAGAAACAAGTGCGCAAAGCGCACAAAGGGAGCAGGGTAGAAACACCCTGACCCCTAGGTCTGCTCAGGGGTCCCACAAGGACCCCTGGGCAGAAAAAGCATTTATTTTTCTTTTAAATCGGCAGGATGCGCTCAGGGTGCGCGGATCCTGCCGATAAAAAAATCGAAGGGCGGTCTCCCGCGCTTCGATTGTATTTGCCCCGGGTGGCCCAAGTCCCGGGGGCATGGTGGGGGGTTAAATTTATGTATGGGGGGCCTCAAAGGGCCCCCAAGCCCGGGGACCGCCACCCCCGGGGCTTTCTTTTAAAATGGTGCGGGAGTGCTCTGAGCCCTCCCGCAGCCCCGGGACCACCACCTCCCCGGGGCTTTTTTTTTTACTTTTTCCTGTGTGGGGGGCTCGAGCCCCCCACACGCCCGAGGACCGCCACCTCCCGGGGCACTAACAAATTAAAATGGGGGTCCGTTTTGGACCCCGAAGCCCGGGGACCACCACCTCCCTGGGGCTTTGCTGATGTGGGGAGGGGGCCGCGCGGCCCCCTCCTGGAGCCTGTGGTGGCCCTGGGGACCGCCACCCCCAGGGCCGGCTCCTGCAGTGTCCCGGGGTGCCTACCCCCGGGACACTGCTGTTTGCAATGACAGGACGGGAGCCTCGCGGCTCCCGTCCTGTCATTGCAAACTGCTTTGGATATTGGAAGAGAGAGCAGGAAACCTGCTCTCGCTTCCAATATCCAAAGACAATTGCTTTCCACACGGGGAGCAGCATGTTAGCTGCTCCCCGTGTGGAAGCAATGCCGGCTCCCATAGGACACGGGGAGCCGGCGGGACTGTGGGGGTTTGGGGACCCCCCACAGTCCCCAACCAGAGGCCAGGCCCCGGGGGATGGGGTCCCCGGGGCCATAAGTGGCCCGGGAGGGGGGCCACGTGGCCCCCTCCCCAGAAATTATAAAAAATAAAATAAAAAAGGCCTGCCCCGGGGGATGGGGTCCCCGGGGCAAAGGAGGCCTGAGGAGGGGGGCCACGCAGCCCCCTCCTTAAAAGAATGTTAAAGTGTGGCCATGCCCCGGGGGATGGGGTCCCCGGGGCAGTTTTCGGCCAGGGGAGGGGGCCACGCGGCCCCCTTCCAGTTTAATTTTAATTAAAAAAAAAAGGGGTAAGGCCCTGGGGGATGGGGTCCCCAGGGCCCAAAAATAAGAAAAAGGAAGGGGGCCACACAGCCACCCTTCAGGGAAAAAAAAAAAAACGATCGGGCCGCAGGCCCGCCCCTTCCTTCACCACTCTGCAAACGCGCCCCCTGGCGCGTTTGCAGATGGAGATAATTCCCCTTGAATACTGTGGGTCCCTGGAGGCCAACTAGCCCACCAGGAACCTCCAGTATGCGCCAGGGAGCTGCGTTGCAGAGAGGTGTACAGAGGCCACGCCCCTTTATACACCTCTCTGCAACGCAGCTCTGTGGTGCTTTTGGAGGTACATGGTGGGCTAGTTGGCCCCCAGGAACCCTCAGGATTCAAGGGGACTTAATCCCCCAACTTAAAACGCGCCACGGGGCGCGTTTGCACAGTGGTGAAGGGAGGGGCGGGGCTTCAGGTGACATGTGTGCAAACAGGCCCCGTGGCGCTTTTTATGATGGGGAATTAAATCCCCTTCAATCCTGAGGGTCCCTGGGGGCCAACTAGCCCAACAGGTACATCCAGAAAGCGCCACAGAGCTGCGTTGCAGAGAGGTGTAAAAGGGGTGTGGCCTCTCTACACGTCTCTGCAACGCAGCCCCTGGCGCATACTGGAGGTTCCTGGTGGGCTAGTTGGCCCCTAGGGACCCTCATGATTCAAGGGGACTTAATCCCCCAACTTAAAACGCGCCACGGGCGCGTTTGCACAGATGTCACCTCAGGCCCCGCCCCCTCCCTTCACCATTGTGCAAATATTCCTCTAAAATCTGCCGAACTACGAATTCGGATTTACTCACCTGTTATCAGGAGAGACCTCAGTGCTGCATCTTTCAGCCCAGTACTAATCCTGAAAAGTAATTTTAACCGTACTTACCAGTAACTTGAATTTCCTTCCATAGGATATCATTGCCTGCTTTTTGCTGAAAAAGTTTCTAAGTGTTGATTTTTGAAACATACAAATATTCCTCTAAAATCAGCTGAAATACGAATTCCGATTTACTCACCTGTTATCAGGAGAGACCTCAGTGCTGTATCTTTCAGCCCAGTACTGGTCCTGAAAAGTAATTTTAACCGTACTTACCAGTAACTTGAATTTCCTTCCATAGGCTAACATTGACTGGTTTCACTTGGAAATTCTTCTAAGTGTGGAGTTTTGGAACTTTAAAATATTCCTCTAAAATCAGCCGAAATACGAATTCCGATTTACTCACCTGTTATCAGGAGAGACCTCAGTGCTGCATCTTTCAGCCCAGTACTGATCCTCAAAAGTAATTTTAACCGTACTTACCAGTAACTTGAATTTCCTTCCATAGGATATCATTGCCTGCTTTTTGCTGAAAAAGTTTCTAAGTGTTGATTTTGAAACATACAAATATTCCTCTAAAATCAGCCGAAATACAAATTCCGATTTACTCACCTGTTATCAGGAGAGACCTCAGTGCTGTATCTTTCAGCCCAGTACTGGTCCTGAAAAGTAATTTTAACCGTACTTACCAGTAACTTGAATTTCCTTCCATAGGCTAACATTGACTGGTTTCACTTGGAAATTCTTCTAAGTGTGGAGTTTTGGAACTTTAAAATATTCCTCTAAAATCAGCCGAAATACGAATTCCGATTTACTCACCTGTTATCAGGAGAGACCTCAGTGCTGCATCTTTTAGCCCAGCACTGACCCTGAAAAAGTAATTTTAACCGTACTTACCAGTAACTTATATTTTCTTCCATAGGAATCCATTGTCTGGTTTTCAGCTGAAAAGTTTCAAAGTGTCGATTTTCACAAACTACAAATATTCCTTAAAAATCGCCTGTATGACTTAAACGCATTCTTTCAACTGTTTACAGGAGATGCACCAGTGCTGGATCCAGGATCCAACACTGAGTAAGAAAAAGTAACGATAACAGTTTTTACCTGCTAAGTGAATTTCCTTCCATAGGATAACATTGGTGATTCTATGAGAAAAAGTTTCTAAGTGTCAACTTTTAAAATACAATAATATTCCTTAAAAATCACTACTGTAACCAAAACGCTTTTACTCAACTGTTTACAGGAGATGTCCCAGGACTGAATCTAGGATCCAGTCCTGTGGTTAGAAAAGTAATCCATAAAGTAACTAATTGCATTTAACTAGAAATTCACATTGAGCTGAATGTTGCATTGTGTTTGAAAATGTGTTGCCCATTGCAACAACTGTAACTACTGTACTTAAAAGTCTATTGCCTATGTGCAAAGTATTTAAACTAAAGTAATTCATTCTGAGAAAGTATTTTTGTAATGTAATGTATAATGTAATTACAATGTAATTTAAAAAATAAAATAAGTTTAAAAAAAATGTTTCTAAAAATGTAGTAAATCAGTATGAAAAAAATAAATATAACAATTAATACATTTTAAAAATTGTCATTTACAAAACCTTTGAAATTCACTGAAAAAACCGTAGGTTTCAGACATGTTATAGTTAGGAATTAGCATTTAAAAAACCTTTGAAATTCACTGAAAAAACCATAGGTTTCAGACACGTTATAGTTAGAAATTAGCATTTAAAAAACCTTTGAAATTCACTGGAAAAACTATAGGTTTCAGGCACGTTATAGTTAGAAATTTGCATTTAAAAAACCTTAGAAATTCACTGAAAAAACCATAAGGTTTTAGGGACAGTTATAGTTAGTTGGACATTGCACTCGTACAAAACCCGTGAAATTCCCCCGTTATAGTTAGTTCAGGTAACTATAACTCGCGCCCCGCAATGCACTGCTGATGACGTCACATATTACATCACTCATGACATGGTCAGTGACATCACTGATGACATCACTGATGACATCTCAAATGACATCACTGATGACATCACTGATGACATCATCCATGTGAGAATTTAATGCATCTTCTCACACCCTAATATAAGTTTTGAAACACCCACTCTAAATTACAGACTGCCATTCTCAAAACCATACACACTCCAATACCAATAAGTACATACCCACTCACTGATTCTTAGGTCTACACACACACATCTACTCACTCACCCGTACAGTCACTCATACTTACAGTCACTCAGTACAGGACTATCATAGGCACTCATACACCTATATAAACACTCACACAACGCAACTCATCCATAGAGGTATTCACACACCTAGTCAGTCATGCAAATAATTAATCACACTCCAATTTACTCACCTATACAGTTATACACACCAGCTCACTTACTCATAAAAATACTAGCACATTCTTACGCTCCTATGCAATCACTGATGCAAGCACACACTCATCCATATAGCCACTCTCACAATCACACACTCTCACTTATAGCCATTTATATACTCCAACACACATATATACTGCCTTTCACATATGTAGTTACTCACACATGTACCACTGAGATATACATTCAATCACTAACACACCCATACACACACTCACCCACCCATACAGTCCATCACAGACGCACTCTTGAAACCATGCACCCAGTGAATGACCCACTCACACATCTATGCACAGAGTCACACACACCCCACCCACACAAACACTGAGGCACCCATACAGATACTCAGAGAACCAATCCATAACCCATATAGACACTCATTTAGCTAGTCAGAAACCCATGCAGTTGCTTACACAACAACAGACAGACGGATACAGACATTCACACAGTTTAGTCACTCACCCATGCATCCAGTAAGATACGTTTAATCACTCACTTATAGACTCAGTCACGCACCTACTAAATCATCCATTCAGGCGCTTCTACACCCACTCATTCTTCAATACGCCTTTCCCTAAATATATTAAACATATTTAAACTTTACAGAAACACACAGTCACTGGATGATGTCATCAGTGATGTCATCAGTGATGTCATTTGAGATGTCATCAGTGATGTCATCAGTGATGTCACTGACCATGTCATGAGTGATGTAATATGTGACGTCATCAGCAGTGCATTGCGGGGGCGCGAGTTATAGTTACCTGAACTAACTATAACGGGGGAATTTCACGGGTTTTGTACGAGTGCAATGTCCAACTAACTATAACTGTCCCTAAAACCTTATGGTTTTTTCAGTGAATTTCTAAGGTTTTTTAAATGCAAATTTCTAACTATAACGTGCCTGAAACCTATGGTTTTTTCTGTGAATTTCAAAGGTTTTTTAAATGCTAATTTCTAACTATAACGTGTCTGAAACCTATGGTTTTTCAGTGAATATATATATATATATATATATATATATATATATATATATATATATATTCCATGAAAAACTAAAGGTTATGTTTATAGGGACATTATATTTAGGCTCAGGTTTCGCTCGTACAAAACCAGTGAAATTCAGCAGTTATAGTTGGCTGAGCTAAATATAACTTGAGCTCTCGCAATGCACTGCTTATGACCTCACATATTACATCACTCATAACATGGTCAGTGACATCACAGATGACATCTCAAATTACATCACTGATTACATCACTGATGACTGTATAAGTGAGTGATTTGGTGTCTCAGTGAATGTATGGGTGAGTGACCAGTTGTGTGAGTGTCTGTATCTGTATCTGTATGGTATCTATCTAAGTGGTTTTATGGGAGTGAGAGTGGGTACATGAGTTTCCTTATGGGTGAGTGATTGGTTGTCTGAGTACCTCTATGGGTGTCTGAGTCACTGTGTGGGTGGGCGAGGGGGTGTTTGACTGCCTATATGGATGAGTGAGTCAGTGGCTCTATGGGTTAATGCGTGTATGTGAAGGGCTGTATGAGTAAGTAAGTGTGTATATGGCTGTGTCGGTGAGTGAGTGCATATGTCAGTGGTATATGGGTGAGTAACTGAGTATGTGAAAGGCAGTATAGGTGAGAGATGGTGTATGCAAGTGACTGTATGGGTGAGTGAGTGAATGAATGCGAGTGTGGCTGTATGGGTGAGTGTGTGCTTGTGTCAGTTACTTATAAGGTGAGTGAGTACGTGTTAGTATCTGTATGAGTAAGTGAATGAGTGTGTGTGTGTGTGTAACTGTATGGGTGAGTAAGTTGCTGTGTGATTGACTTTATGGGTGACTTTCTAGGTGTGTGAATAACTCTATGGCTGAGTGACTCAGTGTGTGAGTGGCTGTATGGGTGTTTGAGTGGATATGGCAGAAATTGCTCTCGCTTGCTGAAAGCGGAGCATGTCTGTTTCCCTGCCTGCTGTCAAGCTAGTAGGGAAACAGACACATTACTTTGAGATCCAGGGAGCTGCATATTAGCAGCTCCCTCTGTCCAAAAGCAATGCCGGCTCCCACAGGATACGGGGAGCCGGCAGGGACCGCAGGGCCTTTATGGCCCCACCTGAAAATACTGGGTGCCCTGGGTGGGACTAGGGCACCCAGTAAAGAGGTCAGGCCCAGGCCACACCCCGTTTCTCCACCACTCTGCAAACGCACCTCCTGGTGCACTTCTGGTTAGGGGACAAAGTCCACTTTAGTTTTAAGGCCCTCAGGAGGCAAGGGGACATCATCACCCCACCAGCAGTGCACCAAGAGGCCCGTTTGCAGAGTGGTGGAGAAAGGGGGAGTGGCCTCTGGTCACCTCTCAGTAATCTTGCTGTGTGTGACTTACTGGAGGTAACAGGAGCTCTTGTTGGCTCCTTAAGGACCCACAGCTGCCATTTGGACTTCATCCCCTAACTAGCAGCGCATCAGGAGGTGTGTTTGCAGAGTGTGTGTTTGCAGAGTGGTGGAGAAAGGGGGCAGGGCCTCTGGCATCGTGCGGGTACCATTTTATTTTTTTATAATTATAAAGGAAGGGGGGGTCATGCGCCTCCCTCCCAGGGTCTATACAGCCACAGGGACCCCCATCTCCAGGGGCCTGGTATTTTATTATTTTTTTATTTCTTTGTTTTTTAATTAAAGGAAGGGGGCTGCCTGGCCCCCCTTCCCTGAGCCAATTTTAGCCTTGTGGACCCCATCCCCCAGGGCCTGCCCTTTCTTTCATTCTTTCTTTATTTGTAAAAAGGGCGGAGGCTCGGCTGCACCCCTCCCCTCACCAATTTTGGCCCCATCACCCGGGGCCCGGCCTTTATTTATATATTTTTTTAAGGGGGAGGGTGGCAGCGCATGCCCCCCTTCGCAGGCCAATTTCGGCCAAGGGGACCCCATCCCACTGGGCCTGGCCTCTAGGGGGACCGCGGGGAGCCTGAAGGCTGCCACAGTCTCTGCCGTCTCCCTGCCTCCTACTGGAGCTGGCATTGTTTGAGACCCAGGGAGCTGCTAACATGCAGCTCCCTGGATCCCAAAGCAATATGTCTGTTTCCCTGCTCGCTTCACAGCAGGCAGGGAAACAGACATGCTTTGCTTTCAGCAAGCGAGAGCATTTCTGGTCTTGCTTGCTGAAAGCAGATTGTTTGCTATGGCTTGGCGCGAGTGGTGTTTCTGCCAAGCCATAGCAAACTGCAATGTCCCATGGGTAGGCACCCCACGGCATTGCTGGATCCGGCCCTGGTGGGTGGCGGTCCCCAGGGCCATCATGGGCTTCATGAGGGGGGCCTCAGGGGCCCCTCCAATGTTAACATTAGCCCCGGGGAGTTGGTGGCCCCCGGGGCCAGGGGTCTGCAGCGGACCCCCTTCATTATTGTATTTGTGCCCCAGGAAGGTGGAGGTCCCTGGGGCAACTGAAGAGGCCTTAGGTCCCCCCACAATTCCTAAAAACACTGTGTGCCAGTGGAAGGTAGCGGTTCCCGGGGAAGCGGGGGGTGTGCGGCCCCCCGTGTTTATAGTATTAAGTGCCCTGGGGTGGTGGTGGTCCCTTGCACTGCAGGGGCCAAGAGGGCACCCCGTATTTCTATTGTTTATTGCCCTGGGGAGGTGGCGGACCTCAGGGCTTTTTATAAGCCTGACAGGGGGCTCCATGAGCCCCCCTACTTCATGCCCCTGGGATTTGGCCTACACTGCAAGTCTTTTTGTTTTTAAATGTTGCAGCAGTTTCACAGATTCACCCTCAAATCTGCGGCAAAACATTTTTGAAAAAATGCTTTCAACCCCTGGAGGGGTCCTTGTGCGGCACCCCCACCATATCTGGGGGTAAGGGTATTCCTACCATGCCACCTTTTCTTTCTTTTTTTTCAAACATATGTTTATTAGCATTTAGATGTAAACTGCAATACCAATAGACATAAATAAAATCAATTTGATCCGGCAAGGTACAGCAGTAATGGGAACCAGGGTGATGCATAGTACAGAGTATAAGAGCAAGCCTTCTTCCCATATATAATCTAAAATAACGATACAGATTCCGATAGTACAAGGCTCAAAGTGTGTCCACAGTAGCAAAGAACAATATGCATTTAGCCCGTCTTTCTTTTGCAACAGGTTTTAACTTTAACCCTTCCAACCGGGAAGGAACCCCCGTAAAAAAGAAACCCCTCAAAAGTAAAACCCCTGCCAGAAAGAAAAAATAGGGAAAAAAAAGACCGACCCCCCCCTATTAACAAAATAATGGTGGCAGCAGCATACTATCAAGATATGATATGGTCGAGTCTGTTACAGGTAGGTTAAATTTGAAATAGATGCATATCTCTAACAGAGGGAGGACAGACTGTGGAGTGCAATCCCCATGTAAGAAAGGCAACCAGCGGTCCCCATTTATATTCGAAATTTTTATAATCATCACGAAGGATGTCGGACATCCTTTCGAGGCATAATAATTTCCAGAGCCTGGAATGCCACAGTGAGACCGCTGGCGCTTCTTTCCGTTTCCAGGCTGCCGCTATCGCTATTTTCGCCGCCCCGATGCATGTCCACATAATAGCTTTGTCAGCTCTGGGTTGATGTACAAGTGATGGGTCCCGAAGGCCTAAAAGGGTTTCTGCCATCGTGGTAGCAATGGGGTAGCCCAGCATATCTTTAATATGTGCAAGAATTTCCTCCCAAAATGGACGTATGGTAGGGCAATCTCACCAGATGTGCTGAAAATCACCCAATAACCCGCATCCCCTCCAACATCTATCTGATGTGTTCGGGAATATTCTGGCAAGTTTGGAGGGGTATAAGTACCAATCCATCATTGTTTTGAGGTGAGCCTCTCGGAGTTCTAAGGAGTGATTAAACTTCACCACGTCCAACCATAGTCCAGACCATTCTTTATCGGAGATGGTGCGGTGTAATAGTCCCTCCCTCATAGTCATGTAGCGGCGTCTCGGAGAGTGCGTAGTAGTAAGTAGATAATTATATAGGAAAGAAATCACCCCTCTCATAGATCCCACATTTTATATAAATACCTCAAACTTTGTAAGTGGGCGCATAGCTGTCTCACGAATGTGGGGTGTAAGGACCCAATGTTTCAATTGGAGGTAGTGAAAATGTTCAGCCGGCTCGATCTTATAATCCCTTCTGCAGTTATCAAAAGTAAGGGGGTCAAAGTTATGAAATAGATGCGTCAGTGCTATACATCCACCCTCTCTCCATGAATTGAATGGTCCCTCGTGAAGAGCTGGGGGGAAGGCCGGATTAAAGTGGATGGGCATGTGGGGTGAGGGGAAAGTAGTCCATTGCTCATTCCCTGATACGGAGTCCCAGACTTTCAGGGTGGTGCATGTAGGAGTACTAATGTAGGCGTTCTCCGGTCTCTCCCTCTTAGGGCGCCAAATGAGGTCCCAAATAGTTCTCCCTGTGACAGTCCTATCCATATGTAGCCAATGCTTCTCCGGTTCTCTCTTAGACCATTCTGTCACCAGACGGAGCTGGGCAGCTTTGTAGTATAGGCCAAAATCGGGTAGTCCCACCCCACCCTCCGCCCGAGGTCGTCTCAGTATTGAAAAGGAAAAGCGCGCCCATCCCCCCTGCCATATAAACCGTAGTATCATGGATTTAATTTTGGGTAGGAAATCCCTGTCAAGGTCAATGGGTAGTGCCTGAAAGAGGTACAGCAGTTTGGGAAGCACCGTCATTTTGACCGCATGTATACGGCCTAGCCACGATATAAAAAGGGGTTTCCAGCGGACAAGATCAGCCTGTAGTCTAACAAGAGAAGGAGGGAAGTTTGCCTTGTAGAGCCCTTCTACGCGTGGTGTCAATTGGACCCCCAAATATTGGAGGGAGCGGGAGGTCCACTGGAGTGGGGTGAGTCTCTGTAGGTGGACGACCTCTTCCTCTGGAACTGTAAGGTTAAGTATACATGATTTGTCCAAATTAACCTTAAAGCCCGCTACTGCTTCAAAGCATGTGAGTTCGGCTTGTAGTGCCGGAAGAGATTGAGACGGGTCAGTAAGGGATAAAAGGACGTCGTCTGCAAAAAGCAATATTTTGTGTGAGTCGCCACTAAAAGGAATTCCTTTAATCTCTGGGGTTGCCCGGATAGACATTGCCAGTGGCTCAATGCTAAGAGTGAATAATAAGGGCGATAACGGGCACACCTGGCGTGTCCCTCTAGTAAGGGAAAAAGGGGCTGACAGTATTCCATTTACCTGGACCCTAGATCGGGGTTGTGCATAATTAGCCCTAATCATGGTCATAAATTTATCTGAGAAGCCAAATTGTGCCAGTGTATTAAAAAGGAACGACCAGTACACCCTGTCAAAAGCTTTCTGTGTCTAACCCGACAAGCACAGCAGGGATTTTCCGTTTAGTAGCTTTTTCAATGAGGTGTACTATACGTCGGGTATTGTCATGGGTCTGACGTCCCTTAATGAATCCAGATTGATCTGGGTGGATAAGGCCTGGCATAAGATCATTCAATCGGGCAGCCAGAATGGACGAGTAGAGCTTCGCATCTAAATTTAAAAGGGCGATGGGCCGATATGAAGCACACCAGTGTGGATTTTTCCCTGATTTGGGGATAACTGTGACCAATGCGTCAGCCATGGAGGGAGTAACCTCTCCATCCTCCGCCATTTTATTAAAAAGACAGGTGAGGTGGGGTATAATGTCTGGGGCAAAGGTTTTGTAGAATTGGGCCGTCAAGCCATCGGGCCCTGGGGCTTTATGAATTTTAAGAGACTTAATGGCAGTGCTGATCTCTTCAGGGGTGATAGTGGCTATGAGCTTATCATTCCAATCTTGCGAGACCTGGGGAAACCGCAGTGCCTGCAGATAATTGCGCTGCAAATCTCCGTCATGGGGTTCCTCAGTGTACAGGGTCTTATAGAAAGATCTGAAGATAGCGGCCTTTTCTACGTCTTTATGGACCAACCCATCTCCCCATCCGTGATACCGCCTATGTACTCTTGTTCCACCTTCTCTTTCAGCTGCCTGGCAAGATGTTTACCTATCTTATTTTCCTGGGAGTAGGAGAGTTGGCGGAGTTTCAGGAGCGTCAGCTCTGCCCTGTTATTATAAATGGCCCTAAGCTTCCCCCGAAGTGCCGTGAGTTTGCGGAGAGAGTCTCTAGTGGGATTAGTTTTATGAGCAGCTTCGGTACGTTCTAGTTTAATCTCAAGGTCCTCCCTCTCTTTGGTCCTTTGCTTGTTCAGGGCAGAGTTGAGTGCTATGCATTTTCCCCGGAAGGTTGCCTTAAAGGCGTCCCAGTTGTTGAATATAGAGGTGTTCTCTGGCGCGTTCAGAGCAAAAAAGTCAGTTATCGTTTCCCGGAGTTCAGTGCAGAGCACCCTGTCTCTCGTGAGAGAGGACGGAAAATACCATTTGGGGGTGGTGGGTGGACCTCCGCTCCACGTTAGACATATCGAGACAAGGCTGTGGTCAGACACCGAAAGGGGAAAGATCTTGGCCTCCCGAAGGATTCCTAATAAATTTTGGCTACTAAAAATATAATCTAGTCTGGAATACGTGCGGTGTACATGAGAATAAATAGTGTAGTCCCGCATTTGGGGGAATAGGGTTTGCCAGGCATCTCTAAGGCCCATGTCATGTATTTGTTGTTTAGCACCTACGGAGAAGGAACTAGTGTCCGGTCTATGAGAGTGGGTGCTATCTATGTCAGCTTGCAATGTCAAGCTAAAGTCTCCTAGTAAAATTGTGGGCCCCTCTGCGAAGTCTTGTATTTTCGGGAGAAGTATGTTTAAAAAAGTGGCCTGCCCCGTGTTGGGTGCGTATCTTGCAATAAATGTGCACAATTTGCCCCCCAGCATACCCTTAACCAAGACTAATCTGCCCTCCTTATCCATCCGGATGTCAGCTGGTTGAAATTTGGTGGAGTGGTGGAAGAGAAGTGCAACCCCCCGATGTTTGGTGAGCACGGAAGACCTGTATATCAGCGGGTAGTGTTTGTGGCGAAAGCGTGTGTCTTCCGCCCTGGAAAGACGTGTCTCCTGAAGGGCCACTTTATCAAGGTGGTGATCAGTAAGGTATTTCCAGACTTTTTGACGCTTCTGGGGGGAGTTAAGACCCTTCACATTCCATGAGCCTATCAAGAGTACCATCTGTCCTTTGTCAAACCTCCATCTGCACCCGTATACCAATATTTCCTACCTATATATTAAACAGTGTGCCCCTTGTTTGGAGGTTCCCACAACCTTGTCCGCCAAAGGGAACAAATCCTAGCGGTGACACTTTCTCGTAGAACAACATTAAAAAGCCGCCACCATTCCCAAAACCCTCCCCCTCCCGACAAACTCAACAAAAAGAAAAGCAACATTACCAACAGCAACATGTGTCGGATCGATGACAGTTCTCCGACGGTGGGTTGAAAAACCCTGTTAAACATGTTGGAGGGACGAAAGGACCGAGGTCCCCGTCCGCGCCCGTCCCAGATGGTCAAAGAAGTGCTGTGCGCCTACATAGTAGAGTCAGTACAGCCAAGCTGGTCCGGGTTGGTCAACTCTCAAAAGGCTGGCTTCAGCAGCCGGTCCATAGGCGAGTCCGAGGCAGGCCCTCCAGTCTAATGGCTTGGGGAGTAAGGTCTTGTGGGATCATGGGTTTTAGCTGAGTTCGATTCTGTAGGTGATCCACAACTATAACCCCCCTTGTGGAGTCGGCAGGACCATGAGTTTCAATCAGATCGATGCAACCATTCCTTAATGTGGTGTGGCACCCCGCTACCCAGTCCTGAGGCCAGTGTTCGGATGCTCATGATGTGCTCCCTGCAGGTGAGCATGAGCCAATGTCTTGCCCATTGAAGCAGTACCTGAAGCGGTAGGTGGATGAACCCCATGCGTGTGTCATTTATGGTTTCCCCGTGAGCTTGTAGACCATTGCGGCCTATTAGCGCCGTTTCTCGCTGCTCTTTGGCTCGTGCTGGGTGGGGGTTCAGCGTCGTCCAGAGGTAGATCTAGTAGGGCCAACCCCTCTTTCAATTCTGTGATGTGGCGCTGTTTGTTTTTATATTCGAAGCTTAATTCAAAAGGATATGTCCATCGGTATCTGATTTTGTCGTCGCGTAATTTCGCCGTAATGGGGCGAAACTGCTGTCGCCGCACCAGGATCGCAGGTGCGAGGTCTTGATAGATAGTGCAGGAGTGTTCTTGGAAGGATACTACGCCTTTTTTCCGCACCGCCAAAAGAACCGCCTCCTTCACCTTGTAGGAGTGAAATTTAGCGAGGACATCTCTTTTTCGTTTCCTGTCTCCCGGCGCTGGGTTCCCGACCCGGTGGGCCCTTTCCAACTTGATCTTAAGTAGTTGTGGACTGACAATTTCTGCGAATAGGCCTTCAAGGAAGGTTTCAAGATCTGACCCCTCCGCCCCTTCTTCCAAGTCTCGGATTTGTAGGTTCTCTCTCCGACCCCTGTTTTCTAGGTCTTCAGCTTTTAATTGAGTGGAGCGTAGTTGATCCTGGAGCATTTGCATCTCATCTTGCAGGGCAGATGTGCGTTTGTCCACTTCCTGAGTCTGCGCCTCTAAGTCCAGTACTCTAGTGCCCACCGAATCAACGTCCTGTTGGAGGGAGGCCATTCTCTCATTGAGGTCACTCTTTAATTGGTCGATGGAGGCCTTAATGTCTGGCCCAGTTTCGTACGAAGCTCCGTTTTAAAATCTCGCAAGGAGGCCATGAAGTCTTCTTTTGTGAGGGCCATAGCTCCTGCCCCCTCGTCACAGACCGGTGAGGGGCGTTTATCCAGAGGTGGGAAAAAGGTAGAAACCTTGGTCTCTGTCTTAGGGAGCGCTTTCTTCGGCAGCATAGAGGCGGACCCAGCAAGACCCCCGTTGGGAGGGCTAGGGGAACCCGCCGCTGTAGTGGATGTCGGCGCAGTCCTCATTGTGTGAAATCAGTTGGGAAGACAGCAACAGCAATCACGCTTCCCACCGGCTGAGAGATTGTCACGGCAGGCTCCCCAGCCACTCTATAGGCTATCACGTAGTGACCACGGACCTTGGAACCTCCACCTTAACTGTGTAGAGGCATTGGTAGCAGTCATGGCTGGTAGGCCGTGTGGCAGTGTCTCCCCCCCTAGGGTTCACCTCGATGTGGGGGGGGTCTCCGTGTCACCAGATCAGCCCACGTCTCTCACCTGGGGAGCAAACTATCCAACTTCTGGGAGCAGTGCAGAGGGTATCTCACCTTCGTATTCACTAGTGTAGGAATAGCTATATCCCTATCAGTACCTGACAGTGCCCCATGTCTGTAAGTAGTCACTGCGTCTCTGGGGCGGCAATGTCTTGTGGTGGTGCAGCTTATATTGTCCTGAGTGGCGCGCTGCACAGCAATGTGCCTCCTTAGTAAAGATCACAACCAGGCATTACAGGAGGCAAATAAGATCTCCCTCGTCGAGGGTCAGCCCTGACATCACCGCCATCTTAGGGTCAGGCATAGCGTGCAATCCAGTCCCCCAGGGAGCGAGCGCTGCAAAGGCCAGCGTATCTGAGCACAGTCCGATGCATCTGCGGTGCAGCCCTCCTGTAACGTCCCGGAGAGCGGACTCACCCCCTGCCATCAGCAGCTCCACAAGATCCAAGGGCGGCGTGGTGAACTCCCCCATCGGACTGGTGTACCGTTATGTGGATGGCGCCTCTCCAGTGATCTTCGGGGACGACAGATGTTCCAGGCGAGCGTTGTCTCGTGGCAGAGCCAGTCCAGCAGGTATCTCTCCAGCGATCGCGCGCCCGCGGCTCTCAGAGAGCGTCCGCCGCCATCTTAGGTGGTTTCGCGGGTAGCTCGGCGGGGCTCCGCAGTTGGTCGCAGAGACGATTATGCCCAAATTGAGTGAGGTCCCTACATGCCCCAAGGCTGGGACTCTCCAGCGGTAGTGCCAGCGACCTCTGTAGTGGCTCACAGCGGTAGGCAAACGATCGGGACAGCAGCGTGGACCGAGAGCCGAGACGAGCTACGTCTGCTCGGCCATCTTGCCCGGCCACGCCACCTTTTTCTTTATTTTTAACAGTTTTCAAAACTAAAGGTTCACTCAGGTCAGCTCCTGTCTTGAAAGTTTTGGGGTGATTCGTCAAGTGGGGGCCGAGAAAAAAAGGGGGTTCCAAAACGCGTTTTCCCCATGTTAATTTCCATAGGAACTTTAGACACAGCTACAGTCCGAACTGCTGAATAGAATTACACCAAATTTGGCAAAAAGGTAGCTCTTGGTTCAGAAAGCGTGCTTATTTTTAAATGGTGTAAATCCATTCAGTAGTTGCTGAGAAATTCAAAAAATAAAATTATCGATATCTGAGGGCCGAGGAGGGTTCGCAAACCCTCCCGAGCACGAGCTTCATTGTTATGCAGCCATCTTGTGACTCGGTAACCGAGTCACAAGAAAGCATTAAAAAAAAGATAAAAAACAAGAAAAGGGGGCAGGGTAGAAACACCCTGAACCCCTAGGCTTGATCAGGGGGCCCCATAAGAACCCCCAGGGCCCAATTTTTTTTTCTTTTTTTATATTTTCGGACGCATTCGCGCTAGGTGCACGAATCCGGTCAAAAAAAACAAAAAAACAAAGCACGGACTCCTGAGCTTTGTTTCTTTGAGCCCCCGGGTGGGCCAGGTCCCGGGAGCAATAATTCATTAATGTGCGGGGGCCTTGTGGGCTCCTGCAGCTCCGGGGGGCTTAATTTAATATGCGCGGGGGCACGCCCCCCACAGCCCCGGGGACCGCCACCACCCTGGGGCATTCCTATTTATGAGATGGGGGCCTCGCCGGGCCCCCCCCAAGCCCCGGGGACCGCCACCTCCCCAGGGCTACAATTTAAAGAAAAACAAGTGTGGGGGAGGTCCTGCCCCCCCACACTGCCACGGGGACCACGACCTCCCCGGCGCCCTCTGAATTTAAGGGCGGGCGGGCCTCGCGGGCCCCCCAAGCCCCAGGGACTGCCACTTCCCCGGGGCTTCAATAATTTAAATTAGTGTGGGGGGGCTCCTGCTCCTCCCCACACTGCCCCGGGGTCCACCACCTCCCCGGGCACACTTTGTTTAAATGTGGGGGTCCGTTGCGGACCCCTGGCCCCGGGGACCACCACCTCCCCGGGGCTTTAATTAGTCAGGAGGGGGGCCACGCGGCCCCCCTCCTGGAGCCCTAGATGGCCTTGTGGACCTCCACCTTCCAAGAAGCAAAGCAGAATTGCTTTTGGCAAAGGGAGCTGCATGTTAGCAGCTCCCCTTGCCCAAAAGCAATGCCGGATCCCGCAGGAGGCGGGGAGCCTGCTGGGACCGTGGGGGCATTGGGGCTCCCCCGCAGTCTCCAACGTTGAGGGCCGTCCCCGGGGGATGGGGTCCCCTGGGCCAGAAGTGGCCCAGGGGAGGGGGGCCACTTGGCCACCCCTCCCGGGAAAATTACATTTTTTTTTTTTAAACGAGGTCAGGGCCTGGGGGATGGGGTCCCCGGGGCCAGAAGTGGCCTAGGGGAAGGGGGCTACACGGCCTCCCTCCCAGGAAAAATAAAACAAATTTTCTATAAAAACGAGGCCGGGCTCCAGGAGATGGGGTCCCCGGGGCCAATAGTAGCCCAGGGAAGTGAGGCCACGCGGCCCCCTTCCTGTTGTTTTTTTTTTTTTTTTTATAAAAAAAGAAAAAAATGCTCAGGCCCTGGGGGATGGGGTCCTCAGGGCCCAAAAAATACTAAAAGAAGGGGGGTCACACAGCCCCCCTTCTAAAAATATTTTTAAAAAGAAAAGCCGGCATCTCGCGGGAGGCCCCGCCCCCTCCCTGCACCAGTCTGCAATCGTGCCTCCTGGCGCGTTCTAAGTTGTGGGATTAAGTCCCCTTGAATCCTGAGGGTCCCTGGGGACCAACTAGCCCACCAGGTACCTCCAGTAAGCCCCACACAGTGGGATTGCTGAGAGGTGGTCTGAGGCCATGCCCCTTTTTACACCACTCTGCAAACGCGCCTCTTGGAGCACGGCTGGTGGGGCAATGCGGTCCTCTTGTATCCTGAGGACCTCAGGACTAAAGTGGACTTCATCCCCCACACAGCAGTGCGCCAGGAGGCATGTTTGCAGAGTGGTGAAAAAAGGGGTTGTGGCCTCGGACCACTCTCAACAATCCAGCTATATAGGGCTTACTGGAGATAACAGGAGGGCTAGTTGGTCCCCAGGGACCCTCAGGGGGCAAGAGGACTTCATTCCCTAACCAAGAGCACGACAGGTGGCACATTTACTGAGTGGTGGAGAAGGGGGCATGGCCTGTGTCCACCTCTCAGCAATCCCACTGTCTGGGGCTTACTGGAGGTAGCAGGTAGGCTAGTTGGCCCCTAAGGACCCCCAGTAGCAAAGGGGACTTTAATCCCCATCGAAGAGCACACCAGGGAGCTAGTTTGCAGACTGGTGGTCAAAGGGGGTGTGGCCTGCTATGAGTACTTACCAATGCTGCTGTGTGGGACTTACTGGAGGTAATAGGAGGGATAGTTGGCCCCCAAGGTTGTCCTTTGGGGCCAACTACGCCTCCTGTTACCTCCAGTAAGTCCCACACAGTGGGATTGCTAAGAGGATTCGGAGGCCACGCCTTCCCTTTCTCCACCACTCTGCAAAAGCGCCTCCTGGAATACTACGGGTTGGGGGATGAAGTCCACTTTACTCCTGAGGGACTTTGGGGGCCCAGAAGCCCTCCTGGTACCTCCTGTAAGTCCTACACAGTGGAATTCCTGAGCGCTGGTTGCAGGCCGAGCCCCCTTTCTCCACCACTCTGCAAACGTGACTACCAGTTGAAGAAGCATTTGCAATGTAATAGGTTGGGCATTTGTGAGAGTTAGAGCTATTAGCGTTGTAAATGTAAAAGTGTTTTATTAATGTTTCTTGGAGTGGAGTGAATGTAGGTTTTGTGTAGCGTAATTATGTGGTATGTTGTGCAGTGAAATTATGTGGATAGAAAGTATGTGGCATTTAGTGTATAGGAATTATGTAGAGTGGGATTATGTGTTATGGAGAGGGATTATGTGGTATGGTAGTCTGTGTTGTGGAGTGGTAACCTCAGGTTTAGTCTTCCTTGTTTCCATAGAAGCTCAACTATGAACTCAGTGAGACAAAAAAAAGAAGGAACCACTGAGGAGCACTTCTGGACCTAGTTAGAGGTATGAGCAGGGCCACTGGAATTAAGCAACTGTTTGGCTGCACCGACTTTTGCACAATTATACATTTTCCGCATTTGTCAGATAATCCATCATCTGCTGCATAATCTGCAGATTTGAACAAAAACAAACTTGTTTCTAGCTCAAACGTTACCAAAGATGCAGCGACAAGTGTTACAGCATGGTGGAAGGCCCTTTGCAAACCTAGAATGGTCACCTGTTACTTATTGCTAAATGTGGGTATTAAATGGGTACTAATGGTGTGTAAACCACTCTTGCTTCTTTCTGCGCCTCTCTTGCCTCTTTCTGAATTTCTGTTGCTTCTTTCTGCACCTTTCTTTCTTTTTCTGCACTTCTTTTGCCTCGTTCTGCTCATCTCTTGAACTTTTTGCACTTCTCTTGCCTCTTTCTGCACCTCTGTTGCTTCTTTCTGTACTTCTGTTGCCTCTTTCTGCATCTCTGTTGCTTCTTTCTGCACTTCTCTTGCCTCTTTCTGCACCTCTGTTACTTCTTTCTACACTTCTCTTGCCTCTTTCTGCACCCTTCTTCCCTCTTTGTGCAACTCTCTTGCCTCTTTCTATGCCTCTCTTCCCTCTTTCTGTACCCCTCTTGCCTCTTTGTACACCTCTGTTCCATCTTTCTGCACTTCTCTTGACTCTTTCTGCACCCCTCTTGGTTCTTTCTGCACTTCTCTTGCTTCTTTTGCACTGCTCTTGCTTCTTTCTGTACCTCTCTTGCAAATTTCTGCACCCCTCTTGCCTTTTTCTGCACCTCTCTTCCCACTTTCTGCACCTCTCTTGCCTCTGTCTGCACCCATGTTCCCTCTTTCTGCACCTCTTTTGCCTGTTTCTGCAACTTTCTTGCCTCTTTCTGCAGTTCTCTTGCCTCCTTCTGCACCTGGGTTGCTTCTTTCTGCACTTCTTTTGCCTCTTTTTGCACCTCTCTTGCTTCTTTCTGCACCCGTTGTCTCTTTCTGTACTCGTCTTCCCTCTTTCTGCACCTCTCTTGCTTCTTTCTGCACCCTTCTTCCCTTATTTGCATCCCTCTTGCCTCTTTCTGCAATTCTCTTGTCATTTTCTGTACCTCTCTTGCCTCTTTCTGCACCTCAGTTGCCTCTTTCTGCACTTCTCTTGCTTCTTTCTACACCTCTGTTGCTTCTTTCAGCAATTCTCTTGCCTCTTTCAGCACTTGTCTTGCTTGTGTCTGCACCTCTCTTGAATCTTTCTGCACCTCTGTTGCCTCTTTCTGCCGCCTCACTTGCTTCTTTCTGCACCCTTCTTGCCTCTTTCTGCACCCCTCTTTCCTCTTTCTGCACCTTTCTTGCCTCTTTCTGCACCTTTCCTGCCTGTTTCTGCACCTCTCTTGCCTCTTTCTATACCTCTGTTGCTTCTTTCTGCACTTCTCTTGCCTCTTTCTGCACCCTTTGTGCCTCTTTCAGCACCTCTGTTGCTTCTTTCTGCACTTCTCTTCCTTCTTTCTGCACCCCTCCTGCCTCTTTCTGTACCCCTCTTGCCTCTTTGTGCACCTCTCCTACCTCTTTCTCCACCCCTCTTGCCTCTTTTTGCACCTCTTTTGGTTCTTTCTGCACTGCTCTTGCTTCTTTCTGCACCTCTTTTGCAAATCTCTGCATCCCTCTTGCCTCTTTCTGCACCCCTCTTCCCTATTTCTCCACCTCTGTTGCCTCTTTCTACACTTCTCTTGCTTCTTTCTGCACTGTTCTTGCTTCTTTCTGTACCTCTCTTGCAAAGTTATGTATCCCTCATCTCTTTATGCACTCCTGTTCCCTCTTTCTGCACCTTTATTGCCTGTTTCTGCACCTCTCTTGCTTCTTTCTGCACTTCTCTTGCTTCTTTTGCACTGCTCTTGCTTCTTTCTGTACCTCTCTTGCAAATTTCGGCACCCCTTTTGCCTTTTTCTGCACTTCTCTTCCTACTTTCTGCACCTCTCTTGCCTCTGTCTGCACCCATGTTCCCTCTTTCAGCACCTCTTTTGCCTGTTTCTGCAACTTTCTTGCCTCTTTCTGCAGTTCTCTTGCCTCCTTCTACACCTGTGTTGCTTCTTTCTGCACCACTTTTGCCTCTTTTTGCACCTCTCTTGCTTCTTTCTGCACCCCTGTTGTCTCTTTCTGCACTCGTCTTCCCTCTTTCTGCACCACTCTTGCTTCTTTCTCTACCCTTCTTCCCTTTTTTGCATTCCTCTTGCCTCTTTCTGCAGTTCTCTTGTCATTTTCTGCACCTCTCTTGCATCTTTCTGCACCTCTGTTGTCTCTTTCTGCACCTCACTTGCTTCTTTCTGCACCCCTCTTGCCTCTTTCTGCACCTCTCTTTCCACTTTCTGCACCTCTCTTGCCTCTTTCTGCACCTTTCCTGCCTGTTTCTGCACCTCTCTTGCCTCTTTCTATACCTCTGTTGCTTCTTTCTGCACCTCACTTGCTTCTTTCTGCACCCCTCTTGCCTCTTTCTGCACCCCTCTTTCCTCTTTCTGCACCCCTCTTTCCTCTTTCTGCACCTCTCCTACCTCTTTCTGCACCCCTTTTGCCTCTTTTTGCACCTCTGTTGGTTCTTTCTGCACTGTTCTGTATCCCTCATCTCTTTATGCACTCCTGTTCCCTCTTTCTGCACCTTTATTGCCTGTTTCTGCACCTCTCTTGCCTCTTTCAGCACCTCTGTTGCTTCCTTCTACACTTCTCTTGCCTCTTTCTGCACCCCTCTTACCTCTTTCAGCACCTCTGTTGCTTCTTTCTGCACTTCTCTTGCTTCTTTCTGCACCCCTCTTGCCTCTTTCTGTACCCCTTTAGCCTCTTTGTGCACTTATCCTGCCTCTTTCTGCACCTATCTTTCCTTTTTCTGCAGTTCTCTTGCTTCTTTCTGCACCTCTTTTGCTTATTTCTGCACTTTTCCTGCCTCTCTCTGCACTCCTCTTGCCTCTTTCTGCACCTCTGTTGGTTCTTTCTGCACTGCTCGTGCGTCTTTCTGCACCCCTGTTGCAAATTTCTGCATCCCTCTTGCCTCTTTCCGTACACTTCTTCCCTCTTTCTGTACCTCTCTTGCCTCTGTCTGCACACGTGTTCCCTCTTTCTGCACCCCTTTTGCCTGTTTCTGCAACTCTCTTGCCTCTTTCTGCCATTCTCTTGCCTCCTTCTGCGCCTCACTCGCCCCTTTCTGCACTTCTATTGCTTCTTTCTGCACCCTCCTTCCCTTTTTCTGCACATCTCTTGCCTCTTTCTGCACCTCTCTTGTCTCTTTCTGTACATCTCTTGGTTCTTTCTGCACTGCTCTTGTCTCTTTCTGCACCCCTCTTACCTCTTTCTGCACCTCTTTTGCTTCTTTCTGCATTTCTCTCTCATCTTTCTGCACCCCTCTTGCCTCTTTCTGCACCTCTGCTGCTTCTTTCTGCACTGCTCTTGCTTCTTTCTGCATTTCTCTTACCTCTGTCTGCACCCCTCTTCCCTTTTCTGCAATTATGTTGCCTCTGTCTGTACCCGTTCCCTCTTTCTGCACCTCTTTTGTCTGTTCTCTTGCCTCTTTGTTCAGTTCTCTTGCCTCTTTCTGTGCCTCTCCTACCTCTTTCTAGACCCCTCTTGCCTCTTTTTGTACCTCTGTTGGTTCTTTCTACACTGCTCTTGCTTCTTTCTGCACCTCTTTTGCAAATTGCTACATCCCTCTTGCCTCTTTCTGTACTCCTCTTCCCTATTTATCCATGTCTCTTGCTTCTTTCTGCACTTCTCTTGCTTCTTTCTGCACTGCTCTTGCTTCTTTCTGCACCTCTCTTGCCCATTTATGCAGCCCTCTTGTCTCTTTCTGCACCCCTCTTCCCACTTTCTGCACCTCTCTTGCCTCTTTCTGTATCCCTGTTCCCTCTTTCTGCACATCTCTTGTTTTTTTCTGCAATTCTCATACTTCTTTCTGTACTTCTTTTGCCTGTTTCTATATTCAAATGGGAAGTGCAAGCTGTCAAGTTTAAAGGTGTACGTGCTATTGACTGAGGTATATGTCTACTTGCACATGTATTCTCACATGTGTTATGCATCTGAAGATGGTAGCTGAAAAAGCGTGTAGCTTCTCTTATAGGTGGTCACATCTTGTTAGTTCTGCTCTGTCATTCGGTTGCACAGGCAGACATGTCTTATGCATATAGGTGTTATAGAGCCCATCAAATATTCTATTGAATACCCATGTGCCCTGTATTGTGAGCAGAAATATATGCATATTCCTTTTTTTACACAAATTTACAGAGTATGCTGTTTGAAACACAGGTATTCAAGTGTTTGTATGTTTATTTTCATTTAACATGTCACTAGGTAAAAGCATAGACACGCAAGCATACCTTCACAAACTTGGTCAGACTTACAACAGTGATATGCTTAGCATTGCTGTTTTATATTTGGTAGGCCTAACATTCTGAGCAGTCGATCAATATTGAACCTTCAAGAAGAAAGTGAGGTTTAAGACATCTTCGGAGAAGGATTAGTGATTAGGGTACTTTGTATGAGTCTGTTGTAAGGTACAGTCAAAGTAGGCTTCTTTCTGCACCTCTGTTGGTTCTTTCTGAACATCTCTTACTTCTTTCTTCACCTTTCTTCCTCTTTCTGGACTTCTGTTGCCTCTTTATGCATTTCCTTTGCTTCTTTCTGCACCTTTCTTCCTCTTTCTGCACCTCTCTTGCTTCTTTTTGCACTTTTCTTGCTTCTTTCTGAACCTTTCTTCCTCTTTCTGCACATGTCCTACCTATGTAGGCATAGTTAGAAATTAGCATTTAAAAAACCTTCGAAATTCACTGAAGAAAACAAAGCTTTCAGGGACGTTATAGTATGAAATTATCATTTAAAAAAACAGAAATTCAATGAAAAAACCATAGGTTTCAGGGACGTTATAGTTAGAAATTAGCATTTAAAAAACCATAGAAATTCACTGAAAAAACCACAGGTTTCAGGGACGTTATAGTTAGTTGGACATTTTACTCGTACAAAACCAGAGAAATTCAGCCATTATAGTTTGTTGAGGTAAGTATAACTCACGCCCCCGCAATGCACTGCTGATGACATCACATATTACATCACTCATGACATGGTCAGTGACATCACTGATGACATCACTGATGACATCATCCACGTGATAATCTGATGCACCTCCTCACACCCTAATATAACCTTTGATGCACCCACTCTAAAATACAGACTATCATTCTCGAAACCATAGACACACCAATACCAATTACTACATACCCACTCACTGATTTCTAAATCTATACACACATCCACTCACTCACCCATACAGTCACTTATACATGCAGTCACTCATCAATACAGGAACTATCATATGCACTCGTACACCTATACAGACACTCACACACCGCCACTCACCCTTAGAGTTACTTACACAGCTAGTCAGTCATGCAAAGAATTAATCACACTCCGATTTACTCCCCTATACAGTTATACACACACTACCTCACGTATTCATATAGATACTAACACATACTCTCTTATACAAGCACTGACACTAGCACACACTCACCCACACAGCCACTCTCAGAATCACTCACTCTCACATATAGTCATTTATATACTCCAACACTCACATATACTGCCTTTAACATATGTAGTTACTCACACATGTACCACTGAGACATCCATTCACTCACCAACACAGCCATACACATACTCACCCACCCATACAGCCCCTCACAGACGCACTCTTGAACCCATACACCCAGTGAATCACCCACTCACACATCCATGCAGGGAGTCACACACACCCCACCTACCCACACAGACACTCAGGCACCCATACAGATGCTCAGACAACCAATCAATAACCCATATAGACACTCATGTAGCTACTCACCAACCCATGCAGCCGCTGTCACACCAACAGACAGACTGATACAGACATTCACACAGTTTAGACACTAACCCATGCATTCAGTAAGACACGTTTAATCACTCACTTATACAGTCAGTCACGCACCTACTAAATCATCCATTCAGACAGTCATACACCCACTCATTCTTCAATACACCTTAGCCTATATATATATATATAAAACATATTTAAACTTTACAGAAACACACAGTCACTGGATGATGTCATCAGTGATGTCATTTGAGATGTCATCAGTGATGTCATCAGTGATGTCACTGACCATGTCATGAGTGATGTAATATGTGATATCATCAGCAGTGCATTGCGGGGCGCGAGTTATACTTAGCTCAACTAACTATAACGGACGAATTTCTCTGGTTTTGTACGAGTGAAATGTCAAACTAACTATAATGTCCCTGAAACCTGTGGTTTTTTGTGAATTTCTATGGTTTTTTAAATGCTAATTTCTAACTATAATGTCCCTGAAACCTATGTTTTTTTCAGTGAATTTCTATGGTTTTTTAAATGATAATTTCTAACTATAACGTCCCTGAAACCTATGGTTTTTTCAGTGAATATATATATATATATTATCTACTGGCGGTCGCCAGTAGATAGTTATAGTTAGGACCTATTATCCATAGGAAATCCGCGACATTCTATTTGAAATAACTCTTGCGCCGGTTGACGAATCTTCGCGAAAGCTTCCAACTTGTTGGGGCGCTCCGCTCCTACCCTGAAAGTCTCGGGTTGATTCGTCAAGCGGGGGCCGAGAAAAAAGGGGGGTCCCAAAACGTGTTTTCCCCATTCATTTTTCCATAGGAACCTTTAGTCGCAGCTACAGCCCGAACTGCTGAACGGAATTACACCAAATTTGGCAAAGAGGTAGCCCTTGGTTCAGTGTCGTGCCTTTTGCTTAAATGGTGTAAATCCGTTCAGTAGTTCCTGAGAAAATCAAAAGTAAAGTCACATATATATCTATGGGCGAGGAGGGTCCGCGTATCCTGAGTGCACCCTGCACGCACCGTCCCGATCACGAGCTGCATGCTAATTGGCTGTCAAGTGGCTGTCAACACTCCAAATCAGGAAGTGTTGGCAGCCATTTTGTCCCTCGGTAGAACCGAGGGACAGAAACAAGTGCGCAAAGCGCAAAAGGGGGCAGGGTAGAAACACCCTGACCCCCTAGGTCTGCTCAGGGGTCCCACAAGGACCCCTGGGCAGAAAAAGCATTTTTTTTTTTTTTTGTTAAACGGCGTGATGCGCTTAGGGTGCGTGGATTCCGCCGATTAAAAAAAAAAAAGCACAAGAAACAAGTGCGCAAAACGCACAAAGGGGGCAGGGTAGAAACACCCTGACCCCCTAGGTCTGCTCAGGGGGTCCCACAAGGACCCCCTGGGCAGAAAAAAGCATTTTTTTCTCCAAAATCGGCAGGATGCGCTTAGGGTGCGGGGATCCCTCTGATTAAAAATAAAAACACAAGAAACAAGTGCGCAAAACGCACAAAGGGGCAGGGTAGAAACACCCTGACCCCTAGGTCTGCTCAGGGGTCCCACAAGGACCCCTGGGCAGAAAAAAAGCAAAAAAAAAAAAAAGACCGGCATCGTGCCGAGGCCCCGCCCTCCCTGCAGCAGCAGTCTGCAAACGCGCCCCTGGCGCGTTTTAAGAAGGGGAAGTAATTCCCCTTGAATACTGGGGGTCCCTGGGGGCCAACTAGCCCACCAGGAACCTCCGGTATGCGCCAGGGGCTGTGTTGCAGAGAGGTGTACAGAGGCCACACCCCTTTTACACCTCTCTGCAACGCAGCTCTGTGGCGCTTTTTGGAGGTACATGGTGGGCTAGTTGGACTCCAGGGACCCTCAGTATTCAAGGGGACTTAATCCCCCAACTTAAAACGCGCCACGGGGCACGTTTGCACAGTGGTGAAGGGAGGGCGGGGCTTCAGGTGACATGTGTGCAAACAGGCCCTGTGGCGCATTTTAAGATGGGGAATGAAATCCCCTTCAATCCTGAGGGTCCCTGGGGCGAACTAGCCCACCAGGTACGTCCAGAAAGCGCCACAGAACTGTGTTGCAGAGAGGTGCAAAAGGGGCGTGGCCTCTGAACACCTCTCTGCAACGCAGCTCCCTGGCGCATACTGGAGGTACAGGGTGGGCTAGTTGGACCCCAGGGACCCTCATGATTCAAGGGGACTTAATCCCACAACTTAAAATGCACCACGGGGCGCGTTTGCACAGATGTCACCTCAGGCCCCGCCCCTCCCTTCACCATTGTGCAAATATTCCTCTAAAATCAGCCGACCTACGAATTCCGATTTACTCACCTGTTATCAGGAGAGACCTCAGTCCTGCATCTTTCAGCCCAGTACTGATCCTGAAAAGTAATTTTAACCGTACTTACCAGTAACTTGAATTTCCTTCCATAGGATATCATTGACTGGTTTCACTTGGAAATTCTTCTAAGTGTGGAGTTTTGGAACTTTATAATATTCCTCTAAAATCAGCCGAAATACGAATTCCGATTTACTCACCTGTTATCAGGAGAGACCTCAGTGCTGCATCTTTCAGCCCAGTACTGATCCTGAAAAGTAATTTTAACCGTACTTACCAGTAACTTATATCTCCTTCCGTAGGAATCCATTGTCTGGTTTTCAGCAGAAAAGTTTCAAAGTGTTGATTTTCACAAACTACAAATATTCCTTAAAAATCGCCTGTATGACTTAAACGCATTCTTTCAACTGTTTACAGGAGATGCACCAGTGCTGGATCCAGGATCCACCACTGAGTAAGAAAAAGTAACGATAACACTACTTACCTGCTAAGTGAATTTCCTCCCATAGGATAACATTGGTGTCAACTTTTAAAATACAATAATATTCCTTAAAAATCACTACTGTAACCAAAATGCTTTTACTCAACTGTTTACAGGAGATGTCCCAGGACTGAATCTAGGATCCAGTCCTGTGGTTAGAAAAGTAATCCATAAAGTAACTAATTGCATTTAGCTAGAAATTCACATTGAGCTCAATGTTGCATTGTGTTTGAAATTGTGTTGCCCATTGCAACAACTGTAACTACTGTACTTAAAAGTCTACTGCCTATTTGCAAAGTATTTAAACTAAAGTAATTCATTCTGAGAAAGTATATTTTGTAATGTAATGTATAATGTAATTACAATGTAATTTAAAAAATAAAATATCTAAAAATAAATAGTTAAAAAAAATGTAGTAAATCAGTATCAAAAAAAATAAATAGAACAATTAATACATTTAAAAATTGTCATTTACAAAACCTTTGAAATTCACTGAAAAAAACCATAGGTTTCAGACATGTTATAGTTAGGAATTAGCATTTAAAAAACCTTTGAAATTCACTGAAAAAACCATAGGTTTCAGGCTTGTTATAGTTAGGAATTAGCATTTTAAAACCTTTGAAATTCACTGAAAAAACCATAGGTTTCAGGCCTGTTATAGTTAGGGTTTAGCATTTAAAAACCTTTGAAATTCACTGAAAAAACCATAGGTTTTAGGGAAAGTTATAGTTAGTTGGACATTGCACTCGTACAAAACCCGTGAAATTCCCCCGTTATAGTTAGTTCAGCTAACTATAACTCGCGCCCCCGCAATGCACTGCTGATGACGTCACATATTACATCACTCATGACATGGTCAGTGACATCATATATACATATATAAATATACATATACATGTATATATATATTTTTAATTAGATTTAGTTATAAATATATATTTAAAAATACATATATAAATATATATCTATGTATATATATATATTTTCTTTCGAAAATTCATCAATATAATATATATATATTATATGTGTATTAAAATTGTTTTATACTTACTTGGTAACTTTTTACCACGCATATGCCATTTTATACATGCCTTAACAATGCAAATTTTGTTGTAAAGGCATATGCATGGAAAAGACTTGTGTGGTAGTGTCGCGTCATTGTACTGACAGCATAGTAAAGACATACGTGATAATGGCTTGCATGGTTCCGTCATGCATCCTCTTCCAAGCAATGTTAGGCATATAGAGGATGCCACCTTGAGAATGTTTGGAAATGATGATGGATTAAACCCAGATCAGTTGACTGGGGGTGAGTGTTTGATTGGCTCAAACGTTCCGTCCATCATCCCCTTTTGTATCGCTTTGTTCGCCCTAAGTTGGCGGGGGTATGCCCAGACGTGGGTCCCTTGCTCACTTTGCCACTGGATTCAAGCAAGCCTGGCTGATGACGGCTGGAATGCCAGAAACCGGTCCTAGGATGCTTGTTTCCGGTCCAGGGAAGACATGGCTTGGCAGTTCGGGCTGGACTGTTCCCATGAGGCACAGGGTCAGACTGATTTGCATATGGCCATGTCTGAACTGGGGTGGTGGAGTGAGCTAAAGAATGATGATGGATTAAACCCAGATCAGTTGACTGGGGGTGAGTGTTTGATTGGCTCAAACGTTCCGTCCATCATCCCCTTTTGTATCGCTTTGTTTGCCCTAAGTTGGCGGGGGTATGCCCAGACGTGGGTCCCTTGCTCACTTTGCCACTGGATTCAAGCAAGCCTGGCTGATGACGGCTGGAATGCCAGAAACCGGTCCTAGGATGCTTGTTTCCGGTCCAGGGAAGACATGGCTTGGCAGTTCGGGCTGGACTGTTCCCATGAGGCACAGGGTCAGACTGATTTGCATATGGCCATGTCTGAACTGGGGTGGTGGAGTGAGCTAAAGAATGATGATGGATTAAACCCAGATCAGTTGACTGGGGGTGAGTGTTTGATTGGCTCAAACGTTCCGTCCATCATCCCCTTTTGTATCGCTTTGTTTGCCCTAAGTTGGCGGGGGTATGCCCAGACGTGGGTCCCTTGCTCACTTTGCCACTGGATTCAAGCAAGCCTGGCTGATGACGGCTGGAATGCCAGAAACCGGTCCTAGGATGCTTGTTTCCGGTCCAGGGAAGACATGGCTTGGCAGTTCGGGCTGGACTGTTCCCATGAGGCACAGGGTCAGACTGATTTGCATATGGCCATGTCTGAACTGGGGTGGTGGAGTGAGCTAAAGAATGATGATGGATTAAACCCAGATCAGTTGACTGGGGGTGAGTGTTTGATTGGCTCAAACGTTCCGTCCATCATCCCCTTTGTATCGCTTTGTTTGCCCTAAGTTGGCGGGGGTATGCCCAGACGTGGGTCCCTTGCTCACTTTGCCACTGGATTCAAGCAAGCCTGGCTGATGACGGCTGGAATGCCAGAAACCGGTCCTAGGATGCTTGTTTCCGGTCCAGGGAAGACATGGCTTGGCAGTTCGGGCTGGACTGTTCCCATGAGGCACAGGGTCAGACTGATTTGCATATGGCCATGTCTGAACTGGGGTGGTGGAGTGAGCTAAAGAATGATGATGGATTAAACCCAGATCAGTTGACTGGGGGTGAGTGTTTGATTGGCTCAAACGTTCCGTCCATCATCCCCTTTTGTATCGCTTTATTCGCCTTAAGTTGGCGGGGGTATGCCCAGACGTGGGTCCCTTGCTCACTTTGCCACTGGATTCAAGCAAGCCTGGCTGATGACGGCTGGAATGCCAGAAACCGGTCCTAGGATGCTTGTTTCCGGTCCAGGGAAGACATGGCTTGGCAGTTCGGGCTGGACTGTTCCCATGAGGCACAGGGTCAGACTGATTTGCATATGGCCATGTCTGAACTGGGGTGGTGGAGTGAGCTAAAGAATGATGATGGATTAAACCCAGATCAGTTGACTGGGGGTGAGTGTTTGATTGGCTCAAACGTTCCGTCCATCATCCCCTTTTGTATCGCTTTGTTCACCCTAAGTTGGCGGGGGTATGCCCAGACGTGGGTCCCTTGCTCACTTTGCCACTGGATTCAAGCAAGCCTGGCTGATGACGGCTGGAATGCCAGAAACCGGTCCTAGGATGCTTGTTTCCGGTCCAGGGAAGACATGGCTTGGCAGTTCGGGCTGGACTGTTCCCATGAGGCACAGGGTCAGACTGATTTGCATATGGCCATGTTTGAACTGGGGTGGTGGAGTGAGCTAAAGAATGATGATGGATTAAACCCAGATCAGTTGACTGGGGGTGAGTGTTTGATTGGCTCAAACGTTCCGTCCATCATCCCCTTTTGTATCGCTTTGTTCGCCCTAAGTTGGCGGGGGTATGCCCAGACGTGGGTCCCTTGCTCACTTTGCCACTGGATTCAAGCAAGCCTGGCTGATGATGGCTGGAATGCCAGAAACCGGTCCTAGGATGCTTGTTTCCGGTCCAGGGAAGACATGGCTTGGCAGTTCGGGCTGGACTGTTCCCATGAGGCACAGGGTCAGACTGATTTGCATATGGCCATGTCTGAACTGGGGTGGTGGAGTGAGCTAAAGAATGATGATGGATTAAACCCAGATCAGTTGACTGGGGGTGAGTGTTTGATTGGCTCAAACGTTCCGTCCATCATCCCCTTTTGTATCGCTTTGTTCGCCCTAAGTTGGCGGGGGTATGCCCAGACGTGGGTCCCTTGCTCACTTTGCCACTGGATTCAAGCAAGCCTGGCTGATGACGGCTGGAATGCCAGAAACCTGTCCTAGGATGCTTGTTTCCGGTCCAGGGAAGACATAGCTTGGCAGTTCGGGCTGGACTGTTCCCATGAGGCACAGGGTCAGACTGATTTGCATATGGCCATGTCTGAACTGGGGTGGTGGAGTGAGCTAAAGAATGATGATGGATTAAACCCAGATCAGTTGACTGGGGGTGAGTGTTTGATTGGCTCAAACGTTCCGTCCATCATCCCCTTTTGTATCGCTTTGTTCGCCCTAAGTTGGCGGGGGTATGCCCAGACGTGGGTCCCTTGCTCACTTTGCCACTGGATTCAAGCAAGCCTGGCTGATGACGGCTGGAATGCCAGAAACCGGTCCTAGGATGCTTGTTTCCGGTCCAGGGAAGACATGGCTTGGCAGTTCGGGCTGGACTGTTCCCATGAGGCACAGGGTCAGACTGATTTGCATATGGCCATGTCTGAACTGGGGTGGTGGAGTGAGCTAAAGAATGATGATGGATTAAACCCAGATCAGTTGACTGGGGGTGAGTGTTTGATTGGCTCAAACGCTCCGTCCATCATCCCCTTTTGTATCGCTTTGTTCGCCCTAAGTTGGCGGGGGTATGCCCAGACGTGGGTCCCTTGCTCACTTTGCCACTGGATTCAAGCAAGCCTGGCTGATGACGGCTGGAATGCCAGAAACCGGTCCTAGGATGCTTGTTTCCGGTCCAGGGAAGACATGGCTTGGCAGTTCGGGCTGGGCTGTTCCCATGAGGCACAGGGTCAGACTGATTTGCATATGGCCATGTCTGAACTGGGGTGGTGGAGTGAGCTAAAGAATGATGATGGATTAAACCCAGATCAGTTGACTGGGGGTGAGTGTTTGATTGGCTCAAACGTTCCGTCCATCATCCCCTTTTGTATCACTGGAAAGGAGTCTTATGCATGTGAAAGAATAGACAATGTCCATAACTCCAGAAGTGGAGGACTCGTAGCATCCCTATGGGAGGTACTATGCTAGCAGAATAAATGAGTGTCTATCGTGCCCCTTTCAGTGAGGGAACGTGGCAGCCTGCGGTTCAGCGGGTCGGGAGCTCTTTCGCCTTCCGGAAATCAAATGGCAATATCAGCGGTGTGAGGTGTAGCGGAAGGGTTTGTCCAGACGGCCTGTACGTTGGAGGGAGCAAGGGGTGTGAGTAGCATTTCTGCCTCCCATGTGGAGGTATATGTGGCGGTGAATGACGCCTCAGCAGGATGCAGATAAAATTGGCCACGAGAACTCCCCCCCAACACGGAGTGGGAGTGAGAAAGAGATCAGCAGTGTGAAGCACAGCGGTAGGGTTTCTCCGGGCGGCGAGTGCAGGAGTGTGGAGGAACGCTCTGCCTACCATGTGGGGTATATGTGGCAGGAGACAGTTAAAATGGCCGTGAGTACTCCCCCCCAACGCTTAGCTGGAGTGTGGGCGGAGGCGGCCGCAGGGCTTTCCTGGGACTGGCAAGCCTCAGCCAGAATTTGTTTCCGGGGAGCCTCAGGCAGCACAATACAGGCAGGGAAAAGCTGGGAGGTGGCAGAGGGGAAGAACAGCCAGAAAACACTCCAGAGCCACAAAAAGATGTAAAAAGATTTATGACACCTACAAAGGAGAAAAGTGGAAGGAGACCTGCAGGACTTATTACCAGTCCCTGGGTACCAGGGAAGAAAACTGGGAGCTCAGGTGTAAAACTTAATACAGAAGTAAGGAGGTTGGAGGGGACTTTAAAAGGGCAGGTTAGCAAATACGTTCTAAGAAACAAACAAATCTTAGAAAATCCTGTTGTAGCAGATCTAACCTTAAAGGCACAGTTACCATTAGGCACTCCTATCTCTCTCCTGACTTCAAACAGCCTGGACAACCTACTAGAGGTCCGGAAAAGTGGGAAAGAACAAGAAAAGAAAGGCTCAAAACCGGTTGAACGAGTTAAAATAACCCCTTCCTTGCGGTCCTATTTTAAGGTGCAGGCCCAGGTAAAAGCTCAGCTTAATCAGCCTCCATTAACAGATATATCTAGTAGAGACCTCATTATGACAGAGGCAGTGGGGAGCGTATTGGAAACCCTAGGAAACCTAGAGACTACAAAGAGATTTCAAGTGTTGGCAGATAAAGAAACACCACAAGAAAGGAGTCCAACAACACATCTTGAGCATTCCGCACACCACGAATATCCAACGCAACTAGAAAAAGGCACACATCCAGAGGTGGAAAAGATGATAACTTCCCTGTTTTGCAAAATTAAAGAGCGATTCAACATATCAGAAAAGAATCAGGGGAAGATACATCAAGTATGTGAGAGTCTGGAGAGTAAGATGAACTCTTTGGTGGAAAGATTGGAAACTATGGAAGTATCCACAGAGAAGCTAAATAGGGAGGTCTGTGGTATTTGCCTTATGTATTACTGTGTTATTACTGTATGATAGTGGGCTGCCTTTATGTGGAACACTCTTCCACTAATACTCTAGAATGTAGAGTCCTTGATCCCTGTTGCCAAGTGCTTATGAGCAGTTGGTGTGAGGTGCCCTGTGGATGGGACGTTGCTCAAACCTGAATAAAGGAATTAATATGAAGAACCTCTCTGTTTCCTTTGTACTTCTTCACACTGGCGACGAGCGAAGAAGATTGAACCCTACAACGATCATCTAACAAGAAGACAAGATGAGGTCAACGATCATCTAACAAGAAGACAAGTAGAGGTCTCCTACGTAGTAAACAGCAAACGTCCTAACACAGCTAAGTTTATTTGAAAACTACAAGGTACTGTGCCCCTTTATTTTCAAAGACTATTTATTCGAGATGCTTATTCTCTCCTCAGCTCTTCCTTGTGCATTGCGGTCACCATCTTTCATACCCGACAACCTGCTTACTGAAATTACACAAAGCAAGTCACCTTTGTCTCTCTAGCTTCCGCCTTTACCAACTCCCCTTCGCTAAACCAGCGCGGCAACTACCCAGCGCACCCCTCACACAGCGCAACTTTAATTTACTCCCCAGCGCGCATTTCAATTTTCAACGCTCCGTTTTCTTTAACAATTACGTGAGCCATCTTTGAGCATTCTTCAAACTGCGCTGTTACCTGCTCACGCACAACGTTCTCTTCATTCTCCTGCGATCACGTCCATGTTTCATTCTACAGCTTACTGCGACTTGTGACGTGTGATGTTGACGCAACCTGACGGACATCGGAATCCTGTAGCTTGACAACCGACCGTCATATGGAGCTTCTCTGTCTCCTTGACAACGCGCTGACATGCACAGCACAATTCTCGTCCTTAGGCTGATACGCACAGCATTTTTCATGTCAACTACTTTAAAACTTTATTTTTGCTTGTTTTACCTGATACACTCAACGTTCTGGTTAATCCTACGCGCTGACACCCACAGCACTTTTAACCTTTCTACAGTTGTTGTCTTCATGCTGATACGCACAGCATTTTGCGTGTCAGCTCTTTTGAATTACAATTCAGCAAGTTACATGAGTATACTGTATATGTACATTACTATTTCATTTCTTAATACGCTGATGCACACAACTACTCAATTTTAATATACATTATCACGCTGATACGCACAGCATATTATTATTTTTTTTTATTAATATTTACTTTTGGTATTATTGAATATTCAGCTGCTGATTGCTTTCGTATATTATACTAAAGATCACACCCTGCGTGTTAGCACAACGTGTTTTCTGCGCTGACACGCACAGCCTAAATTTTGCTCTCAGCAAACTTGAACTCAAAATAAATACAACTTTAATTTTGCTGTCACAGCGTGTTAGCACAAAGTGTTTTCTGCGCTGACACGCACAGCCTGAATCTTACTCCCAGCAAATTATACCTTCTCTACTAATTCAAATCCGTGTTTGTTTATAGTACTCTTGATGATATAAAGGTGACTTTCACAATTTTGTTTCACAAGACGTAATATACTCTCCAAGTGACCAACTTGTTTCTTGCAAAATGCAAAATGTTACACCTCCTCCATTCTTTATTTCTAACCCTGGTGATCCAGTTTTGCGTTGGTCAAAATGGAAAAAAGTATTCCTTAATTATGCAAGGTTTTGTGGTGTATCTCTAAGTGCAGAGAGAAAATCAGCTTTACTGTTGCACTGTCTAGGCTCCGAAGGACAGGAGGTGTTTGAACACCTTCCTGAATTAAGTGAAAGTGAATTAGATAGTCTTAATGAATTCGAGATTTGCCTAAAGAAACTCGACAAGCACTATCTTCCAAAAGTAAGTACCATTCTTGAGCGGTATCATTTTGGAAAGAGGGTACAGAAGTCCGAAGAATCTGTCAAAGCCTACATTACCTCTTTACGCAAACTGGGTGCCACCTGTAAATTTGATGTGTCACTTGAAGAACGCATTCGTGATCAATTTATGCTAGGATGTAATATAGAGAAAATTAAAGACGAACTTTGGCAGAAAGATGACCCGAAACTTGATGAGGTTGTTGCTATAGCTAAGAGAATAGAACACTCTCTTGCTTGCGTTGAGGTCATCAAAAAGAAAATGGGGTCCAAGAAGAGAAGGTTCACTCTGTTACTAAGAACCCTGTAAAGCCTTCTTGGAAGCAACATGAACCTTTGCACTCCTCTTCTGCCTCTAAACTCAAGGGAAACTTCAAGATGAAGTGTTATAGATGTGACTCTATTAGTCATCTTACTAATGACATGTCATGTCCCGCACTCTCCCCTAAGTGTCTCAATTGTGGGAAAATTGGTCACTTAGACAGAGCTTGTAGAGCTCAAAAGAACAAAAAGGGCAGACGAGTCAAAGAAGATTTTTCGAGTATGAAAGTGATTCCGACTATGATGAACTACACTGTGGTGAAGTCTTATTGCAAGGGGGATTGAATAAAACTAAAGGACCTGTAGATGAAGTATACGTGAATGATTGCAACATTAAAATGCTTTTTGACTCAGGTGCAAACATTTCCCTTATACCCAAAAATGTCTTTGACATGAAACTTAATGGGAAGATGAGAGTATACAAACCTGATATAAGCCTCTGGCCTATGGTGGTCAACCCATAAAACTGTTTGGTTATTTCATAGGGAATATCGAATACAAAGGGAGAATTACTGCTGGGAAAATATATATCTCCTGCAGAGGTGACAGCATTATTAGCTGGTTACACCAGGCTGATCTGGTAGTGTCGTTGTTTCCTGGTTGTGATCCATGCATTGTTCTCAGAGACGTTGCTCCGCATCCAGTTCCTTTGAATGTTGTTTCGAGTGAGTTTAGTTCAAAAGTTGTTTCGAGTGAAGTTTATTCAAACTTTACGAAACAAATTTAAAGGGGTCTTCAATGAGAATTTGGGTTGTCTCTCTGGATATACCCACAAAATCATACTTAAGCCTGACGCTGTTCCGGTGACATGTAAGGTGCGCAGCGTACCTTTGACGATGAGGGAGCCCATGCGTCTTGAACTTGAAAAGTTGAAAAAAGAGGGGATCATTGTTGAGACAGAGGCAAGTGAGTGGTTGGCTCCGGTTGTTCTTGCACGCAAGGCCTCCGGAGAAGTATGTTTGTGTGTGGACCTCCGTGCCCTTAACCACGCAGTTGTTGCTGACAGGTACCCACTTCCAAACATCACGGAAATGCTGGCCCAGTTAAGTGATGCACGTGTTTTCTCCACTCTTGATCTCAGGGCGGCCTACCATCAGGTTAAAATTGATGGAGAGTCCATGAACCTGACTACATTCATAACTCCTTTTGGCACCTACAAATTCACTTGTCTTCCCTTCGGCTTGAACTCCGCAGCCTCTGTGTTCCAAAGCGTCATGGAAGATGTGTTGAATGGCGCGGAAAGAGTTAGGATATATCAAGACGACGTACTGGTTCATGGCTCGTCTCAACAGGAACATGATGTGAGACTAAGGGCTGTTCTTGAGCGATTTTGTGCGAGAGGTTTGACTTTGCGTGAGAGCAAATGCAGGTTCAATCTCTCGGAAATTGATTACCTGGGACACTGCCTGACAGGGGGTGGAGCCAGACCTAAGGATCGCCTTGTTAGGACAATTGAGGAATTTCCCGTTTCACAATCTAGGGACGAACTCGTCACCTTCTTAGGGATGGCGGAGTATTATAATAAATTTGTTCCTCGTTTTGCTTGCCGCACTTTCATGCTGAGATCCCTATTAAAGAAGGGTGTGAATTTCTCATGGTCTTCTCAGTGTCAAGAAGGCTCTGAGTTTGGCTCCCTCTCTTCAGAGCTTTGACACTTCTTCAAGCTCCATTCTAGTTACTGATGCCAGTTCAAAAGGCCTTGGCACTGTACTTAAGCAAGTGAGAGATGGCAAAGAGGTGACTATCATGTTCCTCTCCAGAGCTCTTGTCAGTCCAGAGCTTCAGTACTCCGTGATTGAGAAGAAGGCACTCTGTATCTTTTGGGTCATCAAGAAATTAAAAAATTCCTCTGGGGTAGCTCATTTGTTGTCCATTCGGATCACAAACCGTTAATGGATGTGTTCTGCAAGAAGGGTCTTTATGCTGTTTCCTCTAGAATATGTAAGTGGGTAATTGCCCTACAAGATTTTGATTTTGTTGTCAAGTACATTCCTGGGGCGGATAACAAGGTCGCCGACTGTCTCTCTCGCTTAGTGCCTAAACAGTGTGGGGAACATTTACCTGACCCGGAAGATTCATGGGAGATTGATGATTTCAAGGTATGTGAAATAGTTGAAGGAGTAGTCTCTGAGGCTGAGTGGAAGGACGCCATGGAGAGAGATGCAGTTATGCGTGACGTGTGCAGATTGGAGTCTGAGGGTTGGACAGGCATCAGGACTTTGAGTGAAGGTGTCCGGAAATTCTGGAACATTCGAAATTAACTTTCTGTGACCAGAAATTTGCTCTGGAGGGGCACCGGGCTTGTCCCTCCATCACCTGTAAGAGAAAAATGTGTTCACTTGGCCCATCAAGGACACCAAGGTATTTCCAAAACCAAGGAAAGGGTACGATTACACTTTTGGTGGCCAGGCATTGATATTCTCGTTGAGCGAATGAAAAGAGACTGCACAGAATGTAATGCCTGCGATAAGGTTTACAAGACTAGAGTACAACCTATGATCATTCGAGAAACACCTTCACGATGTAGCCTTGGATCTCTTGGGTCCAGTCCCTAGTAAAGTTGGACAGTCCTACATTCTTGTCTTAATTGACATGTACTCTAGATGGCCTGAAGTTAGGGTGACACAGAGGGCCCGATTCTGATGCGGGTTGGAAAAGCTTCCCGACCGAATCGGTTGGGAAATGGTTTCCGACCCACTCGGATCGGGAAAGTCCGACCGGCGGAGTAGGATGCATCCGGATGCTTCCAGATACGATTTGGTTGAACTCCCATTGACTTCAATGGGAACATTTGTTCCTAACCGCATCAGAATTGGGCCCTCGGTCGGGAAGACACGTTCCCGATCCGATTTGGAAGGAGCAAATGCCGTTAGGAGGCCTTCCTAACCGCATCAGAATCAGGCCCTCGGTCGGGAAGCTTTTCCAACCCGCATCAGAATCGGGCCCAGAGTATAGAGACTAGGGACATTACCAAATTGTTGGAAGACATTTTCAGCAGGGAAGGGCTTCCAGAATACCTTCTGACTGACAACGGTGTTCAACTTGTGTCAAGAGAGATGAAGGAATTTTTGGCCAGTAAAGGGATTGTACACAAACGTTGTTCTCTCTATCATCCCGAGTGCAACGGAATGGTAGAGAGGTTTAACCGTGTACTGAAGGAGTCTATTCAACTGGCCAAAAATCCAGGTAAGGATTGGAGATCTGTGATACATGAGAGAGATATGGTCTATCGCTTGACTCCTCACTCCACCACTGAGAAAATCCCTTTTGAATTGTTTAGGGGTCGCATCCCTAACACTTATATGTTCCAAACTTGGATGAGGGGAAAGGATGCTGATACTGTTGTTCGTGAAAATACCCAGTGGCAGGCACTTCAGGATCTTAAGTCAGTCAAGAGAAAGATTTATTTTGATGCCAGGCATGCTGTCTCTCACACAATTGTACGTGTGGGTGACAGCGTGAAAGTACGTTTTCCCCAGAAGTCTGCTGGTGTGAAATTCTCCCCTCCTTTTAAGGTGACCAAACTATTTCAAAATGCTGTGAAGCTTGACGATGGGTGCATCTGGAATTTGGGTAGGATTGCTCCCATGCGTTCCAATGCCTCCTGTGTTCAAAGTGACCTACCTGTTCCCTCCAAGGTTGTCTCTCCTCTACGTAGGAGCTCTCATACTCGAAAAACTCCTGGGAACTTAAGAAACTTTATTGTAAGCTAATGTACTTGTAAATCTCCAAGTTCAAGGTTCCTTAGAGCTCACTCATGTTCTCTCGCTTCTTTGTATTTATATGCTTTTCTTTATATGTGGGGGGAAGGTGTGTGGTATTTGCCTTATGTATTACTGTGTTATTTCTGTATGATAGTGGGCTGCCTTTATGTGGAACACTCTTCCACTATAACTCTAGACTGTCGAGTCCTTGATCCCAGTTGCCAAGTGCTTATGAGCAGTTGGTGTGAGGTGCCCTGTGGATGGGACGTTGCTGTATCTCAAGCCTGAATAAAGGAATTAATATGAAGAACCTCTCTGTTTCCTTCGTACTTCTTCACAAGGTCGAAATAAATCAAGGAGAAATCTCTTCCCTTAGAGCAGGTGAACAAAAACCTAAGAGACAAGATCAAGATTCTCGAGATTAATGCTCAAAGAAGCAACAGAAGGATCCTAAATGTCCCAGAAGGCTTTGAGGGGGATAATATAAAAAAATCTATGATAGGTCTATTAAATGAATTTATCCTGAATCTTGAGATTAGCTCACTAGAAGAAGACATACAGCGCATACATCAAGACCCCTTCCACAAATCCACCGCTAGGAAGACACTGAGGAAGGTTCTAGTAAACTTCAAAACATACACTCTCAAAGAGTAGATATTATCAGAGGCCATCAAAGCAGGTTCTTACCAAAGGGGGATTGGTCTTTTAAAATTAGATCGGACATTTCTAAATCCACTCAGGACAGGCAGTGGGAGTTGGGTAAATCGATGCAAGAATTAAGATCATTAGGTGCCACTGTTCAGATGCGTTGCCCAGCCACGCTAAGGCCGATGTGTAGTAATAAAATGCACAATATTGAGGACCCAAAAGAAGTTAGAACGCTGACCAAATAAAGCACACCATATATAATTTAGCTCAACAAATTCCGGAAGGGTGAGAGAGCTCAAAACAATAAAAGAGTGCCCCCAAGAGGTCACCTGATGATAAATGGGAGGGTTCCCAGGGAGGGAAGGAGGGGCATGATCACTCATAAATTTCTTTGTTAATTTCAGCACAGGGTGGGGGAGCATGTGGGTAAAATAACTAAAAAAAGGGTCCTCATTAACAAAGTAATGGCAGATTTCATGGAGATGGCAGTTTTTTACTTCTCTTCCATACACGGTAAGACTAGAAATGACTGATATAATCAAAGATAGGACAATGGGCATCCTAACTTGGAATGTCAACGGTCTTAGGGTTGTCAGTAGGCGGGAAAAAAAATTCTGGAATGCTTCAAGTTATTAAACGGTATGCAGATATAATATCGATGTTTAAATATCGATATACCATTATATCGATGTTTAAATATCGATATGACAGAATATCGACCATCAAGAATATCGTCGACCAGAATATCGACATGCAGGTAAGAAATATCGTTTTAATTAATATCGATGTTAGTAATATCGTTAGTAAAAATATCGTTGTTAATAATATCGATTTATTTTAGTGTTTTGTTTGTTAGCATATGTGTAAAAAGTATAGCTTATTTTTGTAATGTATGTTTGAATTTTTTACAAGCAATTAATTTTATGTTAATTAATTTCTGTGTATTTTAGTTCCGTAGCGGGTTGTGGGTTTATAGGGAAATATGGTGGGAAGTAATTTAATTATAATATATTTAATAATAATTTTTTTGAAATTATTTAAAAAACATAAATATTGCATTTTAGTTCCGTAGCGGGTTGTGGGTTTATATAGGAATAGGGTGAGAAGTAATTTAATTTAAATTAATTGATTAATAATTTTAATAATTAATATTTTTGTATTTAATAATTTATATTGTCAATTGTGTTAATTAATTAATTATTAGTTGGTTATTAATAAATTATAATTAATTGGTAAATATGTTAATTGTGTGATTTTTTGAGGAGCGGGTTGTGGTTTTACAGGGGAGTAGGGTGGGAAGTAATTTAATTATAATTAATTAATTAATAATTTAATAATTACTATTTATGTAATTAATATTTTATATTGTTAATTGTGTTAAACAATGTTATTAATTAGTCATTAATTGGATATTAATTATTAATAAATAATTGGTAAATATGTTAATTGTGTAATTTTTTATGAGTTGGTTGTGGGTTGATAGGGGAGTAGGGTGGGAAGTAATTTAATTTTAATAAAAATTTTATTATTTTTTATATACAATATTTATTTAAAGTTATTTTAGAGTGTTAATTGTGTGAACTAATTTATTTTTCATTGTTTTTAATTTGCTTGTTAATTCTTATTAGTTAATTAATTAATAGTTAAATAATTATGTTAATTGTGGAATATTTTACAATATTGGTGGTGACGTTTATAGGGGAATATAGTGGGAGGTAAATTATTTTTGAAAAATTAATTACTTGTTAATTAATGTTAATTATTTTGCAGGAGTGGGAATACTAAATTATCCAACACTTTCCCTACTGTTACAATTGGTGTAGGAGGAATAGTAAATTATTCCCACCAGCTATCCAACCCTTTCCCTACTGTTGCACTCGCTGGAGTGGGAATAGTAATTTTTACCCACCCGCTATCCAACACTTTCCCTACTGTTGCACTCACTGGAGTGGGAATAGTAATTTTTACATACCCGCTATCCAACACTTTCCCTACTGTTGCACTCGCTGGGTTGGGAATAGTCATTTTTACCCACCCGCTATCCAACACTTTTCCTACTGCTGCACTCACTGGAGTGGGAATAGTAATTTTTACCCACCCGCTATCCAACACTTTCCCTACTGTTGCACTCACTGGAGTGGGAATAGTAATTTTTACACACCCGCTATCCAACACTTTCCCTACTGTTGCACTCACTGGAGTGGGAATAGTAATTTTTACATACACACTATCCAACCCTTTCCCTACTGTTGCACTCACTGGAGTGGGAATAGTAATTTTTATCTACCCGCTATCCAACACTTTCCCTACTGTTGCACTCGCTGGAGTGGGAATAGTAATTTTTACCCACCCGCTATCCAAAACTTTCCCTACTGTTACACTCGTTGGAGTGGGAATAGTAATTTTGACCCACCCGTTATCCAATACTTTCCCTACTGTTGCACTCACTGGAGTGGGAATAGTAAATGATTCCCCTCCGCTATCCAACACTTTCCCTACTGTTGCACTCGCTGGAGTGGGAATAGTAATTTTTACCCACCCGCTATCCAAAACTTTCCCTACTGTTACACTCGTTGGAGTGGGAATAGTAATTTTGACCCACCCGTTATCCAATACTTTCCCTACTGTTGCACTCACTGGAGTGGGAATAGTAAATGATTCCCCTCCGCTAGCCAACACTTTGCCTACTGTTGCATTTGCTGTAGTGGGAATAGTAAATTATTCCCCTCCGCTATCCAACACTTTCCCTACTGTTGCACTTTCCGTAGTGGGAATAGTAATTTTATTCCCTATGCTATCCAACATTTCCCTACTTTATAGTTAATATAGTGCAAAAACATTTTTTACAATAAATATTAATTTTAATATTTTAATTTATTATACATATATTTTATTTTTATATTTATATTACAGGTTTATGTATATATATATGTATTTATAACTTTTCTTATGTTTCTAACATTTTATAATTAAATAAAATAGTTATTTATCAATATTATTAAGTTAATATATTTAAAAATATATATATATGTGTTTCATTTTTTTATATTCCATTTATCATTTATCAGTTTTTAACATTTTTAAATAATTCTAACTATGTTTTTTATTAATTATATTTATTATTTAATTATTTGTATATTATTTTAAGACATTTAAAAAAAGATATTTTAAACAACGATATTTTAAACAACGATATTTTGGTATCGATATTTTTGTACTAACCATTGTAGAGGCTGTCGATATTCTGTCCATCGATATTGTAGACTCGATATTCCTGTTGCTCGATATTCTGTCCTTTGATATTTTGTCAGTGATCCTTATTAAACAGTGAGATAATAATAATACAGGAAACCCATTTGTTGAAAGAAGAATGGAGCAAGATTCTAAAAAAACTAAAATGGGTTGACTACTATGTGTGTACAGATCAGGAGTGATGTAAAAAGGGGTGGCTATCCTTTTAAAAAAATCTATTAGGGCGCACCGGGGGGATAGTATGGTAGATAAAAAGGGGGAGATGGGTTATAACCAAAGTTAAGCTGTACCACAATTGGCTTGCAGTTGTAAGGTATTACTGCCTCAATACTGATAATCCTTCTCCACTCAGGACTTATATAATTCTCTCCTGGATATAAACGTCCCCATTATATTGGGGGTGAATTTAATGACTTGATTGACTCAATCTTAGATAAATCTTCCTCTAGGGCTACAGACAATACACCAAAAACGAGAGCTTTTACGAAACTCATGATGGAAGACCTAGGCTTGATAGATATTTGGAGGGAAAAAGGTAGCAAGGAATATAGATACATGTTTAAAAACAAATAATATGGCCCTCCTCAAGAATAGATTTCTTTCTAGTAAAAAATAGGGTTGTCAATAAAGTATCTAAGGTAGAACATATAGTAGAGCACTTATCAGATCACTCGGCGGTTAGTTTGATGATTAATCTAACTCAACCACTAACACCAAAGAGATGGATCGTGTTCTACTAATGAACATTAACTTAATTGAAATTTTAAAGAAAGGAACAAACACATTTTTCCAGATGAACAGGCACTCAGCCCCGATGCATATAGGCTGAGACACATACAAAGCTTTTATAAGGGGACATTTAATCAGCCTTTCTATAGGCTAGAGCAGGGAGTGGAAAGCTAAAATTGAGAAATTTGAATATAACATTGCTAAGCTCTCTAAGGAACTAGAAAACCCCCTGAATGTATTGGACCAGGTTCAAATACAGAGCAACCTACAAGAAGCTAAATACAGTTTGTCAAGCATTCTGGAAGAAGTAATAAATAAGAAGAGGGAGGCCAGTAGGTTATCTCACTATGAGTACGGGGAGGGCTGTGGGAAGCTGCTGACATGGAAAATTAAATCAGCACTTAATAGGAACACTATTACTGAAATTTTAGACTCCACATCGGGTAGACTGTATAAAGAAGATAAAGAACTGAAGAAGGCCTTCGTGCAATTTTTTAAAGACCTGTATAATGAAGATACAGTAGTATCTAGGGAACAGTTACAAGACTACTTTGAGGGAATAAATATCTCCCGGTTGTCCCCAACATCGCAGGATGCGCTTTGTGCAGAGATAAGCCTAGAAGAAGAGGCAATATTGAGAATGGGAAAAATGAAAAAAGGGAAAGAAGCAGGCCCTGATGGTATGTAATGAGCTACATAAGTTTTGAGAGATGAGTTGGCCCCATGGTACAGGGAAATAATAAACGCCGCCTTTTTGGAAGGAAGAGAATTACCACACTTCTTGGACGAAGCAACAATTAGTATCATTTTAAAACTAAATAAAGACCCCAAATTATGTGAGGGATACAGACCGATTTCTGTTTTAAATTCGGATTATAAAATATACACCCAGATCTTGGCAAAATGATTAGAGGGAGTTATTGGCCAGCTGATACACCCTGATCAAAAGGGTTTTATTAAGGGGAGACAACTGCTTGACTTAACTCACGAGTTGATTGCAACAATAGAATTAGCCACAATAAGTAAAACTTCTCTAACTGGCCTCACTTTTGATGCTGCTAAAGCATTTGATAGGGTTAGCTGGCCCTTTCTACAGCAAGCAATCAGGCACCGATCTAGGGGAGAACTTCTCTAGAGCAGTGTCAGCAATTTATAGTAACCCTACTGCTAGACTCTTGGTAAATGGGAATCTCACGGACCAGATAGAGATTAAAAGAGGGACTCTTCAGGGATGCTACTGTCCCCCTTACTTTTTATTTTATATAGTGAGCCTTTGGCAAAAAAAACAAGAGCCAATCCGAAGATAAGCCCTTTTAAGTGCAGATGCTGGGAAAAGAAGGTGGGTCTTCATGCAGATGACCTGATGGTTAACACCAGCGAGATGGAGAAATCGTTTACGGAGATTTTTAAAACCTTAGAAGAATTCGGTTACGTTTCAGAGTACCTAGTCAATCTGCAAAGGACTGAAATAATGGAGTGGAATACCCACTACCTCAGTCCCATGGTGAAACAAGAGATGAGATATTTGGGGATCCACGTGGTACAGAATCTTAGCGACTTGGCCCAGATAAATTTTGCAAAGGTGAAAAAAGAAACTATTACCCTACTAAGATCTGGAACACTCTCCCTCTATCTTTTTGGGGAAGATCAAACTTATTGAAGATGTCTATACTACATGAATGTACTTTTATCTTCAATACAATGCCTCTGGAGTTTAATGTAGACTCTTTTAAAAAACTGCAAGCAATATTGAGTAGCTTTATCTTGGCAGATAAAGGGGTAAGGATTGCTTGGAAGAAGCTACGTCGGAGGAAGATCTAGGGGGGAATTGCGGGTCCTGACTTTTTAACATACTGTTGCGCTTTCTAGTTTAAGATTTTTAGATCTCTTCTTTTGGAAAATGCTTTCTACCCCCACTCTTTAAGGCCTTAACAGTGGAAGAGATAGAAAAGACAAACTTTTTAAAAAATAATTTCGGCCATCCTAAATATTTTAAAAAGGTGAGACTAAAGATCTTGAAAGCTGCGTGTAACACATGGTATCAGATTAGATGGACTTTGGCAATACCTTATTACTGTGCTTCCGCTCCAATCTGGGATTCCCCGGGGTCACCTATGTGTCTTCTAGACAAATTGGCAGACCCGTTAGAGCAAGCGGGGATAGAAAAAAGGGGTCAACTTTTGCAGGAAAATGAACTAGCCACCTGGGAAACGCTAGTAAGATTAACAGAAGGACGCCCCTCTAAGTTTAAATACTACCAGCTCTTAAGCTGGGCAAACGCTTTGAGGAGAATAGGTGAAGGCAGTAAGGATTTTGAGATGGAGCATAAAATTAAGATCCCCTCAACAGATGGAGGTTGCAAAATGGTACTGGATGTTGATCGAGGCTGGGGAAGAACCCTATTCTACGCTGGGATAGATCTGGAAGAGGGACCTGCCAAGTCCGCCGTTGGAAGATTTATGGCTAGTATTGATGACTAAATTTTTGTCAACCCGTACAGTCTGCACCTTTAAAAAAAAATCATCTCTTCACAGTACACATGGCGTACTGGACACCAAAGAGGCTATGCAAGCTGGGGAGACCAGAGGCAAAGAAATGCCCTAAATGTGCGGAAGAAAGAGCTGATGATGTCCACATGTTTTGGCAGTGCCCTCTGATAGAGTCCTTCTGGCTGGATGTGGGTAAGATGGTTAAAGAGATTATAAACAAAGACATCTAAAACAAGTAAGCCTAGTGATGGTAATATTGGGGTGGAAGAGGGAGGATTAAGCTATCAAAGAAACAAAAATCCTTACTGTTTATGTTAATGTTGCTGGCAAGAAGGGTGATTTGTATAAAATGGGTATTGACTGCCCCCCTCAACAAAAATGGAGTGGGTATCATCAATCCGGAGAGTAAACTCCCTGGATTGTAAGAGTTCTCCGAAGAAAAAGATTAAGTTCTCGGAGATATGGGAGAATTGGGAAACGATGTAGGAACATAGAAGGGAGAGTAAAGGGGTCAAATGAGAAATCGGTCCTAAGATTAAAATATCAATAGCTCAATCTTTGGACAGAGAAACCCCCTGGAAGATTAGCTACATGGCTGCGGGACTGGTTTAGAGTGCAACATCGAGGATACTTTGGATCCCCCCCTTTATAAGGGGGAAAGTCTCTGGCGTTGCCTGCTTAATCTGCCTAACCAAGTCTTTATACACCTATTGATGTTATATGAGGATTAACAAAAAAAAGCAGTATAAATGAGAGAGATTATGACAGAGCACAATTCTAGATGCAAACTGTGAAGCCATCACTCAGAGCTTTAGAGCACATGCTGCCGCCTGCCCATCTCGGCTCCTCAAACTGGAGTTGGAACTCTTGTCCTCAGCCAGGCCAAAGGTCTCAAATGGGCCCATCCCAAGCTCACACAATCACCTATCATTATCCATGTCAACCTACTTATCTTGCTAGTCGATGTCTGACGAAGGTCTCCTTTTGTACAGCTCCTTTTGCACAACCTGCCTGTAACTATGAAGGGTATACGCCAGTGTTGGAGTCTTCTTCAAGTCCATGCAGTTTTGAGTGGTGCTTTTGATCAAATGTCATTCAATTATCCATCGTTTTTTACAACCTTATATATGAAATTCATTGTAAAATTACATTTAAATTCTTTATAGTCTTTACCACTGTTGCAGCCTGTAAATGTTTAAAACCCACTGTTCAACACTAATTTCCCAAAATATCCTTGATGAGTGACCTCTCTGCAAAGGTATTTTAAATTACTGGTGATTCAAAGTAAAACTTCACTTACAAAGTTAAGCAGAATTTGGAAATTCCACACTTTATGAAGCAGATTAAGGGCTCGATTTAGAGTTTGGTGGATGGATACTCCTTCACAAACGTGACAAGTATCCCGTCTGCTGTGTTACAAGTGCCATAGTACATAACACACTTAATACGGCAGACAGGATATCTGTCACATTCCTAACTTCCCCTGAGGTAAGGTTTATCCCTTTGGGCCCTCCAGATGTGATGATTTCCTGATGCAGAATGTCTCAGGTAGGATATCCTCCAGCAAAACAAATGCTGAATGTGGAGGCTGGACGTCCACCGCCTCAAGTAAGAGATGAAGGAGGAAGAACTCTGAGCTCAGGCCAGCTTATCTTTTTTAAACAGAATGACTTAATAAGCTTTGCATTTCACAAAGATTGAGCTGTTTAGAAAATATACATTGTTGTTTGTCAGCCGACTTTACAACTTCACACTCTTCTACTCTGAATCCCATCTAGTGACTCTTTTGGTTCACACTGACAAGGATTGTGGTTATGGGTTGGGTAGGGTTTCAGCCCCTCAGCCAATAACCCAATTTCTCACAGCTTGGAAGAAGAGAAAATCAGAAGTGTTCATTATGCACTTGGGTGGGAACGGATTGGTGCAGACGACGGGGTTAGAGCCAATGAAACATGTGTTACCAATCAGACATGATCAACAGATGATCACACCTAGAGGGGAGAATTGAGGCCAGGAGGAGTTGTGAGGGACGCCAGGAAGTTAGCAGCAACTGATGAAGCCAGGGATAAATAGAATGGAGAAATAACATTCTTAGGATTTCATGAAAGTTATAGAGGTAATTGAGCAATTTGCAAGAAGAAAAAAAAGGAACTGTTTGGGGAGAGGTGTTGCTGGATGTAAGAAAACAAACAAGAGAATTGTTTTCAAAGATTAAATGTAGGAATAATTAAGTTTTTATGGGTGTATCTAACTAAAAGAAGATGTGAATAGGGAACGCTGCACCAGATTAAGGATAAGGCATGGACACCGCAGAGTAGAGCAGATGCCGAGAAGAAAGTATCTAACTGGACCACTGAGAATTGACAGGAGGAGATAGCAGGACATCTGACAGGTCTACATAAAGGCTGCTCAGTGGTTAAGAAGTCAGAAAAGCTTTGTGGCTGAGAAGGGTTAACTAGTTAAAATGTTTAGGGTACCTTAAGGCCAAGAAAGAGGTGTTTATTTTATGGTTTCTAGTGTCATGTCCTTTAGGATAGTCCCATCATGTACATACCAATTACATACATTTTGTCCCATCCACACGACATAACGGTCCTAGCACAGGTGACCTTTTACCTAGTAGCTTACTTCTGTCTCTCCCACATCAGGCTCTCAGTACCGTATCTTAATCCCTGTACCTGACATACATAAACATGTCCCCAGGCACGGCAGATTTATTCGATATAAGGGTCACCACTTTTTTCATCCATGGCCAACAGCCAGCTGTGCATGATCATGTTTGTTTAGAAAAGGATTAGCAGAGGATTAGTGAATGTTTTCAAAACATATTGATTCTAGAAGAAACCCTGGTGTGACCACTTTAGTATAAAAGACCCTCACTTCCCCTTACAGACAGAGAGGAGAATTCCTTCTAGGCTGGACCAAGACTCTGCAGGCTGATCCTTCGACAGGCAGAGACCTGACATCCCTTACGGGGTGCCATCCTCGACACAGAGACGGAGTCCTTCATTCAGAACCATCAGGTGAGGAGTTAGTACTTCCCCGGGGGTTTCCTGGCCCCATTAGGATCTATCCTGACATTTACATACACATGCTTCACCTACATCTCTAGGCTAGGTACATTTAGGTAGGCTACGCATCGTAGGAGTACACCAATGCTATTGTTTTATACAATCTGCTTTTATTCATCTTATTAGCACTATGGTAGTAATGCATCTGCTATTTACGATATTGGTGCTAGCGATTACATTTGTCTGCTCCTGTCTTATGATTGTTGCAGCGAATATGTTTCATACTAGACTGACTCTTGACCAATAAATATTTATTGAAACCGTTCCAATCGTCATTCTATGTATATTCTGAGAAAAGTAAGCACGAGTGACTGAGCAAAAGATACCGTATTGTTTCCACGATAGCTGAGGAACCAGGGTTGTCATGTTCAGTGGCTGCCAGAAACTACATACACCGCTGTAGATTACAGGGGGGTGGTAGTGGCACTGTAGAGCTAGCTGGTTTAATGGCCGACTCATCCTGTGGGGGTATCCAGAGTCTGTCTGCACACCAAGCCCTCAGTTTAGGTCATCCAAAATGTGCAGGTCCTGGTGGGTCCTAGGAAGTACACAACATGGCGCTGCCACATTGGTTTCTTTCTTATATTAACAGTTAAAGTTCAGTCGTGCTTTCTCAGACAGCCCTACTCACATTTTTCAGAGACGTCTGAAGTGGGAAGGACTATCCGCCTCAGCTGAGCAGGTATACCCTGTGTATTGGGTGAAGTTTTAGACAAGCTTGTAAGGATTAAAGGTTCCCATGTTGTGCTAAAACCCTACCTCCTAAAACATTTATTTTCTTCTCCTTTCAAAATGACTGAAACTGCGAGTAGCAGTGGAAGTACGGAAGGAGACAAATTTGCTAACGCTCTTAACATTACAGAAAACTGCAGACAGGTAGTAACTATGAAATTGTTAGAACCTGCAACAGGTGGCCATGTTACTTTCGTGATTAAGGCAGACGAGGTGTTCAGATCAGAGGTATTCTATTCCTGGGTAAAATTCCCGCCTGCAGATCCACAGACACATTTATTCCATGAGTACATTGAAGTGGATTCACTGGAAGAATACATCCCATACGAACACATTGAAGTCCCGTTAACTTACCAGCAACATAAAAACTGGTTAAAAGGCGCCCTAAATAACACAACCTCGGTCGTAAGACTCGGTCCGCTCAGCATAGGAGGAGTGACATGGCCAGTCTTAGCGGCTTACACTCCACATCCTGAGATAGACACACTCCCAGTAGGGGAAAGTGCGTACACTTTACAAAGAAGTAGTCAGGCTATACAGACATATTGTCCAGTTCGTCATGCGAACACTCACATTACAACCTGCGAGATCTGCTCCACCTGGTACAGTCCAGTCCCATCACACACCAATAATTAGTCCACAGACACTAAAAGCAATAATGGGTGCGTTCCCATCAAAAAGGGATCAAGTACCATTCTAGATTGCTCAAAAGATAGCACAGTTGGAGGCAATATTTCCCCATATGGGTCCGCAGGAAAAACACAGAACGTTAACAATTTGCTTGCCAATGGGAATGGTTCCCTCACTTGAGGATTGTACCACATGGGGAACAATCTTTGCTGCTGTATACAGTAGAATACACGGCACACCAACCATATCAGTTATTCCTGAAGTATTGAAACAAATACAAAATGAGTACGGGGCAGGAACTGCCCTGGAATTGGGGATGAAACTGATGGGTAACTTTAAACAAGTCTTAGCAATTATGCTAAGCAACATTAAGGGGGAAGCAGCAGTGATGGCTATACGCCATCACTTAAGGGAAACAGCTCCTGCAAATCAGGAGCGTGCATTACCAAAAAGTATCGAAGACACCTATGCTTCACTAAGTAGAGATAGTTTGGGAGCCAAACCAGGGAAACCACAAGTGGTGAGTAATTCTGATTAGGATAACTCAAAGCAAGCACCCACTTCTTCTAAAAAGAAATGGGATAATAATAATCAATCCAAAAATAATAATATTAATAAAGGAAACACTTCACGATCAAGGGGTGGGTCTTCCCAACGGGAGTCCTCTGAAAAGAGGTACAACCTTAGGAATCGTGATAACATTAGGAAACCTGACAGGTATCAGGATACTGATACACGTTTCTTTCGTTCATTTCAGGGTTCATCAAAAAGCTCAGAGAGGCAAGGATGGTCAGAACAAAAAATTGAAGATCGACCAAAGGGAAAAAGGGAAACACATCGCATTTCAGATTTCATTATCAAATAGTAAGAGCAACATAAAGCAAAACCTCAATTCAAAAAGAAGAAAGTAGCTGGCTTAAAAATTAGAAATTCCCAGGTTACTGAGGACTCAGCTTCTGAACAGGGAATGGGCTCTGACGATGCCAGACAGCGCGGCAGAAGTAACAATAGCTCTCCAGAACCTGAAGGAATTTCTGGTGACAGCGGAGTTGAATGAATACATCACGGTGGAAACACCTGATACAAGAGTGAGTGTCCCACACCGTCTACACGAAATTAATCTCCAAATAGAGGGGGACATCTCAAGAAAAATTACGACATCCTGTTAGCAGAAAAAGATTGGCCGCCTGAATTTATAATGGATAGCCCAAAAGGTGAAAGCGTCATTTTGCCTGCTTTTTCCGACCTCGTTCCTGTTTCCTTAAAACACTCATACGCGTGGGAGAGGGCGCAAGCACTAGCTCTGGCATTATACCGCAACCATGTAGGGTGGGACGTGGAGTCCAAAAACCGTGATATCCCATCAAAAACTACTCCAACTCCACAGAGACAGTACCCTATTAAAAACAAAGTGAAGAAACAGGTTAAAGAAATCTTAGACCAACTTGCATACCAAGGTGTGATTGAAACTTGCAGCTCACCAATGAACAACCCTTTGTCTCCCTAAATGAAACTTGACAACACATATCGTTTGGTTTTAGATTACAGACACTTGAACACATGCACAAAAACATTTGCAGTTCAGAACGCCATAGTGCCGCATTAATGAATAACATTGTGTGGAAGAAATACAAAACAACACTAGATATTTTGAATGGATTCTTCTGCCAGAATATAGCTCCTGAAAACAGATATTTGACAGGATTTTCTGCCCTCGGCACTCAGCGTCCATTTTGTCATCAACCTCAAGGCTATAAGAACAGCCCCGGGTTATTTTTGGCAAGGGTGTCAGAGCAATTACAAACTTGCGATGAAGAGGCAGTGTCCTACGTAGATGATATTTATCTGACGGACGATGAATTACTTGAACACTTGTGCAGGGTGAAAAACTTAATTGTTGGTTTCGCCAATCTGGGCTACAAATGTAACTTCAAAAAATTAAAAATTGCCCATCTCAGCGTCCTATTTTTGGGATATGAGCTGTCAAGTGAAGGCAAAATCCTGGCCACTAACTTTTTAGAAAAGTGCGCGCTAATCCAGCCTCCAAAGACTCTGAAGGGTTTACAATCCATTTTAGGATTTCTAAATTTCGGCAGAGCATACATTCAAGACTACCCAGAAAGAGTAAAACCTTTCTACGACCTAATCAGACCAGATTTCACAGCAAACAAGTGGACTCAAAAACATACAGACACTCTACGTTCAGTTCAAGGTGACATGATAGCTTCAAAACACTTGCAGACATGAGTAAACATCTGCAACCTGGTAATACGGGTCATCCCCGGGTTATCAGGGTATACCTACATCATGTTCAATGAAGGTGAGACAGTTCCAATTGCATAAAAATCTCATTTGTACACAAATGCTGAAAATTGATTTGCAGCTACAGAATAAATACTAACGGCAGTACAGACTGCTGTACTGAGAGAAAGAGCACTAGCACAGGGGAAGCGGATCATCGTTGTAACCCCGATACCGACTTTAGAAGCGGTTACCAAAGCTAGCATTTCAAATGCAAAGGCACTGTATCCATGATGGATACAATGGGCTAATTCCCTCACTGCAACAGATGTAGAATATAGATACGATCCTACACTGAGAACACAAGCATTTCTGCAGTACGAACAGGAATACCCTCTCCCGAATGATATCTTGCCTCTTGATCAGTATGAATACATCATTTACACTGATGGTTCTGCCCAACCGGCCATTCGATGTAAACAGCAATATAGCGCTGTGTGTGCTATAGTGAAAGGTCGGATGCGGGATGGCAAGTTCCATCCAGCAATACGACTACGCAATCTCTGGGAGATTAACACTGATTGTATGCTATTCATTTTACTGTGTGCAATCTTACAATGAATATCTTCACTACTGGGGCTAGAATGGGTTTAAAGACGCCAAGGGTGTCACGATAAAACACAAATTGTTATGGGAACAAGTGGCAAAGCTGAAAGCATGCCTGCCACTGACTCATGTTATTCACACATTGAGTCATCAGCGTGTTGGCATACACGTTGAAGGGAATTCACTGGCTGATAAAGCTGCCAAGGCGACAGTGCAACCTGCTGCCGTTGCCGCAATTACTCGTTTGCACACAAGAATAGATGGAGATATACTAGTAGCTATCAATGCCACAAAGAACGGCTCTGCCGTCCTGCCAAAAGGCTTTCCACTCAAGTACTTCTACAAGCTAGATGCGCATAACACACCATATGCTCAAATTACAGGAGTGGGGGATAGAGTAATACAAAACAAAGTTTGCAGATTACGTTTAATCCTAGCTGCACATGAGGGTCTAGACTCAGCACACGCAGGAGTCACTGCAACAATTTCATTATTGAAGCAGCGTTACTGGTGGGGGCTGACAAAATGTACAAAGGACTATGTCCTTGTATAGCTAGACAAGCCGGAGTACTTAAGGCCTTGAAGCAAACACTCAAAACCCTAGAAACACAAATCCGTACACTTGAGTTGGAATACTATCAATCTGGCGATCGTAAACTGCTATCCCAAATCAGGAGCAGACTTGATGAGTTTGAGGAAGAGGCACAGAGGGAGGTTCAACACCTAAACAAAAATGTACAGGCTAGAAGATATGGTGTAGTGTAGCTCCTATTTCCCTAATAGGCTCTGCGCATTGGAATAATATATCCTATAGGTTTGACATAGGACTAAGGTCGGTATGTCCCTATCGAGTATATTAAACTTAATTACTTGTGCCAGCTAGCTCAGAGGCCACTAGAAACTTCTTGACGACAAGAAGGGAGTAGTTTCTGGCAGCCGCAAAACATGACCACTTTGTTTCTCTTTAGAATCAGAACGTGTCCCAGAGTCGTAGAAACAATAGATAACTATTTCACTCAGCTCAGTCGTGCATGCTTAGTTTTTCTCAAAGTTACACAGAAAGAACAGACGGGCGTTTCAATAAAAGATTTATTGAACAGTCTTGTTTCTGGTGTAAGTTAAATGTGCTGTTACGATCACAAGACAGTATGCGAGATAAATAATGTACAGAGTGAGCAGTAGAAATAAATAATACTGCATTAGCATTATCTTTTTAGCATATATGCATTTACATAAAATGACACAGCCTAAAAATGCGAGTACTCATACGATGCGTTTCTAGCCTAGTTCTACCCCAGTGTACCTAACCTAACCTAGGTGTAGGGAGAAGTAGAAGTAGGTGAAGTATTCCTTTCTATGGTATACTAAGAGCATGTTAAGCCTAGTATGCCTAGTATGCCTAGTATGCTTAGTATGCCTAGTATGCCAAGAGTCCCTCTAGGATCTAGTCTGCTCCATACCTGAAGAATGAGAGAGGTAGGAATCTCTTTCCAGACTCGAACTCCAACACCCGCAAGGGAAGTTAGATCACTGGAAGCTGGACTCTCTGCGTGCAGGAATGACAGCGTCTTCTCAGTGCATCCGGCCGGGAAACGGGCTCCTCTGAAGTCGAGGTCTCCTCTGATTTACAGGGGTTTGGGAAGGTATATTTATACCTGAGAATTACCTCCGAATGTTAGCATTGACGTGAGTTGGACAGCGGAAGACGTCATGAATGAACCCCTAAGGAATAATGGTTCATGCATAATATATGAGTCCTTGAAGAAATCAATAGTCCTGGGCTAGGGAAAGTCCCGCTGCCTAAGGGTCTGTTTTTTCATGAACTCGTTGTGACGCTAGGGTGGACGGATGTCGGAGACCATGCCTGTATTTGGAGTGCACGGTTTATGCCTAAATAAGGGCTGGGATTTTATGCCTATATAAGGGCAGGGCGAATTGTGCCTATATAAGGACATGATTCTAGAAAGCCCGATTATGGACACCCTAGGAAGCATACAACAATGGGGAAGGAGATAGGCCTGGGAAAACACTAGCAGCCTTACTCAGACGCCTACGCACTGTTCATTACATCACAGAACTGAAAGATGGGGCACAGCAGACAATCAGGGGCCCGCAGCAAATAATGGACCACATCACTAAGTTCTATTCAGATCTTTACACATCTCATCACAAGAGTCAGCCTGCAACCGTACTTTGATTTGATTGCGCTACTATGGCTGAGTAAAACACACAGAGCATATCTGGACGAACCCTTCACTGCAGAGGACATAGTCCAAGTTATCAATAGTTTACCACCTGACAAAGCTCCAGGCCTGGACGGCCTGCCAGCTTCCTTCTACAAATGCTATGCTTCCATCCTTGTTCCTCACCTCATGGAGGAATACCAGGAAGCACTCCACAACGACATGCTACCCCCCTCACTCAGGGAAGCAAGCATACTGCTATTGCTTAATCCCGATAAAGCACCAGACCTTTGTGATTCGTACCGTCCATTGTCCCTAATCAACACGGATAATAAAATCTACGCCAAATACGCCAAATTACTAGCCAATCGTATACAACCACTTCTGCCGCTAATTGCGCGACCAGATCAATCAGGTTTTATTCCTGGGAGATCGACTGCACACAACCTGCACACTTTTTTCACGATACTCCACTACCTGGACGCACAATTCACTGCTGTGGCTGCACTTCTTGATGCCACCAAGGCATTTGACTCCCTGGACTTGCCATTCCTTTTTGCTGTCCTTGGGAGACTGGGACATAGCTGCACCCACCCCATTAGAGGTGGCCCTATACCAGCCATACAAACGTCCCCGCCATACCATTGACACCACTGAAACATTGAGATGGGCCTGGGAGGGACTACGGAAAAGAGCCAATATGAAGATACTATTTGCTCCCTCAATGGTCTTGGCCAAAAACCCGCAAATGCCCCCGTTAGAAGAACAAGGCGCAATAGCGCGAGCCCATAGGCTAGGCAGCAACAGTTATGCAGATTTATAGCGGGAGGAAGGGTTCATGGGACTGCCTGCTCCGACAGACACGCCACCTCCTAATTTTTCTGACACACACTGCTATACCACCGCATTCGAGCGGTATGCCGACAGATACACAGTACATTCCCCGATCCCCCTCCGGTACTAGAGGCCCTGGAGCTCATACTTACTGCTCCCTCAGCACACAAGTTGATTACCAAACTCTACTCATCTATGCAAACACACTATCCAGTGATAGTACCAAAACACAGAGAACAGTGGAATACCGAGTTGAACCCACAGATCACAGAAGACGAATGGCACTTTTGCTGTGCGCAACTCGAGCAACTGTCCCCAAATTACAAACTCTGGCTAATCCACTTTAAGTTCATAAAGCAATACTACAGGACACCTCTACAACTGTTCCGTATGGGCATCAGGCCCAATGCGGAGCGTTTGAGATGCCATATGGACCAGGCAACTTTTCTGCACCTGGCATGGGAATGCACCCAGATTGCAGAATTTTGGACAGAGATTTTTCACAAAATACGCTAAATACTCATGATGCGCATAGAGCTAAGGGCAATAATGGGATTATTGGGGTATGTCAAGGACGCGCCAGTGGAGGTCCGCAGATTGTTAGCTATGTTGTTGCTAATGGCAAAACGCAGGGTAGCCATGAGATGGGGCAGATCGAACCCTCCTCTGATCAAAGACTGGATTCATGATGTCACATTCTGTCAAGAGCAGCTTACTGCCTTTTGGGAACAAATGCCCATTGCGTCCCATCCCAAGGACATTTGGGGTCCGTTTGCCACCTGGCTGAGAGTGTCCGAGCAAAACCCACCAGAGACTGGTGAATTGTCTGATGCTGGTTCAATTGTTTCATAGATAAGCCAACTAAGCTCACATGTACTAGGACTGGCCATGCCTAGGATGATGGTTCCCTATGAAGACCTCTTGTGTAATTACTATGTGACCTATGTAGTAAATATGCTCTTCCTTTACTGCTTGCATAACTGTGTAAATTGCAAAATAAGTGCCTTTCAAAGATCATGTTTGTAAACCTATATGATTCTTAAACTGCCAATAAAAATATATAAACAAATAATTTAAAAAAGGACTATGTCCTGAAGTGCGATATTTGCCAGCAGATAAAGGGTTCCACCATTCACAGGCCACCACAAACACCATTACTGATTTCAGACAGACCTCTCGCATGTGTCTATTTGGACCACTGCGGCCCCTTAGATTCAGACGGGGCTTACAAGTACACCTTAGTGGCAGTGGATTCATGCTCTAGATTCCTATGTGTTTGGCCCCAGCGCTCGGCTGACGCTTGAACTGTTATAAAGGATTTGCGAGTCTTCATCGGGTCATACGCAATTGGCAAGTTACATTCAAAACGTTTATTTCTAGGGCTTACAAGGAAGCCATGGAAAGTATGGGTGTGGCCTTGCAGTACTCCTCCCCCTACTATCCGGAGGGAAATTCGGTGGTGGAGAGGAAAAACCAGGATCTAAAGCAATCCTTAACAGCAAGGATATTAGGTGCAGGTGGTAGTTGGGTCAATCACCTATATAGGGTCCAGAGGGCACTAAATAATATGCCAAGAAAATCCTTGGGAGGCCGTATCCCTTATGAAATCTTGTTTGGGACAAGAATGTGGGTACCTGATCTTGGTAGTGCCAGCACAGTGGCGGATGCAAAACCATTTGAACTGAATAACCGTTTGCCTGTCTTACAGGAACTCACTGAATTCCGGGGGTTACAAAGCAACGTGCAAGTCAAACGCACCGCCACTGGGGAAGTGAAACCAGTTCCGGCAAAACCTACCTGGGTCCCAAAGATTGGGGACCTGGTCAGGGAAAAGATCGTGGACAGAAGAGAGTTTGGGCCATCTTACAGAGCACCTGTACCTGTCCTGGTGGTAGATGGAACAAGAACACTACTTCTTCCACCTCTTGCCAGCAAAAAAGAAAAAAGATTAGTCTCCATTGATCTGAACAAACCGCATCATGTGGCCGATTCTCAACAGTAGGCCGCGTGGGGTCCTGAGTAGCCACAGGCCTCCTCTTGCTACTATACAGGAAGTTCAGATGGAAAGACTAATAACCTTTCAAGACTCCACTACACAATGTGAAGGAGTATCGAATAATGGAGTACAATTCACACCAGCTGAAAATGGAAAACGTCAAGAAGAAACAACAATGCAAGTTGCAATTCGGCCCAACAATGATGTCTACATTAATGTGCTTTCAAACAACACATCTGCCAGTTCTCCAAAACCTGCGGAGCTACCGAAGATAGAGCGTACTGCGTCTGGCAACTTCATCAACTTCGATGATTTTTCTTCAGATCCAAGTAAACCTGATCACATGCCACTCATTTCAAAGAAAGAGAAATTCCAACAATTCTATCTCTTGCTCAAAAAGACTCTTAGTGCCACCTTGGTTGCATATTTGGTGTGCAATAGGGGTAGTTTACCTGTTAATTTGCACTGGCACAGTGACTGTCTTTTTTCTGCTTCTGAACGGGCATTATCTCACAGAACGCTCTGCAGTACAATCAGTGAACTTGGTCCTGAAACCACATACGTCATCACACCGTGAACAAAGAGACTTGTCCCTGGTGATCATTACAGCAATTCCAATACCTGATGGTATAGTTTTGGATAAAGTTTCATATGATGTATTTGGTCCTACTGACCATTTGAAAATTCCACATTTGTTTAAAATTTCTTTAAATGATTTAATTTACCCCCAGTAGGCTCTCTGATGATTGGGACATTGAGACTGTAAATACTATGCTCACAGATTTAGAACAGTCTGCTGCATTTTCTTACAGGGAATTGTATGAGGATACAACCGACTATGATACCATGTTTTGTTACCAGCATTATGGTCATAATTTTTTGCATAGAGCTAGTGTACCACGCACTGCTAATGTGTACCATCAATGGGAACATTGCCCAACACCACCAAAAGGTAGTTCTGCCACATTTGCACAGAAATTCGCATACTTTTCAGGGTTCAATACATCAGACCCAGAATCGTTTTACTACAAAGTTGCACTGACTAATGCAACAGCGAAGAAAATTATGCTAACTAACACAAAGCTGATATATTCAGCACCTTTTATCTCCCAACTGTCTATTCAGGGTTTCGAATACTGGAGAGACACCGTAGACACAAAATCCATCTGGGGGACAAGAGAGTGGCATGTTCAGGGAACTGAGGGTTTATTTAGAGCTTGCCTCATACCATTACAGATGATTTTCCTGAACAGAACAGTGCAGCAGACTACCTGTTACAGGTTTGCAAAAATCAAAGACCTGAAAACACCGAGCATCCCTTCACCCAAACCTATTAAAGGTATTTCAAATAACACACTACAAGTGAGGGGACACATGGTACGAAGGCATACAATTTATCATCTCCCGATTGGAAGGGTTGGTTGGTTTGGCCTGTAGACATGAATATGTGTAATGCAAGATTCAAGGGTACCACCGAAGGGTTTAGTATCCATAGGCCCGACCCACGTTATGTAGACACAGACGACCCAGGTCTAGTGACTTCTTATAGTGTCTGGAAGGTGTGCCTAGATTGGCTAAAGACCTCGACACTATCGCAGGTGAAACAACACTTGACCCTTCTTTCAGACAACATCAATCTTAGGGATTGCTTGTTAGGAACCAAGAAACCACGTAGGAAGCGCTTCTTATATACCATCTATAATGAGGTTTGGTAAGTCTCCCAACAGGAAGCTGCGGAGAGACTACGTGAATACGATAGAATTAACTTAAAAGGGATCAAAGGGATCAAGTACAATTCTGGATTGCTCAAAAGACAGCACAGTTGGAGGCAGAATTTCCCCATACGGGTCCGCAGGAAAAACACAGGATGTTAGCAATTTGCTTGCCAATGGGAATGGTTCCCTCACTTGAGGATTGTACCACATGGGGAACAATCTTTGCAGCAGTCAGTGATGTTGAGTCTTCAGCGCAGGATTCTTAAACAATTTGGCATCTCCTGTGCTGGGAACCATTTTGACAATTTTTAAACATGTACCAAATTGAAGGTCGAACTGACTTTGTTTTTCTTTTCTGCTCTAACTGAACATAGTGGTTTTCAAGGTGCTCAGAAAAACATTGACATTATATTTAAAATATAGAGGACCTTTTTATGAACCTTATCTCGGGAAGAATGCTTGCTATATAGACCTTACTTTTATGAACATTTTTTATGGGATTTAAGGGGCTTTTAGTATGCTTTCATTATAAATGATTTTTTATGCTCTCTTTTAGCGTTTGACTCTGTCATTACCAAGCTGACCTTGTTGACCTTTTGATGAGGAGTGGGTGTCATGTCCTTTAGGATAGTCCCATCATGTACATACCAATTACATAAATTTTGTCCCATCCACATGACATAACGGTCCTAGCACAGGTGACCTTTTACCTAGTAGCTTACTTCTGTCTCTCCGACATCAGGCTCTCGGTACCGTATCTTAATCCCTGTACCTGACGTACATAAACAGGTCCCCAGGCACAGCAGATTTATTCTGTATAAGGGTCACCACTTTTTTCATCCAATGTCCAACAGGCAGCTGTGCATGATCATGTTTGATTAGAAAAGGATTGCCAGAGGATTAGTGAATGTTTTCAAAACATATCGTTTCTAGAAGAAACCCTGGAGTGACCACTTTAGTATAAAAGACCCTCACTCCTCCTTACAGACAGAGAGGAGAATTCCTTCCAGGCTGGACCGAGACTCTGCAAGCTGATCCTTCGACAGGCAACTACCTGACATCCCTTGTGGGGTGCCAACCTCGACGCAGAGACGGGGTCCTTCATTCAGAACCATCAGGTGAGGGGTTAGTACTTCCCCGGGGGTTTCTTGGCTGCATTAGGATCTATCCTGACATTTACATACACATGATTCCCCTACATATCTAGGCTGGGTACATTTAGGTAGGCTACGCATTGTAGGAGTATGCCAATGCTATTGTTTTATATAATCTGGTTTTATTCATCGCATTAGCACTATGGTAGAAATGTATCTGCTATTTACGATATTGGTGCTAGCGATCACATTTGTCTGCTCCTGTCTTTTGATTATCGCAGCGAATATGTTTCATACTAGACTGACGCTTGACCAATAAATAATTATTGATACTGCTCCAATCGTCATTCTATGTGTATTCTGAGAAAAGTAAGCACGAGTGACTGAGCGAAAGATACCGTATTGTTTCCACAATACCTGAGGAATTAGGGTTGTCATGTTCAGTGGTTGCCAGAAATTACATACACCACTGTAGAATACAGGGGGGGTGGTAGTGGCACCGTAGAGCTAGCTGGTCTAACGGCTGACTCATCCTGTGGGGGAGTCCAGAGTCTATCTGCACACCAAGCCCTCAGTTTAGGCCATCCAAAACGCGCAGGTCCTGGGGGGTCCTAGGAACTACACGACACTAGAAACAGCAATTTCTTTTCTATTGCTGTATTGCTCAAGGAAGATATAGGGACTGACAGACATGGCTCTGATGGAAAATCCATCCTTTCTTCAAATACAGTGGGTTGAGAAGAATTGGATTAACAGATATACTTCAGAAATGTGCCTTAAACCATTGCATTGCAATGAAATGATGCCTCTTGGACCATGAATTAGCTTGTCCTTTTAAAAGCCAACACGGAAGTCAGGAAGACGTGATCGGATCGTCGAGACAGCCGAACGTGTGCGGTGCAGCGCGACTTCCCCACAGTGGAAACTCCGCTCCACATAACGCTCAAGACAGTAAGAGCACACAAAGAGCGAACATTGTGCGGTCCTGCGGAGAGGTGACATTCCAGCCCGCCTGAGAGACTGTTTTGACTTACAATAGTGTCCTACACCAAAGTTCCCAGCCCTGAGGAAGACCTTCTTCGAATCCTCACGGTCCCCACACGAAGGTCAAAATGCGTCGGCACACCCACCATTCACCCCTCCTTTCCATGAGGCCAAGAGTATAGCCACATTAATTTGAAAAGAGACTATGGACATCCAAGTTTAGCCAACCAATGGTGGCTCAACTTACATAAAATATACTCAGGCGCCCTCTGACCTCCACACTACCTGGATCGATTATTGTATAAGTATCGAGGATAAGTAGGTTATAATATCCCGTTACATGACAACAAAGAAGTAGGACCCTTTAGATTTATAATAAGTTTGCATATGTAATGTTTGTAAAGGTTGTTTTTTGTATTCCGTTTATCATGCACTGTACATAGAGTTTTCATTGTATCACAATTATGTATTAACATGTAAAAGTACTAGAATGAAATTATATGTGTATAAATTTAAAGAAAACAAGAAAAGCAAAAAAACAAAAGTATGAAGTAAACACGTACTGATGAAATATAAAATATTGCGTATGAAGTATTTCGAATAGGTTGAGAAATGCTTGCATGTCTACCCACTACCTAAAGTTGAAACGAGATAACCCCAGTTCATCTGTTGAACAGATAGGAAGGTAAAGAGCTTAGACCTACGTTTTTTTAAATTCATGGTCCAAGAGGCATCATTTCATTGCAATGTTTAATTGATTCCAGCCTCTATGGTCCTAAATTGAATCACTCCCCTTTTCTTTGTTTAACCATTGCATAGCAGCCACTGGGCCATTATGTTATCCTTTCATGGGAGTGTCTACTGCCTCATGAAGGCAGCACAGGACCAGAAAATAAACAAGTGGCTATCTTGCCTAGCTTTATGCTTGCTCCTTTCCCTCAGAACATTGAGGTTAAAAGTTTTTTCGATGATAATCAAGTGGTCCCCCCTGTCCAAAATTCTATCCTAAGGCCTAAATCTACCTTTATACCAGCAAATGCCTTGATGCCACCAGAGATTCTGGCTTTCGAGAAAGCTGTCCTTGAACACATCGACAGAATGAAAACCAAAAAATCGTTTACCCCATTTAATATCTCTTTACAAGAATGACAGTTGTTACTGAAGTTGAAGAAAGAAGAATCAATCATCATAAAACCGGCGGAGGCATTGTTATCTGGGACAGAACACACTATGAAGCAGAAATAACAAGACAACTGGGAAATGTCCATCATTAGAAAGAACTCAACCGGAATCCACTGATAGAAATCAAACAGTGGATACAGGAAGTGACTAGGAACGGTCTTGAAGAATGCTTTCTTACTCAGTTGGAATTTGAATTCCTCAGTCAAAAAAATCCCAGGACTCCTGTGTTTTACACCTTACCCAAGATTCATAAAAATGCAACAAATCCTCCAGGCAGACCAATATTGTCTGGTTGTGGATCAGTCTTGGTGCCATTGGGTCAATATATAAATAGCTTCATCAAAGATTTTGTCCCTACTCTAGAGACCTATGTGCGAGACTGCACGTACATGATTAATGTGATTGAAGGAATGGAGTATAATCCCCTGGAAGAAATGCTTGTGACACTGGACATGGAATCCTTATACACGAACATTCCGCAGAGAGAAAGCATTGATGTCATCAATGAAGATCTGGATTCACGCTCAGCACCGGTGACTGTCCCTTCTAAGTTTATCACTGACTTACTGGAGATTGCCTTAACCATGAATTACTTCATGTTCAACACTACATACTATCAGCAGTGCTCGGGGACATCCATGGGGGCAATTTGTGCCCCAAATCTAGCCAATCTGTACGTGGGCAATTTAGAAAACAAGTACATCACCACCTTGAACAATACATTTGACAGTAACATCAAATGTTGGAAACGATATATTGATGACATTTCCATGTTATGGGTTGGTACAGAAGAGAGATTGAAAATGTTCATCTCATCTCCACGACTGTCAGTCTGCACTTACTTTCACTTATAGTGTCGATAAAGAAAAGCTTCTGTTCCTTGATTTGGAAATACACAACAAAAACAACCAACTAATTGTAAGCCTCAATAGAAAACCAACTGTGCGAAACACGCTGTTGCCATATAAAAGTTTTCATCCTCGTTCCCTAAAGGCTGGACTTCCATATGGGCAGTTCTTAAGATTAAGAAGAAACTGCACAGAGAAAGAAGATTTTTTCAAGGAAGGAAATATCCTTAGCGCCAAACTACGTGACAGAGGATACCCAAAGCAACGGATTAAAACATCTATGAAAAGTGCCTGGTACAGCTCTCGAGAGGAAATACTGAAGAGCAGACCAAAGACATCTATTAAGAAAAATATCTGTATCACCACATTCTGTCCTCACAGTACGCAAATCGTGAAAACTATCAAGAGACATTGGCCTACGCTTAATACACTAAATGCATGCCAAGAGCTGCCCATGTTCTCATACAGGAAAGGAAAGAACTTAAGAGACCATCTTGTGCATTCAGACACCAGCATTTCAAAACCAAAGACCACCATCAACGATATCTGGTCATTACCACCTGTTATAGGCCATTTCAAGTGTGGTATCTGTATAGCCTGCCAATATACAGCCAATACTAAACATTTTATACATGGAGATGTCACATTAACATTGCATGACCATACCAACTGACCCACTTCGAATGTCATCTACTGTATATGGTGCCCGTGTAACCTAATATACATAGGGCAGACCGCTCAACCAGTTAAGGCACAAATCACCCAGCACAGAAGAAGGATATGCTGTCTGGTTGAAAATGCACCATTGGTTCAACATTATAAAGAGAAATCCCACACTGCAGATGAAATATGCTGGCATGTCATCGAAAAAGCTAAAATTCCTCCAAGAGGAGGTAACATCTCACTGACTCTTCAATACTTAGAATGCAAATGGATTGACAAATGTGATTCAATAAGGAAAGGGTTAAACAGTCTTGAGGAATGGCAGATGTTTACCAGTTTGAACTGAGGTGGATGTGTTACTATTCTGAATAGGGGAACACGGGGTCCAACCCCCTCTTGATCTCCGTTTTAGTTATTACTGGTCAGCACCACCACAAATTAATATTGGCCTTCCTTACAGAAGGGTTTGTTTTTTAAATGTGTTTCCCTTGATGCCGTATGAACATATTTTATGGCCCATGAACGTGAACAAGCTTACATGCAACTGGGATCTAATACTTGTGTAATTATTTGCATTGTTGTGCATGTGTACCATAAAAAAGCATCATAGTCTCCTTGGTTACAATGATGTACATGTTAAGGAACCGGATCGTGTTTTTCATCTATGCAATTGTATATGTTTGTACAGGATTTTCTCAATACAAACCACGCCACATGATCACCTGTTGGTATAGTTTGATAATGAATTGAATGCTGCTGATTCCTTCTCATTAATATTTTAACATTGTGCCCCTGTAGCCTTTATATCCAATAGGGCATAGTATCCATGGACGTCTAGATAATGTTGATTATATATCTGGTCAACTGCTGTGGGTCACCTCCCCCTACTCTGCATCAACACTCTGGCCATTTGGTTTTTGTCGCCTCACCCCCTTACTAGCCAATTTCACTCATAATTGGCTACATTCAATCAGCTGAGGTGGCGTGAACGCCTGTGTTCAACGTCTCACATTATTGCCGCCGGGCACTATCTATTATTGGTTTCGTGGCGTATTTTGCTCAGTGTGAATGAAGGCCAAGATACCCTTCACCACTTACAAATGGCCAGTGCCTTATGTTTTCGGGATGCCATTGCACATGCGCAGCTCTCCCGCCGGAACTCTTGATGCCGGTAACACAACGCTCCGTTGCGTGCATCATCCTGGTTGTGTAAGGATCATCTGAACCTCCGTCCACGGATATTAGGTAAGAATCAACCTCACACGTGCCTTTGATGGGTTGATACTCCATCCCATCAATATTACAAGTATTGTTTCACTGTCGTTGCAGATACTGCATCAACCGCATTTCCTAGTGTGGGCTAATTGGTTTATCCCCTCAAGGCTACATTTCGTGACACTGTTTACGGCACCAGCTGCCACTATCCAGGTCTTTAACTAGGTGAGTATGGAAAGAACTTCCCTACTCCTTCATTCAATGCTCTAGAATCGTAGTGGAATCTAATGCGTTCATCATTGTTTCAGTTGGAATTGACTGTAGCTACTGAGGTTACCCTGGTTCTTCAACACCCACATAAATTAGATCCTTTACCAAACTTTTTTAGATGATTGAATCAATTTACGCCTCCGACTATTCTTAATACTTAAGGTAAGCATATGTCATCATTATCCCACTCTATAGCCCACACTGATTAATTACAGTCACACCAATTTTGGATTTTGGTGTATAACAATGCATTCACCCTTGTTTCAGTAGGAATTACTGTAGCCACGGCAGCTACCCTGGACATTCCATGCCTCCACAAATGGGATCTTGTACCAAATTGTTAACAGACGATTGAATCTAATTATGCTTCCGGCATTTTTATAGTGCCTAGGGTAAGCATATATCAAGTTATCCCACTCTACAGCCCACACTGATTAGTTACTGTGAAACTAAACCTATTTCCCATTGCAGTCCCCAGAATCCCGGTCCTGAAGAGACCCCGTACCCAGAGAGGGTCGAAACGTCGTCGACAATTGAGAAAAGGATAGTCCCAGAATACTAGAAACATACTCTAGAACGAATGATTCAATCTGATATCCAAAGGCCATCCTTTTCACTCAAATAACCAACTCCCTGTTTTTAATATTGTCACTGCAGCTATTTTCACTGTTTTGGTTATGGTCACTCCACTGGGTCACAACTCACGTTCTAATATAATTTTGTAAATAGTGTCAATACACAGCAGAAGTCTATTTTTCTATTTTCCCTGATTGCAATTGCAAATAAAATACGCTCACTTCGGCTGAAGTGGGTGTAGCATAAAAACTGTTTTGTGTGGGGCTGTTTTCTCCTGAGTCATATGTGTTCCCTATAATAAGGAAATTATATTACTTATTTATAACAAATGTAATACACATTGACTCTACCGTATGCTAATTCCGTTTAAATCGTGCAAGACATTAATTCCTTGCTACAATTGTAATTTTTTGGTTTAATGAGTTCCTTGTGAAGAACTGTATTTTGGCTGCTTAGCTATACCCAGTTCGCAAGGACTTATGGGTTGCTCTTGTTTTTTGTTTGAATTACATGGGCACCAATCACATTACACATTCATTTTTCTGTAGGCACAGGGAGATTAAGTGATTTGCACAGAATCACAGGATGCTGAGCCGACGCCAAGACTCAAACCCAGTTCTCCAGTTCCAAAGTCAGCAGCTCTGGTTGTTATGCGTCATCCAGCGGAAACTCCTCCGTTAAGGTGGAGGAGCGTCACCCCACTGCTCTCGAAGCAGCGCAAAAAGGAAAAAAAAAATGATAGTAACACAATGATAGTTTAGGGTAGGGCGGATCTAGGCTGTCATCATGGAGTAGGGAGGAGGAGTGGTGGGAACCACAGGTGTGCATCATGGTTTGGCCGTCTGTCTTAGGATGGCCAAACCGACATGCGCACTCAGCATTAGCAGTCACAGGCCCCCAGGCACTGGGTGAGTGGCAAATGTAGGCTGCTCAGACCAATCAAGACGCTGTTGTCCTACTGGTAATACTATTACCAGCATAACAGCAGCATCGTGATTGGCTTAGGGGAGTCTGTGTGCTGCCGAGAGTCGACAGGGAACAGAATGGAGGTGAGGCGGTGGCCGGCAGGTATGTGATCTTTTCTTTTTTCTACCTCCACCACTGTTCCATAGCAGCCGCAACAGGCCACATCCTCTCTTTTAGAATAATCCATAATCCAAGATAAACTGGTGTGAGTTTGTGCATGGACAAGCTCTCTTTTTGTGCACAAACAGCAAAGAATCGTGTGAAGTCTAACTCAATAGAAAACACCTGCACAGGTCACGTGAACTAGTGAGACCTCTAGTGGATGGAATTGTGAAGTGCACTCAGGCAAGCACGTGGCTTTGTACATTACCCTCCCAATGATGACAGCAGCATTTTCGGTATGAAAAAAACACTTTATATAGACAATAATTGACTCATAGCAGTGCATGTTTGACAGTTCCCAATCTACACAGGTTTTCACAAAAAACATGTCTGGCATTCTATGTGGATTATAAGCTTCAGGTGTGTACACAGAGCGCCCGGGCGGAGATTTGAGAATCCCATCTCTTGGTCCACAGTCAGTAAAGGTCCAGGTATTAGCGGGTCTCATCGCTGGATCATTAGAACAGTTAATGATGGGGAAAACCTGCAAAATGAAACATGGCACTGTTTACTTATTGCACCAATGTGTCTAACTTAGGTTCCAAATCAAACTCAGAGTGTTTATCGATAAATACCTGCACTCCCACACTCTGCCTCCCTGATTGAATCACATGTCCTGCATGATGGCCAAGGCAGTATAGTATCAAAGATCACTCACCGTGTGCCAAACAAGCAAAGGTCAATGCCGTGTACTACGAGTGAGCCGAAAAATGACCATGATAATCCCACACCCCTCAGAATTACTCATACCGCATCATCAGACGCTAGAAGGGGAGTAATAATCCCCATTTCGAATGTGTTGAGTAATATGCACAAATCTGTGTTTCAGTGATAATTCCTACATCTTTCGCCGTATTTCTCGTAGGCATTGCCCACTAGGCTGTAGATTTCCTGCAGGACTTGCAATCACAATGGGGCCGATAAGTGGCACTGCCGGCCACGTCTGGATATCTGGTCCACCTGTAATGAAGGCGTAAATGTCTTGCTGAAATACTCCTATTGCCCTAAAACACCTTTAATGAAGGCGTAAATGTCTTGTTAAAATACTCCTGTACTCTTTAGCATCTTTAATAATGATGTACATGTCCGGCTAAAATGCTCCTGTACTGTAAAGTATCTTTCATGAAGGTGTGTCTTGTTGAAATGCTCCTGTTGCTCTAAAGCATCTTTAATGAAGGAATAAATGTCTTGTAGAAGAGCTCTTGTTGCTTTAAAGCCAAGCATCTTGGACATACATGCTAGGTTTGTGCTACACCAGTAATACCACAAATAAACAAATAATGGATACGTTAAGGTTCTAAGTTAAGGATCATGTGCCTTCCCAGAAAGAACAGTCTTTTCCTTGGAGGTGGGCAGGAGAGGGTGGAGGCATCACATAAACACCCCTTCTGTTCTGAGAGACAGGAAGAGGAGGACAGGTTTTTAACTTTGGAGATATTGTATGGATGTTCTGGGAACATGTCACATTTGTCTGGGCTCTCCTGTTTATGTGTTTGTCTAACCACTCGAATGTAAGATTTTAACTAAAGATTGGGTAAAGTAACATGCAATAAAGGGTGTGGTTCCTGTTCCTTGCTTTGAGAGCCCCATACTTAGGGGACCAAATACACCCCATTAATGGCTCTGCTCCCAGAGAGCGTTATTCAGGTCAGATTTACAGAAGTGCTGGAATCTTCACAGACACTTTTGTCGCCATCGTCCACAAAGAAACCCTCTAATGCACTGCATCAGACAATGACATCACACCAATCATGGAACACCTCAACTTTTTCACAGATCAGACTTGATGTAAAAACCACCATCAGAGGAACCCTTGTCTACAGACCCCCTGGTCACCATCCTAGATTCTGCAATGCCATCTCCAACTTCATTGCTTCCCTGGCAATCGACTCCGAACACTATCTTCCTGGGAGACCATAACTTCCACCAACACCACCAACTCCACCGCCCTCCTGGAGACCATGAGCAACCTCGGCCTCTCTCAGCTGGTCTCCACCCCCACGCTCATCGCAGGACACACACTGGACCCTATCTTCTCCTACAGTAACAGAATCAAGTTCTTCCACACAACGGAACTAACCTGGACAGACCACAGCATCGTTCACTTCACCCTCACCGGCTATCCCAGTACTAACGACCAGACCACCCACCGACCCTGCGGGAAATCGAACAAAATCCCAAACCCCTCTGACCTCCGGTCTCAATCAAAGCAACCAGGCTCGACCCCTCCGACAACCTCGAATGCACAGTCCAGAACTTCTCGAAGTGGATCTCCTCTGCTGTGTACACCATTGCCCCTATGAATGACATCCCCAGGAACAGACCCATAAAATGTGCCAGCTGGTTCACCCCCACACTATAGACCCTCAAACGCGACTGCAAGAAAGTAGAAAGATGTTGCCGCTCCAGCAACGCCATCTCCGACTTCATCGCTCCCCTGGCAATCGGCTCCGACCACTATATATTCCTGGGAGACCTGAACTTCCACCAACAACACCAAATCCGCCGCCCTCATGGAGACCATGAACAACCTCGGCTTCTCTCAGCTGGTCTCCAAACTCAAGAATTACTGACCCCTCTTGCTACTCCCTTTCCTGGCCAAGATCTTGGAGAAATCCATCAACTGCCAGCTCACAGAATACCTCAAACAGAACCACCTCCTCGACACCTCCCAACAGAGATTCCAGGCCAACCACAGCACCGAGACCCCCCTTATCGCAGCAACGGTTGACCTTCGACACCTCCTTGACTAGGGGGAAACAGGGGCCCTTATCCTCCCTGACCTCTCTGCAGCCTTCAACACAATCTCCCAAACTGTCATCACCAGACTCCACTCCCTAGGCATTCAACACAACGCTCTCAACTGGATCACCTCCTTTCTCTACGGTCGAACACAGAAGATCCTCCTACCACCTTTCTCCTTCGAATACAGTGACATCATTTGCGACGTAACCCAGGGCTCCTCCCTCAGCCCTACCATCTTCAACACCTACGTGATGCCTCTAGCAGACATCGTCCACACCCACTGACCCAACGTCATCTCATATGCCGACAATACGCAGCTCATCTTCTCCCTCACAGACGAAACCGACACCACTAGAGCCAACTTCCAGAGCACCATTTGAGATGTTGCAACTGGATGAGGACCAACTGCCTGAAACTCAACTTGAAAAAGATGGAGGTACTCATCTTGAAAAACGACCCCTCCATCAGGAACGACTCCTGGTGGCCTACCACTCTCGGCCCTGCATGTGCTCCCTCCAACCACGCATGCAACCTAGGAATCATCCTGGATGACCAACTAACCATGAAGAACAAAGTCAACACGGTCTCCTCCTCCTCCTACTTTCACAGCCTTTGCATGCTCTGCAAGATCTTCCGATGTATCCCTACCTCCACCAGGAAGACAGTCATCCAAGCCCTCATCACAAGACACTTCGACTACGGCAAAGCATTTATGCCGCAACCACCAGGTAACTACTCATAAGTATACAGACCATCCAGAACACAGTAGCAAGACTCATCCTCAACCTTCCCAGGAGAACCAGCATCACCCCCCACCTCAGAGCCACCCACTGGCTCCCCAACAGAAAAGATGCCTCTTCAAGCTCCTTACTCATGCCTACATGGCACTCGACAACCTCGGTCCCTCCTTCATGAACCACTGCCTGAAGTTCCATCGTCCCACCAGGCCATTCCTTCTCCTACCTCACCGCCAAGTCCTGGAACGACAACCCCCTTCACCTGCGCACCTGTGCTTCGCTTCTGGAATTCAGGAAAAAGCTCAAGACATGGCTCTTCGATCAAGGACATTGAGAACTAGCGCCTGGAGACCCCCCAGGGTGACACGTCGTGCTTTACAAGAACCCTATCATTGATTGATTGATTGATTGATTGTATACAGGTTTCCTACACTGACCTTGCTTGCCTACTGAAATGTTCCTCTGGGGCCTCTGTTAGAGTGTCTTGAAGGAATGTTTCATTTTCTTCTGCACATTGCATAGAGCTCAGTTGAATGTTGGCTCTGTTACAGCCCTTATTCAGACTGAGGTCAGGTGCACTGGTTATTGGCAGGTACCTTACCCACCCTACCTGCTGTCCAGGTGTGCCTGTGACCTCATACCAGGCCTGCTATAATATCCAGAACAGGGGGGATATACAGGCAGCCCACATCCTTAGTGGAATACATCACTCTGCTGCACCCTGGGCCACAGGCTCGGTGAGATCCCCTCTGTCCTGCTAGATCAAGGCCAGGTGGACATAAAAAAAACCCCTGCTTCATTCAAGAGCAGTTGACATAGGACAGATCTATCCGGCTTATAGAAGCTGTAGCTGGAAGGAACACCGGTGCAGTGGGACATGCAAGGGACAGGAGGCAGCAGAGACAGGCCTCTGAGCTTCTAAAGCTATAAAGCATCCTACAGCCTTTGGAGCTACATACAGATGTGGGACCCCAAACAGGGTATCCCACCCTTCACTTCATATGTATCTTTAACATTCAGAGGAAATTGTGCGGCACAGTCATGATGGAATATTCAGATTTACATAAGCACAACTAGAGAGAGAATTAGTGAGGTGAGATAGAGAGGTGAGATAGAAAGAGAGAGAGAGACAGAGAGAGAGAGACAGAGACAGAGATTGTTGTGAATACGGTGCAGCCCTGCATTTCAGAAGTGGCTGAGCACGGCGCCACTTTAGTTGTAAATATTCCCCATAGTGGGAGACAGAAAAGGGGGGGGAGACAGACAGAGAGAGAACCAGAGACAGAAAGAGATAGAGGGAAAGAGAAAGAATGAGAGAGAGACAGGCAGAAATAGGGGCATATTTACAAGCCCCTATCGCCCAGGAACGTCACTTTTTTAGACGTTCCTGTGGCAATAGAGGCCTCGCCTTATTCTCAAGGTGGTGTTGAGTGGCGTTGTGAATAAGGCACCCTTTTCTGCCGCAATGCCCATTGGTTTTGACGGTGTCCCATATTTGCAAGGATGGCGTAAATATGGGGCTGCGCCAAAATTAAGACCAGGGAAAACCTGGTCTTAAACAGGCGAAATGAGGAGAAATGCTTTATTTCTCCTTGTGTTTACTGTTTCTATGTGTGCTGCAGCACACATAGAAACAGCAAAAGGCCATGTATTATTGTTTATGTGCAGGAAGGTGTGCCTAAACAAGAAGCACACATAGAAGTTACAAATTGCCATTTATGTTTGTTTATGTGCAGAAAGGCACACCTTCCTGCACATAAGCAATCATTCCCACAACGCAGCTAAATTTAGCGCCAGTGCATGGGGAAACGCAGGGCTGCACCATATTGTTGTAAATACAGTGCAGCCCTGCATTTCAGGAGTGGCGGAGCACGGCACCACTTTAGATGTAAATATTCCCCATAGTGGGAGACAGAAAGAGAGGGAGAGTGAACCGAGACAGATAGAAAGAGAGAGAGAGAGTGAATGAGAGAGAGAGACAGAGCGAGAGAGTGAGAGAAAGAGAGGTGAGTGAGAGGTGAGATAGAGAGAGAGAGAGAAAGAGAGGGAGAGAGAGAGAAGGAGAGAGAGAGTGAAATAATGGGAGACAGATAGACAGACATGGTGAGAGACAGAAAGAGAGAGAGGGAGAAAGAGAGAGATATAGACAGAGAGAGGGAGAATGAGAGAGCGAGAGTAAGGGAGAGAGAGAGAGAGACAGAGATAGAGACAGACAGAGAGATAGTTGGAGACAGAGATATCCTAATGCTGACGTCAGTGTACTTTACGTTGCTCCCACTCACCTCCAACTCTTTCGCATCTTGTTCCACCAAAACACCATGTTAAGATGACACACCTCTGACGCCCTGGGCATTTGTGGAAAGGCCCACACTCACGAGTACACCTTCCGAACCCTGGAAAACTGCCGAAAAACCCTGATAAAAAACACACAAAATGATTGAAAGGAAATTCCAAATATTCATTCCTAGATGCACATCTGTGTTGTCATTTTCAAGTCACACTTTACCATCTTGTCACTCTTATCGTGACCAAGACATCAACCCCAACACTTGCCCCACTGAGGACTTTCCAGCAGCCACACACACACATGTTGTGACCTCAGAGGACACATCTTTCTCCTCTCCTGGGGTCCCTGCATGTTTCAGCTTGGCTTCCTTGATAGTTCACGTCTTGCAGTACTGAGGTGATGAGTAGACCATGCTCTGTGAAACAACAGGTGGCATTCCCAGCAGAGCTCTTTCTTACAGGTCTCTCCTGAATCCTCCACCTGCCTTAGACACACAGGGGGCACCTATCACAGAAAGCTGCCCCCCACTCCACCCCGTGGAGCATGTTCATGACATCATTATCACCGCATCGAGCCTGTCACTGGAGTTATTAATTGCATTTCTAAGGACCATCTAATTTCATTTCTGTTTTCATTTTTAGCTCGAGCATCAGAGATGACCTGTTCTATCTCTCTGTATGGCTTTGGCAAACCAACCCATTGCTATTGGCTGTTAGCTGCAACATTCAGAAATGCTGGTTTCTTATTGGTGCATTTCTGTTAAAGTCCCTTCTTTGTGTGTAAAAGTCTACATGTAATGCTTCCATCCATGTGCTTAAGACGGTGCGGCTCACCGGCAGGCTCGAGTTGCACTAGTGAAGTCACTGTGTGTGTGTGTAGATACAGCCTTGAGTTGCACTAGTGAATTCACTATGTGTTTGTGGATACAGCCTCGAGTTGCGCTAGTGAAGTCACTGTGTGTGTGTGGATACAGCCCAGAATTGTGCTAGTGAAGTCACTATGTGTGTGTGGATACAGCCCAGAGTTGCGCTAGTGAAGTCACTATGTGTTTGTGGATACAGCCTCGAATTGCACTAGTGAAGTCACTATGTGTGTGTGGATACAGCCCAGAGTTGCGCTATTGAAGTCACTATGTGTGTGTGGATACAGCCTTGAATGGCACTAGTGAAGTCACTATGTGTGTGTGGATACAGCCCAGGGTTGCGCTAGTGAAGTCACAATGTGTGCGTGGATACAGCCTCTAGTTGCACTAGTGAACTCACTATGTGTGTGTGGATATAGCCTTGACTTGCACTAGTGAAGTCACAATGTGTGCGTGGATACAGCCTCTAGTTGCACTAGTGAACTCACTATGTGTGTGTGGATACAGCCTTGACTTACACTAGTGAAGTCACTATGTGTGTGTGTGTAGGAAACAGGCCTGGCTTCACCTGCATGATGTCAGATCATCTGGGCGCAGGAACAGTGCTGTGATGTACTGAATGCATTTCATTTGTAAGATCCTTGGTCTTCAGCTGACTCTGAAATTCTCAGGCATTGGTGAGCACTTTAAATATGAATGTATTTTAGACATGTTTCCCATTATGTAACTAAGCACAGTTTGCTTTATAGATTCACAGAGTACAGTTGTGTAAATGCATTATCCTGTTGCATCCACACAAGATGTATGTTTACATAAAGAGTTTTTTTTAGGAATATCAACTTGGCAGGCTTAGGTTCCTGACAGCCTTTGAGCTTCCACTTACGGAGATACTGAGCTGTGACCTCCTGACCCCTGCTCAGCTGGAAAATAATAATCACCTCAGTCACAGGAGTTATTGTCACTGAACACTTCTGATGTTCAGTGGCTCTTGCTCACCAAACTGGGAGGCAGCCTCTTTGCAGCTCAGAATGAAAATCTTTTCTTGGAGTGAAAAGTTAGACATCTATTCTCCTTTAAGGGTCTTGCGGCCCCTCATTCTGCCCTGTTCTTCCCTATCAGTCACTGCTTTCCCTGGCTCTGGGTGTCTCCTGTCAGGTGTTGAGCTGGCACTCAGGCAATCCAAAAAGACTTCATGTCAAGAAGATTATATGTTTTCTTAAATCTGCAACTGCTTAATTTAAGAGCCCGTCCTAGACTATGCTTTCAGTGCAAATCCAAGTCAATGAAATAAGCCTGTAACTGCTAGTCCTAGCAGCATGTGCTAGAGTATGCTTTCAATGCTAATCCAAGCAAGTGAAATAAGCCTGTAACTGCTAGTCCTAGCAGCATGTGCTAGAGTATGCTTTCAATGCTGATCCAAGTCAGTAAAATAAGCCTGTAACTGCTAGTCCTAGGAGTCGGTGAAGGAGTATGCTTTCAATGCTGATCCAAGTCAGTAAAATAAGCCTGTAACTGCTAGTCCTAGGAGCCTGTGCTAGAGTATGATTTTGATGTTACTCCCCGTCAATGAAATAAGCCTGTAACTGCTAGTACTAGGAGCCTGTGATGGAGTATGCTTTCAATGCTGATCCAAGTCATTGAAATAAGCCTGTAACTGCTAGTCCTAGGAGCTCGTGCTAGAAGATGCTTTCAATGCTGATCCGAGTCAATGAAATTAGCCTGTAACTGCTAGTCCTAGCAGCATGTGCTAGAGTATGCTTTCAATGATTATCCAAGTCAATGAAATAAGCCTGTAACTGCTAGTCCTAAGAGCTTGTGCTAGAAGATGCTTTCAGTGCAAATCCAAATCAATGAAATAAGCCTGTAACTGCTAGTCCTAGCAGCATGTGCTAGAGTATGCTTTCAATGCTAATCCAAGGCAATGAAATAAGCCTGTAACTGCTAGTCCTAGGAGCTCGTGCTAGAGTATGCTTTCAGTGCAACTCCAAATCAATGAAATAAGCCTGTAACTGCTATTCCTAGCAGAATGTGCTAAAGTATGCTTTCAATGCTGATCCAAGTCATTTGAAAAAAGCCTGTAACTGCTAGTCCTAGCAGCATGTGCTAGAGTATAAATTCCATGCTAATCCAAGGCAATGAAATAAGCCTGTAACTGCTAGTCCTAGGAGCCTGTGCTAGAGTATGGTTTTGATCTTACTCCCCGTCAATGAAATAAGCCTCTAACCACTAGTCCTAGGAGCCTGTGCTAGAGTATGGTTTCGATGTTACTCCCCGTCAATGAAATAAGCCTGTAACTGCTAGTACTAGGAGCCTGTACTAGAGTATGCTGTTAATGCTAGTCCAAGTCAGTGAAATAAGCCTGTAACTGCTAGTCCTAGGAGCGTGTGCTAGAGTATGGTTTCGATGTTACTCCCCGTCAATGAAATAAGCCTGTAACTGCTAGTACTAGGAGCCTGTACTAGAGTATGCTGTTAATGCTAGTCCAAGTCAGTAAAATAAGTCTGTAACTGCTAGTCCTAGGAGTCGGTGAAGGAGTATGCTTTCAATGCTAATCCAAGTCAGTGAAGCCTGTAAATGCTAGTCCTAGGAGCCTGTGCTAGAGTATGGTTTCGATGTTACTCCCTGTCAATGAAAAAAGCCTGTAACTGCTTGTCCTAGGAGCCTGTGATGGAGTATGCTTTCAATGCTGATCCAAGTCATTGAAATAAGCCTGTAACTGCTAGTCCTAGCAGCAAGTGCTAGAGTATGCTTTCAATGCGGATCCAAGTCATTGAAATAAGCCTGTAACTGCTAGTCCTAGCAGCATGTGCTAGAGTATGCTTTCAATGCTGATCCGAGTCAATGAAATTAGCCTGTAACTGCTAGTCCTAGCAGCATGTGCTAGAGTATGCTTTCAATGATTATCCAAGTCAATGAAATAAGCCTGTAACTGCTAGTCCTAGGAGCTTGTGCTAGAGTATGCTTTCAGTGCAAATCCAAATCAATGAAATAAGCCTGTAACTGCTAGTCCTAGCAGAATGTGCTAAAGTATGCTTTCAATGCTGATCCAAGTCATTGAAATAAGCCTATAACTGCTAGTCCAAGGAGCTCGTGCTAGAGTATGCTTTCAGTGCAAATCCAAGTCAATGAAATAAACCTATAACTGCTAGTACTAGGAGCCTGTGCTAGATTACGCTTTCAATGCTAGTCCAAATCAACAACATAAGCCTGTAACTGCTTATCCTAGGAGCCTGTGCTAGAGTATGCTTCCAATGCTAATCCAATTCAATGAGATGAGCCTGTAACTGCTAGTCCTAGGAGACTGTGTGAGAGTATTTCCAATACAAGTGCAAGCCAATGAAATAAGCCTGTAACTGCTAGTCCTAAAATTCTGTACTAGAGTATGCTTTCAATGCTAGTCCAAGTCAGTAAAATAAACCTGTAACTGCTAGTCCTAGGAGTCGGTGAAGGAGTATGCTTTCTATGCTAATCCAAGCCAGTGAAATAAGCCTGTAACTACTAGTCGTAGGAGCCTGTGCTAGAGTATGGTTTTGATGCTAGTCCAAGTCAACGAAATACGTCTGTACCGGCTAGTCCTAGCAGCATGTGCTAGCGTATGCTTTCAATGCTGATCCAAGTCATTGAAATAAGGCTGTAACTGCTAGTCCTAGGAGCTTGTGCTAGAGTATGCTTTCAGTGCAAATCCAAATCAATGAAATAAGCCTGTAACTGCTAGTCCTAGCAGAATGTGCTAAAGTATGCTTTCAATGCTGATCCAAGTCATTGAAATAAGCCTATAACTGCTAGTCCAAGGAGCTCGTGCTAGAGTATGCTTTCAGTGCAAATCCAAGTCAATGAAATAAACCTATAACTGCTAGTACTAGGAGCCTGTGCTAGATTACGCTTTCAATGCTAGTCCAAATCAACAACATAAGCCTGTAACTGCTTATCCTAGGAGCCTGTGCTAGAGTATGCTTCCAATGCTAATCCAATTCAATGAGATGAGCCTGTAACTGCTAGTCCTAGGAGACTGTGTGAGAGTATTTCCAATACAAGTGCAAGCCAATGAAATAAGCCTGTAACTGCTAGTCCTAAAATTCTGTACTAGAGTATGCTTTCAATGCTAGTCCAAGTCAGTAAAATAAACCTGTAACTGCTAGTCCTAGGAGTCGGTGAAGGAGTATGCTTTCTATGCTAATCCAAGTCAGTGAAATAAGCCTGTAACTGCTAGTCGTAGGAGCCTGTGCTAGAGTATGGTTTTGATGCTAGTCCAAGTCAACGAAATACGTCTGTACCGGCTAGTCCTAGCAGCATGTGCTAGCGTATGCTTTCAATGCTGATCCAAGTCATTGAAATAAGGCTGTAACTGCTAGTCCTAGGAGCTCGTGCTAGAGTATGCTTTCAGTGCAAATCAAATTCAATGAGATAAGCCTGTAACTGCTAGTCCTAGGAGACTGTGTGAGGGTATTTCCAATGCTAGTGCAAGTAAATGAAATAAGCCTGTAACTGCTAGTCCTGAGAATCTGTACTAGAGTATGCTTTCAATGCTAGTCCAAGTCAGTGAAATAAGCCTGTAACTGCTATTACTAAGAGCCCATCCTAGAGTATGTGTTCAATACTAATCCAAGTCAATGCATTAAGCTTGTAATTGCTAGTTCTAGGATATGGTGCTAGAGTATTCTTTCAATGCTAATCTAAGTCAACAAAATAAGCCTGTAACTGCAAGTACTTGGAGCCTGTGCTAGAGTATGCTTTCAATGCTGATCCAAGTCAGTAAAATAAGCCTGTAACTGCTAGTCCTAGGAGTCGGTGAAGGAGTATGCTTTCAATGCTGATCCAAGTCAGTAAAATAAGCCTGTAACTGCTAGTCCTAGGAGCCTGTGCTAGAGTATGATTTTGATGTTACTCCCCGTCAATGAAATAAGCCTGTAACTGCTAGTACTAGGAGCCTGTGATGGAGTATGCTTTCAATGCTGATCCAAGTCATTGAAATAAGCCTGTAACTGCTAGTCCTAGGAGCTCGTGCTAGAAGATGCTTTCAATGCTGATCCGAGTCAATGAAATTAGCCTGTAACTGCTAGTCCTAGCAGCATGTGCTAGAGTATGCTTTCAATGATTATCCAAGTCAATGAAATAAGCCTGTAACTGCTAGTCCTAAGAGCTTGTGCTAGAAGATGCTTTCAGTGCAAATCCAAATCAATGAAATAAGCCTGTAACTGCTAGTCCTAGCAGCATGTGCTAGAGTATGCTTTCAATGCTAATCCAAGGCAATGAAATAAGCCTGTAACTGCTAGTCCTAGGAGCTCGTGCTAGAGTATGCTTTCAGTGCAAATCCAAATCAATTAAATAAGCCTGTAACTGCTATTCCTAGCAGAATGTGCTAAAGTATGCTTTCAATGCTGATCCAAGTCATTTGAAAAAAGCCTGTAACTGCTAGTCCTAGCAGCATGTGCTAGAGTATAAATTCCATGCTAATCCAAGGCAATGAAATAAGCCTGTAACTGCTAGTCCTAGGAGCCTGTGCTAGAGTATGGTTTTGATCTTACTCCCCGTCAATGAAATAAGCCTCTAACCACTAGTCCTAGGAGCCTGTGATAGAGTATGGTTTCGATGTTACTCCCCGTCAATGAAATAAGCCTGTAACTGCTAGTACTAGGAGCCTGTACTAGAGTATGCTGTTAATGCTAGTCCAAGTCAGTGAAATAAGCCTGTAACTGCTAGTCCTAGGAGCGTGTGCTAGAATATGGTTTCGATGTTACTCCCCGTCAATGAAATAAGCCTGTAACTGCTAGTACTAGGAGCCTGTACTAGAGTATGCTGTTAATGCTAGTCCAAGTCAGTAAAATAAGTCTGTAACTGCTAGTCCTAGGAGTCGGTGAAGGAGTATGCTTTCAATGCTAATCCAAGTCAGTGAAGCCTGTAAATGCTAGTCCTAGGAGCCTGTGCTAGAGTATGGTTTCGATGTTACTCCCTGTCAATGAAAAAAGCCTGTAACTGCTTGTCCTAGGGGCCTGTGATGGAGGATGCTTTCAATGCTGATCCAAGTCATTGAAATAAGCCTGTAACTGCTAGTCCTAGCAGCAAGTGCTAGAGTATGCTTTCAATGCGGATCCAAGTCATTGAAATAAGCCTGTAACTGCTAGTCCTAGCAGCATGTGCTAGAGTATGCTTTCAATGATTATCCAAGTCAATGAAATAAGCCTGTAACTGCTAGTCCTAGGAGCTTGTGCTAGAGTATGCTTTCAGTGCAAATCCAAATCAATGAAATAAGCCTGTAACTGCTAGTCCTAGCAGAATGTGCTAAAGTATGCTTTCAATGCTGATCCAAGTCATTGAAATAAGCCTATAACTGCTAGTCCAAGGAGCTCGTGCTAGAGTATGCTTTCAGTGCAAATCCAAGTCAATGAAATAAACCTATAACTGCTAGTACTAGGAGCCTGTGCTAGATTACGCTTTCAATGCTAGTCCAAATCAACAACATAAGCCTGTAACTGCTTATCCTAGGAGCCTGTGCTAGAGTATGCTTCCAATGCTAATCCAATTCAATGAGATGAGCCTGTAACTGCTAGTCCTAGGAGACTGTGTGAGAGTATTTCCAATACAAGTGCAAGCCAATGAAATAAGCCTGTAACTGCTAGTCCTAAAATTCTGTACTAGAGTATGCTTTCAATGCTAGTCCAAGTCAGTAAAATAAACCTGTAACTGCTAGTCCTAGGAGTCGGTGAAGGAGTATGCTTTCTATGCTAATCCAAGTCAGTGAAATAAGCCTGTAACTGCTAGTCGTAGGAGCCTGTGCTAGAGTATGGTTTTGATGCTAGTCCAAGTCAACGAAATACGTCTGTACCGGCTAGTCCTAGCAGCATGTGCTAGCGTATGCTTTCAATGCTGATCCAAGTCATTGAAATAAGGCTGTAACTGCTAGTCCTAGGAGCTCGTGCTAGAGTATGCTTTCAGTGAAAATCAAATTCAATGAGATAAGCCTGTAACTGCTAGTCCTAGGAGACTGTGTGAGGGTATTTCCAATGCTAGTGCAAGTAAATGAAATAAGCCTGTAACTGCTAGTCCTGAGAATCTGTACTAGAGTATGCTTTCAATGCTAGTCCAAGTCAGTGAAATAAGCCTGTAACTGCTATTACTAAGAGCCCATCCTAGAGTATGTGTTCAATACTAATCCAAGTCAATGCATTAAGCTTGTAATTGCTAGTTCTAGGATATGGTGCTAGAGTATTCTTTCAATGCTAATCTAAGTCAACAAAATAAGCCTGTAACTGCAAGTACTTGGAGCCTGTGCTAGAGTATGCTTTCAATGCTGATCCAAGTCAGTAAAATAAGCCTGTAACTGCTAGTCCTAGGAGTCGGTGAAGGAGTATGCTTTCAATGCTGATCCAAGTCAGTAAAATAAGCCTGTAACTGCTAGTCCTAGGAGCCTGTGCTAGAGTATGATTTTGATGTTACTCCCCGTCAATGAAATAAGCCTGTAACTGCTAGTACTAGGAGCCTGTGATGGAGTATGCTTTCAATGCTGATCCAAGTCATTGAAATAAGCCTGTAACTGCTAGTCCTAGGAGCTCGTGCTAGAAGATGCTTTCAATGCTGATCCGAGTCAATGAAATTAGCCTGTAACTGCTAGTCCTAGCAGCATGTGCTAGAGTATGCTTTCAATGATTATCCAAGTCAATGAAATAAGCCTGTAACTGCTAGTCCTAAGAGCTTGTGCTAGAAGATGCTTTCAGTGCAAATCCAAATCAATGAAATAAGCCTGTAACTGCTAGTCCTAGCAGCATGTGCTAGAGTATGCTTTCAATGCTAATCCAAGGCAATGAAATAAGCCTGTAACTGCTAGTCCTAGGAGCTCGTGCTAGAGTATGCTTTCAGTGCAAATCCAAATCAATTAAATAAGCCTGTAACTGCTATTCCTAGCAGAATGTGCTAAAGTATGCTTTCAATGCTGATCCAAGTCATTTGAAAAAAGCCTGTAACTGCTAGTCCTAGCAGCATGTGCTAGAGTATAAATTCCATGCTAATCCAAGGCAATGAAATAAGCCTGTAACTGCTAGTCCTAGGAGCCTGTGCTAGAGTATGGTTTTGATCTTACTCCCCGTCAATGAAATAAGCCTCTAACCACTAGTCCTAGGAGCCTGTGCTAGAGTATGGTTTCGATGTTACTCCCCGTCAATGAAATAAGCCTGTAACTGCTAGTACTAGGAGCCTGTACTAGAGTATGCTGTTAATGCTAGTCCAAGTCAGTGAAATAAGCCTGTAACTGCTAGTCCTAGGAGCGTGTGCTAGAGTATGGTTTCGATGTTACTCCCCGTCAATGAAATAAGCCTGTAACTGCTAGTACTAGGAGCCTGTACTAGAGTATGCTGTTAATGCTAGTCCAAGTCAGTAAAATAAGTCTGTAACTGCTAGTCCTAGGAGTCGGTGAAGGAGTATGCTTTCAATGCTAATCCAAGTCAGTGAAGCCTGTAAATGCTAGTCCTAGGAGCCTGTGCTAGAGTATGGTTTCGATGTTACTCCCTGTCAATGAAAAAAGCCTGTAACTGCTTGTCCTAGGAGCCTGTGATGGAGTATGTTTTCAATGCTGATCCAAGTCATTGAAATAAGCCTGTAACTGCTAGTCCTAGCAGCAAGTGCTAGAGTATGCTTTCAATGCGGATCCAAGTCATTGAAATAAGCCTGTAACTGCTAGTCCTAGCAGCATGTGCTAGAGTACGCTTTCAATGCTGATCCGAGTCAATGAAATTAGCCTGTAACTGCTAGTCCTAGCAGCATGTGCTAGAGTATGCTTTCAATGATTATCCAAGTCAATGAAATAAGCCTGTAACTGCTAGTCCTAGGAGCTTGTGCTAGAGTATGCTTTCAGTGCAAATCCAAATCAATGAAATAAGCCTGTAACTGCTAGTCCTAGCAGAATGTGCTAAAGTATGCTTTCAATGCTGATCCAAGTCATTGAAATAAGCCTATAACTGCTAGTCCAAGGAGCTCGTGCTAGAGTATGCTTTCAGTGCAAATCCAAGTCAATGAAATAAACCTATAACTGCTAGTACTAGGAGCCTGTGCTAGATTACGCTTTCAATACTAGTCCAAATCAACAACATAAGCCTGTAACTGCTTATCCTAGGAGCCTGTGCTAGAGTATGCTTCCAATGCTAATCCAATTCAATGAGATGAGCCTGTAACTGCTAGTCCTAGGAGACTGTGTGAGAGTATTTCCAATACAAGTGCAAGCCAATGAAATAAGCCTGTAACTGCTAGTCCTAAAATTCTGTACTAGAGTATGCTTTCAATGCTAGTCCAAGTCAGTAAAATAAACCTGTAACTGCTAGTCCTAGGAGTCGGTGAAGGAGTATGCTTTCTATGCTAATCCAAGTCAGTGAAATAAGCCTGTAACTACTAGTCGTAGGAGCCTGTGCTAGAGTATGGTTTTGATGCTAGTCCAAGTCAACGAAATACGTCTGTACCGGCTAGTCCTAGCAGCATGTGCTAATGTATGCTTTCAATGCTGATCCAAGTCATTGAAATAAGGCTGTAACTGCTAGTCCTAGGAGATTGTGCTAGAGTATGCTTTCAGTGCAAATCAAATTCAATGAGATAAGCCTGTAACTGCTAGTCCTAGGAGACTGTGTGAGGGTATTTCCAATGCTAGTGCAAGTAAATGAAATAAGCCTGTAACTGCTAGTCCTGAGAATCTGTACTAGAGTATGCTTTCAATGCTAGTCCAAGTCAGTGAAATAAGCCTGTAACTGCTATTACTAAGAGCCCATCCTAGAGTATGTGTTCAATACTAATCCAAGTCAATGCATTAAGCTTGTAATTGCTAGTTCTAGGATATGGTGCTAGAGTATTCTTTCAATGCTAATCTAAGTCAACAAAATAAGCCTGTAACTGCAAGTACTTGGAGCCTGTGCTAGAGTATGCTTCCAATGCTAATCCAATTCAATGAGATAAGCCTGTAACTGCTAGTCCTAGGAGACTGTGTGAGAGTATTTCCAATGCTAGTGCAAGTAAATGAAATAAGCCTGTAACTGCTAGTCCTGAGATTCTGTACTAGAGTATGCTTTCAATGCTAGTCCAAGTCAGTGAAATAAGTCTGTATGTGCTAGTCCTAGGAGACTGTGTGCGAGTATTTCCAATACTAATCCAAGTCAATGACAAACTTGTGACTGCTAGTCCTAGGATCCTGTGCAAGAGTATTCGTTCAGTGGTAATCCAAGTCAATGAAATACGCCTGAACCTGCATTTAAATCTAAAAGTTGCTCATAAATTTGATGCCTAGGTTAATCAGCTTGACAAAAAATGAATCATAGTGACACCAATATTCATTTTTTCAACCATAGAATAGAGATATTAGAAATACATTCAAAATTGGTGAGTGTGCTTGAAAGGGATCAAAAGTAAGTGATACCTGTACAATTGGTCTGCTATGGTCCGTGGACCCAATTTCAAAAAACACTTGCAAAGCCAAATGGTCCGGCAATTTTTAGTGTCTGTGCCTTTGATGGAAGAAAGGATGCTATTTTCACAATGTAGTGTAAAGGAGTTGGGAAACCCTCACATGGAATGCAATGAGGAACAACAAGGATTTCCAAAAGCCTGCTGCACAGTAGGGGATGGCACGAGGCGCAGGCGGGTCGAAGTCCGAAACTAGCCGAGTCTCTCTGCGCGCTGCAGCACTGGGAAACAGCGACAAATATGGACTCAGTAAATCGGTTTCTGCCACAAGCATCTCCCAATGTGCGGACAGCAGGCAATAGTGTGAGCATCGAGGGATGGGAAGGAAGTGTTCACTGGCTGGCTCGAGTATTTTTACCCATAATGCTTTGCAAGGGAAGCACTCTTAAGGTGCAGTCATCTGGACATGAAAGGGCCCTTCAGGCTGCCAAAAAGCAGTTTGAGTTTCACATTATGAGGCAAATAATTCTGGCCCTCAGCAGCACAATCTAGGCTACCCTCAGAGAGCCTGAACGAATTGTGACCCTCAGCAGCACAAGCTAGGCTACCCTCAGAGAGCCTTTACGAAGTGTGGCCCACAGCAGCACAAGCTAGGCTACCCTCAGAGAGCCTTTACGAAGTGTGGCCCTCAGCAGCACAATCTAGGCTACCCTCTGAGAGCCCGTACGAAGTGTGGCCCTCAGCAGCACAATCTAGGCTACGCTCAGAGAGCCTGTACGAAGTGTGGCTCTCAGCAGCACAATCTAGGCTACGCTCAGAGAGCCTGTACGAAGTGTGGCTCTCAGCAGCACAATCTAGGCTACCCTCAGAGAGCCCGTACGAAGTGTGGCCCTCAGCAGCACAATCTAGGCTACCCTCTGAGAGCCCGTACGAATCGTGGCCCTCAGCAGCACAATCTAGGCTACCCTCAGAGAGCCCGTACGAATCGTGGCCCTCAGCAGCACAATCTAGGCTACCCTCGGAGAGCCTGTACGAATTGATGAGGCCAGGCTCCCGCTAAAACCTCACCCTTTCATTTCATTAATCGCTCTCGAAACCCAGCTCCATTGAGTTCTCCACCTGTCCATTTCAGGGCGATGTTGTTTGGGAACAGACTCAATACAAGGAGGGCAGGCATTACAGATCAGCCCGCCTTAATGCACCTTCTGAACCTGACACTGCTCGAACACGTAAAGACACTCGCAGAAGGTTGTGGGACAGCTCCGTACCTTACTCTTGATTCCTCCCAAATTCAAGAAACAAAAATCACTCGCCTGTTCCTTCTCTTGGCATGCGCCCAGATTTTGAAATGCTCTTCCTCAAGTACTATATGTGACAATCAGTCATTCCTATGCTTCAGGAAAAACCTTAAACTAGTCCTAGTCAATAAACACGTGAATCCATCTACCTCAGATAGTAGTCTTGCTTCTGCACTAACCCTCCATTACCTCCACGTAAGTCTTCCTCGCCACATGATTAACGTAGTGAGCTTTAGCTCCACACCAGAACCCTCCAAAGCAAAAAGTTAGCCTCCCATCCCTTCCCAATATGGCCGACCCATTACACCCTTGACCTCTATAAGAGGTGGGCCGGCCCAGTCCTTCAGCCTGTTTTTTTAGTTCTGCACTGACTCTCCAAGTGCGCTGTTCAGGTGAGTGTGTTCCTGCTTTAGCGGGTACTTGGGTGCCTGGGTGGTGGCCCTGCTCTAGCGGGCCCGTGTGCTTGGGGATCCTCCCCCTTCCTTCCCCCGTTTCCTCTCTGTCTGGGGTGGTTAGGCTCTGCTATAGCAAGCCAAGCGTTAATAGGGGGGCGGCCACGGGGGTCTGGGGCTCTGCCTGTCGGCCCCTCTTGCCCCCGCGGCCGTGTTGGCGTTCTGTTTGATGCCTTGCCTGTGGGCTCCCCGTCGGCTGTGTTGTTGCTGTTCTTGTCCCACTCCCGGGTTCTCCCGGTGCGGGCGGGGCTGGTTCCTGTTGGCCTCCGCGGGGGCGTGCAGCGTGCCTGTTCTCTGCCTTCTGGGCCAGTTCCCGGGTGCCCTTCCCGCTTTTTGTCCTGGTGGCAGTGGGGCTCGCGGGCGGATCGCTGCGGTCTGCGCGCTGTCTGCGCCTGGCTCTGGTTGCAGTGTCATGCGGGTTGCTGCTGGGTCCCGTTTTCCTTTTGGGCACAATGGTTCGGGGCTGCTTTTGCCGCATTCCGGGTTGCGGGAGGCTCGCGTACGCATCTCCTGCCCGGTGTCTGATCTCTGGCAGCTCCTGTTGGTACCAGGACCGGAGTGGGGTTGCTGGAGCCATGTTACAGGCACTGCGGGCTCCCTACCCCCCTCTAGCTGTGCTACCCGCCTCCGCCATGTTTTCGTGGGTTTCTCTAAAATGATGTGTTAAAAGCTGCAGTGGGTGTCCTAAGGTTCCCGCCCCTCCCCCACGTCTTGTGGCGTTCTGCCCTGCCTTTTCGGGCTCTGGGGTATGGGGTTTTCTCCTGTTGCGGCCCTGCGCTGGTGGACTCGGCTGGGGGGGGCTTACCATGCTTACCCGACTGCTGTTGTGGGTTGCTGCCGCTGCCTCAGGGGGTCCCTGTCCCGGATGTTGCCGCATGCTCTCCCTTCCCTCTGGCCGACAGCGTGCGGCTTGTGTGGCTCTGTTTGTGGTTGGGCCCAGTGCTTGGTGGGATTTGTTCTGTTTCTTGTCCGTACGGTGTGCGTTATGGTGCTGTCGCCTTACGGCTCGTAGCCTCCACTGTTTCTGTTTTGGTGGACTTGCTCACGCATGCGCCCCGCATGGTTCTCCCGCAGCGTCCCTGACTCCCATTGCTGTGCTACGGGTGCACCGTGCTCTGGGTATGGGTTGGACTTTTCCTGGAGGTTTTAGAAAACAGGTTCTGTCTGTATTTGCCTGGCTGCTTTCTGGGAGGTTTGTGATTGATTTTTTCCCACTCTGTGTGCGTTGGGTTCCCCCTTGTGCCTGGTGTTGTCGGGCCTCCTTCTTTGCGTGGAGTCTTTGTGGCCTAGTGATTACGGTCTCTGACTCTGGTTGCTATGGTTATGTGTTCATTTCCTGTTGTTTCTGTGAGTCGGGCCTGACGGCTGTGCTCCTTTCTTTAGTGCCTGTGCATGTACGGGGTGTTGAGAGGGGATGTGACCTTCTGGCTGGAGCGGTCGTCCCCGAGGGATGGGGTAGCCGGTTCGTGTCATGACGGTGACGCTCAACATCCTGTGATTCTGGACCTTCTCTCTTTCTGGTTAGGTCCTCTGCGTTTCTTGCACACTTTCTTTATTTTTTGCCTGCTGGTCAGTTCTGGCTATGTTTGTGGTGCGGTGTAGTGATTTCTTTGCTGCAGCATCCAGGGGCCTTGTGTGCACTGTTGGTGCACTGCTTGGCGCGGCGTTGGGCCCCTCAGGGTGTTTTCTGCCCAGGGGCTCTGGCTCGCTGGTGAATCGTGTGCCTTGGGTGCACGGGCTCCCGCTGGATAGGGGCTGATGTCCTGCCACTGCTTGCATAGTATCCCGAGAGGGTTGATGTTCATACATTCCTTTGCGGTTGTGTGTCTCTGTCCTGGTGTTTTAATGGGGTGTTTCGCGGGGCCATGGCTTTGTTTGTTGGCTGTGTTTGTCCCTTGCTCCTTCTTCCCTTCCGGGCTTTGGGCCTAGGGTCCTTCCGTCCTGTAGGCTCCTGTTCCCGCCTGATCTCCTTGGGGTGTGGGGTCTGGCCTGGTTGGTCCCTGGTTGGGCGTCCTCCTGGGGGTTCCGGGGGTTGTTGGTGGCTACGGGTCTGCTGGGGGCAGGCTGCTTTTGCCTCCTGTCCGCCCTTCTCTGGCAAGCTTCTGTGGTCTCCATGTGGGCTTTTTTTTTGCTTCTGCTTCTGCTCCTTTGGGCTTGCCCTCTACTGTCCGGGACCGCTGCCATGGCGCCCCCCTTTTCTCTTCCGGATTATTGGCTCTGCATGCGGCTGCTCTGCTCCTTGTCCGTGTCGGGCTTCTCCTCAGCTCCTGGCCATCGGGGCTCTGTGGGGGGCCATTTGTGGCCTCTCCTTGCGTCTTGGGTGGCCTCTGTGGCGGTTCTGTGGGTCCCGCCTGCTGCCGGGCCACTCTGTTTTCGGTCTTGTTGGTCTTCCTGGTTCCCCTCCGGGGGGGCCTGTTCAGGTGGGGTCTTTTGGCTCTTCCTGGCGGTCCTCCATGGTTTATCCTCTGGCCCCCTGGCTTTGGGTTGGGGCTGGGGATCACCCTCGGAGTGTGTGTTGGGTGTCCTTGTGCCTTGTTGGCAGGCGGTGTTTTGCATTGTCATTCTCTTGGGTGCTCGTACCCTCCGGGGTTCTCATGTGCTGCTGGGCCGTCCTGGATTCTGGGTCTTCACCTGTTCCTATGAGTGTTTTTTCCCTTGTCCCGCTCCCGGTACCGTTCTGCCCGTGGTTGTGTCTCCACGGTTTCGGTCCGGTCTGGGTTGGTGGTGTCTGTTCTCATCCCCTCCCTTTTGGTCTCGGACTGGGCACTCGCCTCCCTTTTCCGCCCTGTCTGCGGACCCCCTGCCGGGTGGTTGCGGCCTTCTCCGGCCTGTGGGACTGGGGGGCATGCTTGGGTTCCATGTCGGTGCTGGGTCGATTGGTCCCCCTGCTGGCGGGGTTGTGCTGTCCTTGACTGGGTCTCTTTTGTCCTGGTTTTGGTTTGTGTCCCCAGTGGTGGCTCTTTCTGCCTTCTCGTCCGGGCTCCCGGTTTTGTGCTTTCCTCTGGCCCTCTGCTTATGGGGGTCTGGGCTTGTCTGGCCTTTGCGGGGCATTTGACCTGTTGGTGGTGCTCACTTGGGTGCTTCTCTCTTGTTTTCTGCTGCTGCCAGTGTTGGGCCATGGCGCTATGGCTCAATGGTGGGTATTGTGCTTCTGGGAGCACAGGCTTGCGCTTGACAGGAGTTGTCTCCTGCTGCTACTACCGATTTATCCCACGTTGGTGTATATTCGAGCAGTGCTTTTCTGGCTCCGGGGTTGCTGGGATTTCCCAGTTCTCCTTCCCCGGGTGGGGCCTGCGATTCCTGTGCGGTATTTGCTTCCTTTCTTCTTTGTCCCTAGTTTTGGGATGCTGGAGCCTGCTGGCTCGGGTTGGCCCCTTGGAGGTGTTGGCGTTTCTCGGACTCGTTTCACCCAGCTCTTCCGTCCTTCTCGCCTTTGGTGTGTTTCTGCCTGTGGCCTTACCTCCCTGTCCGCTCCTGTTCCTGTCAGCTCTTCGTTGTTCAGCTGGGTCGGGCCTGGTTGTTGGCTGGCTGTATGACCTCCTGGGTGCTCGCTTCGGCGGCTCGCTTGCTACATGTGGAGCGTTCCTGGGGCATTTTGCTTGGCCCCTTGGCGGGACGATCTCGCTCCTCTGTGCTGCGTTCCCCTCCCTACCGGATTCTTTTTGCTTTCTTGTGCGTGGTGGCCCCTGGTGGGTGTTCGCTTCCTTTCTGGTGGCTTGGCCTTGGGCCTGGTCCCTTCCGCTCTTCGGGCTCCGTGGGCGTCCTTATGGGCTTTCCGCTTTTCACTGTTGGCCGGTTGGGTTCCCTTGGGGGCCGGGCCGTTCCTGCGGCTTACTGGGTCTGTTTTGCCTTGTGCCTGCCTGGGTTCTCTCTTTGGTGCCGCTCCCTTCCGGGGGTCCTTTGTGCGACAGGGGTCCATGTCCCACCTGTTTCTCTCCTTGCTGGTGGTGTTTTTGGTGACCTTCATTTTTGTTGTTGTTCAGTTGGCGTGCTGGGTTCCTTTCTGCACCTCTTTCCGTTCTTGCGGCTCCTGCCAGTCTGTGTTGTTTCGTCTGGTTCCGTTGTTTCGGTCCTCGGGTGGTTTCGTCTCTTGCTGTTGGTGGTCCGCCGTGCGGTGTTGCTGTGTTTCGGTCGGACTGCGTCTCTTCCTGCTGTGGCTTTTTGTTGGGTCACTGTGGTTGGGTTGCCCTCTGTTTCTTCGGTTCCGACGTCTGGGCTTGCTCCACTCTTGCTTTTGGCTGTACGTTGGTCGGTCTTGGTGTGTTTGGGCCGGCTTGCTGCCTTCTGTTCTGCCCGTATTTGTTGTGGCTTTTGGCCCCGTACGGTCTGGTTCCGTGCCTTCTCTGTCCTCCTTCGGTTGTTAGTTTGGGCGGTTTTTCTGGCTGCCCCGCGGGTCCCGGGGGTCCGGGTTCTTAGCCCTCCCGGTGTCTCTCTGTCCCGGGCTGGTTCTTCCTGCTCGTGGTTGCCTCTCTCTTGGGTGGTCCTTCCACTCGTCTGGTCTTTTGGTTTTGCCTGATCGTTGGCATCCCCTGCTGGTCCGTTGGTTTCTTGTGAGTTTCCATGAGGATGTTTGGCTTTGGTATGTGCTCACTACGTTAATCATGTGGTGAGGAAGACTTAAGAGGAGGTAATGCCCCGATTACTTACCGGTAATCTTCATTACTCCGAGTATAGTCTTCCTCGCCACATGAGTTCCCATCCCTCCCTCCCTGTCTGGCTATCGGCTTCATGTTTATGCTTGGTAGTTTCAGGCTGAAGAAATGGGCCGGCCCGCCTCTTATAGAGGTCAAGGGTGTAATGGGTCGGCCATATTGGGAAGGGATGGGAGGCATGGGAGGCTAACTTTTTGCTTTGGAGGGTTCTGGTGTGGAGCTGAAGCTCACTACGTTAATCATGTGGCGAGGAAGACTATACTCGGAGTAATGAAGATTACTGGTAAGTAATCGGGGCATTACTGAAAGGATTGAGCAGCTCTACCTCCGGAAACATTGGACAATTAATCCACCTTTTATTGTTCACTACAACCATGTATGCCTACTATGTCATTCTATACTTTGTAGAAGTACCTGCTGTCTGTTCAACCCTTGTAAAGCGATGTGATAACCTCGGGTCAAGTTTGCGCTATAGAAAATTCCAAACATAAAATGAAATCAATACATAGAGACTTGGATTCCGGGGGGCATCTTTCTATCCAGAGATATCACTCCGGGTGAGATTGTGGCACTCATAATAAGGGACTCAGTTGGCATACCTTTCTCTGCTCTGTCAGAACATCAATGACATATATACATAGAGGAGGATGGCTATTTACTGATACATAACTAAACATCAAACTCCTTCATATAGTAATGTTGTACATTATTCTTGTTAACTTGAGCTTGAGCTGCTGTCTGTGGATGGGATAGCTGAGGTTTCTGCTACTAGTGATGTCGTTAACAGCAGAATGTGTTGTACTGAAGCATTATCGTGAGTGAAACTCTCCGGGTTGCTTCTCCTGGAGTGTGAGTGGGGGTGGGGTAGGTTCTGCATGTGGTGACCACAGGGTAGCATTGCATTGTTCCAACTCACCTCCACCTCCTCCGTGGCCATTGTTGTTATGCCCTAAAAAGAAGGGAATGAAAGAAAAATTAAAAATAAGCATTTCCAACTGGACATCTTTGTTCATAATTTTTGTTTATTTATTATTACACATACAAATGAAAATTTGGTTTCACTTTTGATATCTGATACACAGCATATAATCATAGGAACTGATGGGGAGACCCAGTGTTCATTCAGGATCCCTCGTGGGTGAAGACTGTTAGGCTAAAAGCATCTGCTGATGGGGAGACCCAGTGTTCATTCAGGATCCCTCGTGGGTGAACACCTGCTAGGCTAAGAGCATCTGCTGATGGGGAAACCCTGTATTCAGTCAGGATCCCTTGCGAATATGCAGTTCCTAGGCTAAGAGTTTCTGCTGGTGGGGAAACCCTCTGTTCAATGAGGATCCTTCACAAGTTAACAACAGCTAGTCTTAGAGTATCTACTGATGGGGAGACCCTATGTTCAGTCATGATCCCTCGTGGGTGAACACAAGCTGGTCTAATAGCATCTACTGATGGGGAGATCATGTGTTCAGTAAGGATCCCTCTTGGGTGAACTCCTTCGCGGCTAAGAGTATCTACTGATGGGGAGACCATGTGTTCTGTCAGGATCCCTCGTGGGTAAACACCTGCTAAGCTAAGAGCATCTACTGATGGGGAGATCATGTGTTCAGTCAGGATTCTGCACGGGTGAACACCTAGTCTAAGAGTATCTACTGGATGGGAGACTTGTATTCGTCATGATCCCTCGCCGGTGAACAACTGCTACGTAAAGAATATGTACTGATGAGGAGACCCAGTGTTCAGTCAGGATCCCTTGTGGGTGAACACCTGCTAGTCTAAGAGAATATACTGATGGGGAGGCGTTGTATTCAGTCAGGATCCCTCTATGGTGAACACCTGCAAGGCTAAGAGCATCTACTGATGGGGAGACCCTGTGTTCAGTCAGGATCCCTCTATGTGGAACACCTGCTAGTCTAAGAGTATCTACTGATGGGGAGACCCTGTGTTCAGCAAGGATCCCTCACGGGTGAACACCTGCTAGGCTAAGAGCATCTGCTGATGGGGAGACCCTGTGTTCAGTCACGATCCCTCACGGGTGAACAGCTGCTAGGCTGAGAGTACCTACTGATGGGGAGACCCTGTGTTCAGTCAGGATCCCTCTATGGTGAACACCTGCTAGTCTAAGAGTATCTACTGATGGGGAGACCCTGTCTTCAGCAAGGATCCCTCACGGGTGAACACCTGCTAGGCTAAGAGCATCTGCTGATGGGGAGACCCTGTGTTCAGTCACGATCCCTCACGGGTGAACAGCTGCTAGGCTGAGAGTACCTACTGATGGGGAGAGCCCGTGTTCAGACAGGATCCCTTGCGAATGAGCACCTCTTAGGCTAAGGGTATCTGCTGGTGTGGAAACGCTGTGTTCAGTAAGGATCCCTCATGGGTGAACACCTGCTAGGCTAAGAGGATCTACTGGTGCGAGATGCTGTGTTCAGTCAGGATTACTCGTGGGTGAACACAAGCTGGTCTAATAGCATCTACTAATCAGTAAGGATCCCTCTTGGGTGAACTTCTTCGAGGCTAAGATAATCTACTGATGGGGAGACCATGTGTTCAGTCAGTATACCTCAGTCACAGGAGTTATTGTCACTGAACACTTCTGATGTTCAGTGCCTCTTGATCACCGCACTAGGAGGCTGTCTGTTTGCACCTAACAAGTGAAAATCTTTTCTCTGGGTTGAAAAGTTATAAATCCAGCCTCCTTTAAGGGTCCTGCTTTACATATTCTGTTCTATTCTGTTCTATTCTTCTCTCTCAGTTCCACTGCTTTCCCTGACTCAGGTGTCTCCTGTCAGGTGTTGAGCTGAAACTCAGGCAACGTAACAAAGACTCATTTTACGAAGATTGCATGTTTTCTTCAATCAATCAATCAATCAGGGTTTTATTAAGCTCGCTACTCACACGTGAGGGTATCAAGGCGCTGGGGGGGTTGCAGCTCTGGTTCAGTCGAAGAGCCAGGTCTTGAGGTTCTTCCTGAAGGTGTGCAGGGTAGGGGAGAGTCTGATTTTGACTGGGAGCTTGTTCCAGGCCTTAGCTGTGACGTAGGAGAAGGCTCTCCCACCTGCTCTGTTTCTGTGGATGTGTGGGGTTTCTGCCAGGGCGAGGTCGGCAGAGCGGAGGTTCCTTTTGGGTACATGGAAGGAGACTCTTTTGTTGAGGTATTTGGGTCCGATGTTGTGGAGGGATTTGTAGGCGTGGGTGAGAAGTTTGAAGGTTACTCTCTTGTCGACGGGGAGCCAATGGAGGTCTTGTAGGTGTTGAGTCATGTGTTCGTGCGAGGGGTTCCGAGGACGAGTCTGGCTGCGGTTTTCTGGATGGTTTGGAGCTTGTGTAGGAGAGTTCTGTTGATTCCGGAGTAGAGGGCGTTGCCGTAGTCCAATCTGCTGGTTATGAGAGCGTGGGTGATGATCTTTCTGCATTCGGGGGGGATCCATTTGAAGGTCTTGCAGAGGATGCGGTGGCAGTTGAAGCTGGTGGAGCCGGCGGAGTTGATCTGGTGGGTCATGCTGAGGGAGGAGTCAAGGATGATGCCGAGGTTCCGTGCGTGGTCTGATGGGGTGGGTGGGCTCCCGAGGGCGGAGGGCCACCAGGTGTTGTCCCAAGCGGTGGTGGAGGGTCCGAGGACGAGGACCTCTGTCTTCTCTTGAGCTGAGCTTCAGGCAGCTGTTGTTCATCCAGGCTGCGACGTCCTTCATTCCTTCCTGGAAGCAGAGTCTGGTGTCTTCGGGGTTCTTCGTGAGGGAGAGGATGAGCTGGGTGTCGTCGGCGTATGATACTATGCTGATCCCATGCTGTCTGACGATGGCGGCGAGGGGGGCAATGTAGATGTTGAAGAGCGTGGGGCTGAGCAAGGATCCTTGGGGTACTCTGCAGTTGATTTCTGTGGGTTACTGTGGGTTCGTAGAGGAAGGGTGGGAGGCTGATCCTCTGGGTTCTACCAGAGAGAAAGGATCGGATCCAGTTGAGGGCGGTTCTTTGTATCCTGGCGTTGTGGAGTCTGGCCGCGAGAGTGCGATGTGAGACGGTGTCGAAGGCTGCAGGGAGGTCTAGTAGGATGAGGGCCGCAGTGTGGCCCTGGTTGAGTAGCATGTGGATGTCATCGGTGGCGGCAAGGAGGGCTGTCTCGGTGCTATGGTTGCTGCGGAATCCAGACTGGGAGGGGTCTAGGATGGCATTCTCTTTGATGAAGGCGGTCAGCTGCGCATTTACGAATCTCTCAGTGACTTTGGCCGCAAAGGGAGGAGGGAGAAGGGCCGGTAATTTTTCAGGTCCGTTGGGTGCTGAGGGCTTCTTGAGGAGGGGTTTGACCTCTGCCCGCTTCCAGTCGTCGGTGAAGATGCCGGATTTGAAGGAGGTGTTGATGGTCCGGCCTAGTTCGGGTGCTATGGCGGCGGCAGCTCTGTGGTAGATGTGCGGTGGCCAGGGGTCCATGGGGGCTCCTGAGTGGGTGTTCTTCATGGTTGTGGTGGTGTCTTATGTGGTAGCAGGATTCCAGGATGTGATGGTTGGCTGGTTGTTGGTGGTGGGGAGGGGGGTGATGTCAGGAGTCTGTTAGCTGAAGTTGTCGTAGAGGGCCTTGATTTTCAGGTGGAAGTAGGAGCTGAGCTTGTTGCAGAGGTCCTAGAGGTCTTAAATCTACAACTGCTAAAATTAGGACTGATGCTTGAGTATGCTTTCAATCCTATCCCGAGTCAATTAAATAAACCTGTAACTGCTAGTCCTAGGAGACTGTGCTAGAGTATGCTTTCAATGCTAGCCCAAGTCAATGAAATCAGCCTGTAACTCAGTGGTGTAGCGAAACTTGAGGGGGCCTTGAGGGTACGTGGAGGGGCCCCCTTCAGACTCAATTTGGAGCTCTCCAGCCTAAGTGCGGTGCTGAGGGGGCTCCCTGGAGGTTGGGGACCCGCCGCACTGCGGGGGGGTGTGTTACGCCCCTGCTGTAAGAAAAACGCCGTCCTCGACCCGTCCCAATCCGGATTCCGAAGCAACCACAGCACAGAGACCGCCCTACTCGCCGCCACAGACGACATCCGCACCCTCCTGGACCAAGGCCACTCCGCAGCCCTCATCCTACTCGACCTATCAGCGGCCTTCGACACCGTCTCCCATCGCACACTAGTCGTCAGACTACACGACGCAGGCATACAAGGAACAGCCCTGGACTGGATCCGATCATTCCTCACCGGAAGAAGCCAAAGGATCAGACTCCCACCCTTCCTCTCCGACCCCACGAAAATCACCTGCGGAGTCCCACAGGGTTCATCACTGAGCCCCACCCTCTTCAACATTTACATGGCCCCCTCGCAGCCATCGTCCGACAACACGGCCTCAACATCGTATCCTACGCCGACGACACCCAGCTCATCCTCTCCCTCACCAAAGACCCCACCACTGCCAAACTCAACTTCCAGAAAGGAATGCAAGACGTTGCAGTCTGGATGACCAACAGCTGCCTGAAGCTCAACGCCGAGAAGACAGAAGTCCTCATCCTCGGTACCACCCCTTCTGCATGGGACAGCACCTGGTGGCCGACCGCCCTCGGAAGCCCACCTACCCCCTCAGACCACGCCAAGAACCTCAGCATCGTACTCGACTCATCACTCTCCATGAACCGACAGGTCAACGCCGTCCCCTCCAGCTGCTTCAACACCCTCCGCATCCTCCGCAAGACCTTCAAGTGGATCCCCCCTGAGTCAAGGAAGACAGTCACCCATGCACTCATCACCAGCAGACTGGACTATGGAAACGCACTCTACGCCGGCATCAACAAGTCCCTACTCCGCAAACTCCAGACAGTACAGAACACCGCCGCCAGACTCGTCCTCGGCATCCCCCGACACAAACACATCAGCCAACACCTACGAAGTCTCCACTGGCTCCCCGTGGAGAAAAGAGTCACTTTTCCTAAAATCCTCACTCACGCCTACAAATGCCTACACAACAACGGACCCAAATACCTCAACGACAGAATCAACTTCCACGTACCCAAAAGAAACCTCCGATCTTCCAACCTCGCACTGGCCGAAACCCCGCGCATCCACAGAGCCAGAGCAGGCGGAAAATCCTTCTCTCACATTGCAGCCAAGACCTGGAACGAGCTACCGGCAGACATCAGATGCGCCCCCTCCCTGAACACCTTCAAGAAGACCCTCAAGACCTGGCTCTTCGGCTAAACAGATCTGCGGACACCCCGCTCAGCGCCTTGAGACCCTCACGGGTGAGTAGCGCGCTTACAATTCCCTGATTGATTGATTGATTGCTGTACCTGCTAGTCCTAGGAGCCCGTGCTAGAGTATGCTTTCAATGCTGAAACAAATCAATAAAATAAACCTATAACTGATAGTCCTAGCAGCCGGTGCTAGAGTATGCTTTCAATGCTAATCAAAGTCAATGAAATAAGCCTGTAACCGCTAGTCCTAGGAGCCGGTGCTAGAGTATGCTTTCAATGCGGATCCAAGTCATTAAAATATGCCTGTAACTGCTAGTCCTAGGAGCTCGTGCTAGAGTATTCTTTCAATGCTAATCCAAGTCAATGATATAAGCCTGAAACTGCTAGTCATAGGTGCCCGTGCTAGAGTATGCTTTCAATGCTAATCTGAGGTAATGAAATAAGCCTGTAACTGCTAGTCCTAGGAGCCTGCTAGAGTATGCTTTCAATGCTAATACAAGTCAATTAAATCAGCCTGTAACTGCTAGTCGTAGGAGCCTGTGCTACAGTATGCTTTCAATGCTAGCCCAAGTCAATGAAATAAGCCTATAACTGCTAGTCCTAGCAGCCTGTGCTAGAGTATGCTTTCAATGCAAATCCAAGTCAATGAAATAAATCTGAAACTGCTAGTCGTTGGAGCCTGTGCTAGAGTATGCTTTCAATGCAAATCCAAGTCAATGAAATAAACCTGAAACTGCTAGTCGTAGGAGCCTGTGCTAGAGTATGCTTTTACTGCAAATCCAAGTCAATGAAATAAACCTGAAACTGCTAGTCCTAGCAGCATGTGCTAGAGTATGCTTTCAATGCAAATCCAAGTCAATGAAATAAACCTGAAACTGCTAGTCGTAGGAGCCTGTGCTAGAGTATGCTTTCACTGCAAATCCAAGTCAATGAAATAAACCTGAATCTGATAGTCCTAGCAGCATGTGCTAGAGTATGCTTTCAATGCTGATCCGAGGCAATGAAATACGCCTGTAACTGCTAGTCCTAGCAGCATGTGCTAGAGTATGCTTTCAGTGCAAAACCAAGTCAATGAAATAAGTCTGTAACTGCTAGTCCTAGCAGCCTGTGCTAGAGTATGATTTCAATGCTAGCCTAAATCAATGAAATAAGCCTGTAACTGCTAGTCCGAGAAGCCTCTTCTGGAGTATGTTTTCAGTGCTATCCCAAGTTAATGAAATAAGCCTGTAACTGCTAGTCCTAGCAGCCTGTGCTAGAGTATGCTTTCAACGCTAATCCAAATCAATTAAATAAACCTGTTACTGCTAGTCATAGTGGCCTGTGCTAGAGTATGCTTTCAATGCTAGCCCAAGTCATTGAAATAAGCCTGTAACTGCTAGTCGTACGAGCCCATGCTTGAGTATGCTTTCAATGCAAATCCAAGTCAATGAAATAAGCCTGTAACTGCTAGTCCTAGCAGCCTGTGCTAGAGTATGCTTTCAATGCTAATCCAAGTCAATAAAAAGAGCCTGTAACTGCTAGTCCTAGCAGCATGTGCTAGAGTATTCTTTCAATGCTAATCCAAGTCAATGAAATAAACCTGTAACTGCTTGTCCTAGAAGCCAGTGCTCGAGTATGCTTTCAATGCTAATCCAAGTCAATGAAATAAGCCTGTAACTGCTAGTCCTAGCAGCATGTGCAAGAGTATGCTTTCAATGCAAATCCAAGTCAATGAAATAAGCCTCTAACTGCTAGTCTTTGAAGCCTGTGCTCGATTATGCTTTCAATGCTAGCCCAGATCAATGAAATAAGAATGTAACTGCTAGTCCTAGTGGCCTGTGCTAAAGTATGCTTTCAATGCTAGAACAAGTCAATAAACTAAACCTGTAACTACTAGTCCTAGCAGCCTGTGTTAGAGTATGCTTTCAATGCTAATCCAAGTCAATGAAATAAGCCTGTAACTGCTAGTCCTAGAAGCCTTTGCTCGAGTATGGTTTCAGTGCAAATCCAAGTCAATGAAATAAGCCTGTAACTGCTAGTCCTAGGAGCCTGCTAGGGTATGCTTTCAATGCTAATCCGAGGCAATGAAATAAGCCTGTAACTGCTAGTCCTAGGAGCCTGCTAGAGTATGCTTTCAATGCTAATACAAGTCAATTAAATCAGCCTGTAACTGCTAGTCGTAGGAGCCTGTGCTACAGTATGCTTTCAATGCTAGCCCAAGTCAATGAAATAAGCCTATAACTGCTAGTCCTAGCAGCCTGTGCTAGAGTATGCTTTCAATGCAAATCCAAGTCAATGAAATAAATCTGAAACTGCTAGTCGTTGGAGCCTGTGCTAGAGTATGCTTTCAATGCAAATCCAAGTCAATGAAATAAACCTGAAACTGCTAGTCGTAGGAGCCTGTGCTAGAGTATGTTTTTACTGCAAATCCAAGTCAATGAAATAAACCTGAAACTGCTAGTCCTAGCAGCATGTGCTAGAGTATGCTTTCAATGCAAATCCAAGTCAATGAAATAAACCTGAAACTGCTAGTCGTAGGAGCCTGTGCTAGAGTATGCTTTCACTGCAAATCCAAGTCAATGAAATAAACCTGAATCTGATAGTCCTAGCAGCATGTGATAGAGTATCCTTTCAATGCTGATCCGAGGCAATGAAATACGCCTGTAACTGCTAGTCCTAGCAGCATGTGCTAGAGTATGCTTTCAGTGCAAAACCAAGTCAATGAAATAAGTCTGTAACTGCTAGTCCTAGCAGCCTGTGCTAGAGTATGATTTCAATGCTAGCCTAAATCAATGAAATAAGCCTGTAACTGCTAGTCCGAGAAGCCTCTTCTGAAGTATGTTTTCAGTGCTATCCCAAGTTAATGAAATAAGCCTGTAACTGCTAGTCCTAGCAGCCTGTGCTAGAGTATGCTTTCAACGCTAATCCAAATCAATTAAATAAACCTGTTACTGCTAGTCATAGTGGCCTGTGCTAGAGTATGCTTTCAATGCTAGCCCAAGTCATTGAAATAAGCCTGTAACTGCTAGTCGTACGAGCCCATGCTTGAGTATGCTTTCAATGCAAATCCAAGTCAATGAAATAAGCCTGTAACTGCTAGTCCTAGCAGCATGTGCTAGAGTATGCTTTCAATGCTAATCCAAGTCAATAAAAAGAGCCTGTAACTGCTAGTCCTAGCAGCATGTGCTAGAGTATTCTTTCAATGCTAATCCAAGTCAATGAAATAAGCCTGTAACTGCTAGTCCTAGAAGCCAGTGCTCGAGTATGCTTTCAATGCTAATCCAAGTCAATGAAATAAGCCTGTAACTGCTAGTCCTAGCAGCATGTGCAAGAGTATGCTTTCAATGCAAATCCAAGTCAATGAAATAAGCCTCTAACTGCTAGTCTTTGAAGCCTGTGCTCGATTATGCTTTCAATGCTAGCCCAGATCAATGAAATAAGCCTGTAACTGCTAGTCCTAGTGGCCTGTGCTAAAGTATGCTTTCAATGCTAGAACAAGTCAATAAACTAAACCTGTAACTACTAGTCCTAGCAGCCTGTGTTAGAGTATGCTTTCAATGCTAATCCAAGTCAATGAAATAAGCCTGTAACTGCTAGTCCTAGAAGCCTTTGCTCGAGTATGGTTTCAGTGCAAATCCAAGTCAATGAAATAAGCCTGTAACTGCTAGTCCTAGCAGCATGTGCTAAAGTATGCTTTCAATGCAAATCGTAGTCAATGAAATAAACCTGAAACTGCTACTCCTAGCAGCATGTGCTAGAGTATGGTTTCAGTGCAAATCCAAGTCAATGAAATAAGCCTGAAACTGCTAGTCCTAGCAGCCTGTGCTAGAGTATGCTTTCAATGCAAATCCAAGTCAATGAAATAAACCTGAAACTCCTAGTCTTAGCAGCATGTGCTAGAGTATGCTTTCAGTGCAAATCCAAGTCAATGAAATACGCCTGTAACTGCTAGTCCTAGCAGCATGTCCTAGAGTATGCTTACACTGCAAATCCAAGTCAATGAAATAAGCCTGTAACTGCTAGTCCTAGGAGCCGGTGCTAGAGTATGCTTTCAATGCTGATCCAACTCATTAAAATATGCCTGTAACTGCTAGTCCTAGGAGCTCGTGCTAGAGTATTCTTTCAATGCTAATTCAAGTCAATGAAATAAGCCTGAAACTGCTAGTCATAGGTGCCCGTGCTAGAGTATGCTTTCAATGCTAATCTGAGGCAATGAAATAAGCCTGTAACTGCTAGTCCTAGGAGCCTGCTAGGCTTTGCTTTCAATGCTAATCCGAGGCAATGAAATAAGCCTGTAACTGCTAGTCCTAGGAGCCTGCTAGAGTATGCTTTCAATTCTAATACAAGTCAATTAAATCAGCCTGTAACTGCTAGTCGTAGGAGCCTGTGCTAGAGTATGCTTTCAATGCTAGCCCAAGTCAATGAAATAAGCCTGTAACTGCTGGTCGTAGGAGCCTGTGCTCGAGTATGCTTTCAATGCTAGCCCAGATCAATGAAATAAGCCTGTAACTGCTAGTCCTAGTGGCCTGTGCTAGAGTATGCTTTCAATGCTAGAACAAGTCAATAAACTAAGCATGTAACTACTAGTCCTAGCAGCCGGTGCTAGAGTATGCTTTCAATGCATAAGCCCGTAACTGCTAGTCTTAGAAGCCTGTGCTCGAGTATGCTTTCAATGCTAGCCCAGATCAATGAAATAAGCCTGTAACTGCTAGTCCTAGTGGCCTGTGCTAGAGTATGCTTTCAATGCTAGAACAAGTCAATAAACTAAGCCTGTAACTACTAGTCCTAGCAGCCGGTGCTAGAGTATGCTTTCAATGCTAATCCAACTCAATCAAATAAGCCTGTTACTGCTAGTCCTAGAAGCCTGTGCTCGAGTATGGTTTCAGTGCAAATCCAAGTCAATGAAATAAGCCTGTAACTGCTAGTCCTAGCAGCATGTGCTAAAGTATGCTTTCAATGCAAATCCTGGTCAATGAAATAAACCTGAAACTGCTAGTCCTAGCAGCATGTGCTAGAGTATGGTTTCAGTGCAAATTCAAGTCAATTAAATAAGCCTGTAACTGCTAGTCCTAGCAGCCTGTGCTAGAGTATGCTTTCAATGCAAATCCAAGTTAATGAAATAAACCTGAAACTCCTAGTCCTAGCAGCATGTGCTAGAGTATGGTTTCAGTGCAAATCCAACTCAATGAAATTCGCCTGTAACTGCTAGTCCTAGCAGCATGTCCTAGAGTATGCTTTCACTGCAAATCCAAGTCAATGAAATAAGCCTGTAACCGCTAGTCCTAGGAGCCGGTGCTAGAGTATGCTTTCAATGCTGATCCAAGTCATTAAAATATGCCTGTAACTGCTAGTCCTAGGAGCTCGTCCTAGAGTATTCTTTCAATGCTAATCCAAGTCAATGATATAAGCCTGAAACTGCTAGTCATAGGTGCCCGTGCTAGAGTATGCTTTCAATGCTAATCTGAGGCAATGAAATAAGCCTGTAACTGCTAGTCCTAGGAGCCTGCTAGGGTATGCTTTCAATGCTAATCCGAGGCAATGAAATAAGCCTGTAACTGCTAGTCCTAGGAGCCTGCTAGAGTATGCTTTCAATGCTAATACAAGTCAATTAAATCAGCACTTAACTGCTAGTCGTAGGAGCCTGTGCTACAGTATGCTTTCAATGCTAGCCCAAGTCAATGAAATAAGCCTGTAACTGCTAGTCGTAGGAGCCTGTACTAGAGTATGCTTTCAATGCCAACTCAAGTCAATGAAATAAGCCTATAACTGCTAGTCCTAGCAGCCTGTGCTAGAGTATGCTTTCAACGCAAATCCAAATCAATGAAATAAGCCTGTAACTGCTAGTCCTAGGAGCCTGCTAGAGTATGCTTTCAATGCTAATACAAGTCAATTAAATCAGCCTCTAACTGCTAGTCGTAGAAGCCTGTGCTCGAGTATGCTTTCAATGCTAGCCCAGATCAATGAAATAAGCCTGTAACTGCTAGTCCTAGTGGCCTGTGCTAGAGTATGCTTTCAATGCTAGAACAAGTCAATAAACTAAACCTGTAACTACTAGTCCTAGCAGCCTGTGTTAGAGTATGCTTTCAATGCTAATCCAAGTCAATGAAATAAGCCTGTAACTGATAGTCCTAGAAGCCTGTGCTCAAGTATGGTTTCAGTGCAAATCCAAGTCAATGAAATAAGCCTGTAACTGCTAGTCCTAGCAGCCTGTGCTAGAGTATGGTTTCAGTGCAAATCCAAGTCAATGAAATAAGCCTGTAACTGCTAGTCCTAGCAGCATGTCCTATAGTATGCTTTGACTGCAAATCCAAGTCAATGAAATAAGCCTGTAACCGCTAGTCCTAGGAGCCGGTGCTAGAGTATGCTTTCAATGCTGATCCAAGTCATTAAAATATGCCTGTAACTGCTAGTCCTAGGAGCTTGTGCTAGAGTATTCTTTCAATGCTAATCCAAGTCAATGATATAAGCCTGAAACTGCTAGTCATAGGTGCCCGTGCTAGAGTATGCTTTCAATGCTAATCTGAGGCAATGTAATAAGCCTGTAACTGCTAGTCCTAGGAGCCTGCTAGAGTATGCTTTCAATGCTAATCCGAGGCAATGAAATAAGCCTGTAACTGCAAGTCCTAGGAGCCTGCTAGAGTATGCTTTCAATGCCAATACAAGTCAATTTTATCAGCCTGTAACTGCTAGTCGTAGAAGCCTGTGCTCGAGTATGTTTTCAATGCTAGCCCAGATCAATGAAATAAGCCTGTAACTGCTAGTCCTAGTGACCTGTGCTAGAGTATGCTTTCAATGCTAGAACAAGTCAATAAACTAAACCTGTAACTACTAGTCCTAGCAGCCTGTGTTAGAGTATGCTTTCAATGCTAATCCAAGTCAATGAAAAAAGCCTGTAACTGCTAGTGCTAGAAGCCTGTGCTCAAGTATGGTTTCAGTGCAAATCCAAGTCAATGAAATAAGCCTGTAACTGCTAGTCCTAGCAGCATGTGCTAAAGTATGCTTTCAATGCAAATCCTAGTCAATGAAATAAACCTGAAACTGCTAGTCTTAGCAGCATGTGCTAGAGTATGGTTTCAGTGCAAATCCAAGTCAATGAAATTAGCCTGTAACTGCTAGTCCTAGCAGCCTGTGCTAGAGTATGGTTTCAGTGCAAATACAAGTCAATGACATAAGCCTGTAACTGCTAGTCCTAGCAGCATGTCCTATAGTATGCTTTCACTGCAAATCCAAGTCAATGAAATAAGCCTGTAACCGCTAGTCCTAGGAGGTCGTGCTAGAGTATTCTTTCAATGCTAATCCAAGTCAATGATATAAGCCTGAAACTGCTAGTCATAGGTGCCCGTGCTAGAGTATGCTTTCAATGCTAATCTGAGGCAATGAAATAAGCCTGTAAATGCTAGTCCTAGGAGCCGGCTAGGGTATGCTTTCAATGCTAATCCGAGGCAATGAAATAAGCCTGTAACTGCTAGTCCTAGGAGCCTGCTAGAGTATGCTTTCAATGCTAATACAAGTCAATTAAATCAGCCTGTAACTGCTAGTCGTAGGAGCCTGTGCTAGAGTATGCTTTCAATGCTAGCCCAAGTCAATGAAATAAGCCTGTAACTGCTAGTCGTAGGAGCCTGTACTAGAGTATGCTTTCAATGCTAGCCCAAGTCAATGAAATAAGCCTATAACTGCTAGTCCTTGCAGCCTGTGCTAGAGTATGCTTTCAATGCAAATCCAAGTCAATGAAATAAACCTGAAACTGCTAGTCGTAGGAGCCTGTGCTAGAGTATGCTTTCAATGCTAGCCCAAGTCATTGAAATAAGCCTGTAACTGCTAGTCGTACGAGCCCATGCTTGAGTATGCTTTCAATGCTAATCCAAGTCAATAAAATAAGCCTGTAACTGCTAGTCCTAGCAGCATGTGCTAGAGTATGCTTTCAATGCTAATCCAAGTCAATGAAATAAACATGTAACTGCTAGTCTTAATAGCATGTGCTAGAGTATTCTTTCAATGCTAATCCAAGTCAATGAAATAAGCCTGTAACTGCTAGTCCTAGAAGCCAGTGCTCGAGTATGCTTTCAATGCTAATCCAAGTCAATGAAATAAGCCTGTAACTGCTAGTCCTAGAAGCCAGTGCTCGAGTATGCTTTCAATGCAAATCCAAGTCAATGAAATAAGCCTGTAACTGCAAGTCTTAGAAGCCTGTGCTCGATTATGCTTTCAATGCTAGCCCAGATCAATGAAATAAGCCTGTAACTGCTAATCCTAGTGGCCTGTGCTAGAGTATGCTTTCAATGCTAGAACAAGTCAATAAACTAAACCTGTAACTACTAGTCCTAGCAGCCTGTGTTAGAGTATGCTTTCAATGCTATTCCAAGTCAATGAAATAAGCCTGTAACTGCTAGTCCTAGAAGCCTGTGCTCGAGTATGGTTTCAGTGCAAATCCAAGTCAATGAAATAAGCCTGTAACTGCTAGTCCTAGCAGCATGTGCTAAAGTATGCTTTCAATGCAAATCCTAGTCAATGAAATAAACCTGAAACTGCTACTCCTAGCAGCATGTGCTAGAGTATGGTTGCAGTGCAAATTCAAGTCAATGAAATAAGCCTGTAACTGCTAGTCCTAGCAGCCTGTGCTAGAGTATGCTTTCAATGCAAATCCAAGTTAATGAAATAAACCTGAAACTGCTACTCCTAGCAGCATGTGCTAGAGTATGCTTTCAGTGCAAATCCAAGTCAATGAAATACGCCTGTAACTGCTAGTCCTAGCAGCTTGTGCTAGAGTATGCTTTCAGTGCAAATCCAAGTCAATAAAGTACGCCTTTAACTGCAAGTCCTAGCAGCATGTCCTAGAGTATGCTTTCACTGCAAATCCAAGTCAATGAAATAAGCCTGTAACCGCTAGTCCTAGGAGCCGGTGCTAGAGTATGCTTTCAATGCTGATCCAAGTCATTAAAATATGCCTGTAACTGCTAGTCCTAGGAGCTCGTGCTAGAGTATTCTTTCAATGCTAATCCAAGTCAATGATATAAGCCTGAAACTGCTAGTCATAGGTGCCCGTGCTAGAGTATGCTTTCAATGCTAATCTGAGGCAATGAAATAAGCCTGTAACTGCTAGTCCTAGGAGCCTGCTAGGGTATGCTTTCAATGCTAATCCGAGGCAATGAAATAAGCCTGTAACTGCTAGTCCTAGGAGCCTGCTAGAGTATGCTTTCAATGCTAATACAAGTCAATTAAATCAGCCTGTAACTGCTAGTCGTAGGAGCCTGTGCTAGAGTATGCTTTCAATGCTAGCCCAAGTCAATGAAATAAGCCTATAACTGCTAGTCCTAGCAGCCTGTGCTAGAGTATGCTTTCAATGCAAATCCAAGTCAATGAAATAAACCTGAAACTGCTAGTCGTAGGAGCCTGTGCTAGAGTATGCTTTCAATGCTAGCCCAAGTCAATGAAATAAGCCTGTAACTGCTAGTCCTAGCAGCATGTGCAAGAGTATGCTTTCAATGCAAATCCAAGTCAATGAAATAAGCCTGTAACTGCTAGTCTTAGAAGCCTGTGCTCGATTATGCTTTCAATGCTAGCCCAGATCAATGAAATAAGCCTGTAACTGCTAATCCTAGTGGCCTGTGCTAGAGTATGCTTTCAATGCTAGAACAAGTCAATAAACTAAACCTGTAACTACTAGTCCTAGCAGCCTGTGTTAGAGTATGCTTTCAATGCTATTCCAAGTCAATGAAATAAGCCTGTAACTGCTAGTCCTAGAAGCCTGTGCTCGAGTATGGTTTCAGTGCAAATCCAAGTCAATGAAATAAGCCTGTAACTGCTAGTCCTAGCAGCATGTGCTAAAGTATGCTTTCAATGCAAATCCTAGTCAATGAAATAAACCTGAAACTGCTACTCCTAGCAGCATGTGCTAGAGTATGCTTTCAATGCAAATCCAAGTTAATGAAATACGCCTGTAACTGCTAGTCCTAGCAGCATGTGCTAGAGTATGCTTCCAGTGCAAATCCAAGTCAATGAAATACGCCTTTAACTGCTAGTCCTAGCAGCATGTCATAAAGTATGCTTTCACTGCAAATCCAAGTCAATGAAATAAGCCTGAAACCGCTAGTCCTAGGAGCCGGTGCTAGAGTATGCTTTCAATGCTGATCAAAGTAATTAAAATATGCCTGTAACTGCTAGTCCTAGGAGCTCGTGCTAGAGTAGTCTTTCAATGCTAATCCAAGTCAATGAAATAAGCCTGAAACTGCTAGTCATAGGTGCCCGTGCTAGAGTATGCTTTCAATGCTAATCTGAGGCAATGAAATAAGTCTGTAACTGCTAGTCCTAGGAGCCTGCTAGAGTATGCTTTCAATGCTAATCCGAGGCAATAAAATAAGCCTGTAACTGCTAGTCCTAGGAGCCTGCCAGAGTATGCTTTCAATGCTAATACAAGTCAATTAAATCAGCCTGTAACTGCTAGTCATAGAAGCCTGTGCTCGAGTATGCTTTGAATGCTAGCCCAGATCAATGAAATAAGCCTGTAACTGCTAGTCTTAGTGGCCTGTGCTAGAGTATGCTTTCAATGTTAGAACAAGTCAATAAACTAAACCTGTAACTACTAGTCCTAGCAGCCTGTGTTAGAGTATGCTTTCAATGCTAATCCAAGTCAATGAAATAAGCCTGTAACTGCTAGTCCTAGAAGCCTGTGCTAGAGTATGGTTTCAGTGCAAATCCAAGTCAATGAAATAAGCCTGTAACTGCTAGTCCTAGCAGCAGGTGCTAAAGTATGCTTTCAATGCAAATCCTAGTCAATGAAATAAACCTGAAACTGCTCGTCCTAGCAGCATGTGCTAGAGTATGGTTTCAGTGCAAATTCAAGTCAATGAAATAAGCCTGTAACTGCTAGTCCTAGCAGCCTGTGCTAGAGTATGCTTTCAATGCAAATCCAAGTTAATGAAATAAACCTGAAACTCCTAGTCCTAGCAGCATGTGCTAGAGTATGCTTTCAGTGCAAATCCAAGTCAATGAAATACGCCTGTAACTGCTAGTCCTAGCAGCATGTCCTAGAGTATGCTTTCACTGCAAATCCAAGTCAATGAAATAAGCCTGTAACCGCTAGTCCTAGGAGCCGGTGCTAGAGTATGCTTTCAATGCTGATCCAAGTCATTAAAATATGCCTGTAACTGCTAGTCCTAGGAGCTCGTGCTAGAGTATTCTTTCAATGCTAATCCAAGTCAATGATATAAGCCTGAAACTGCTAGTCATAGGTGCCCGTGCTAGAGTATGCTTTCAATGCTAATCCGAGGCAATGAAATAAGCCTGTAACTGCTAGTCCTAGGAGCCTACTAGAGTATGCTTTGAATGCTAATACAAGTCAATTAAATCAGCCTGTAACTGCTAGTCGTAGGAGCCGGTGCTAGAGTATGCTTTCAATGCTAGCCCAAGTCAATGAAATAAGCCTGTAACTGCTAGTCGTAGGAGCCTGTACTAGAGTATGCTTTCAATGCTAGCCCAAGTCAATGAAATAAGCCTATAAATGCTAGTCCTAGCAGCCTGTGCTAGAGAATGCTTTCAATGCAAATCCAAGTCAATTAAATAAACCTGAAACTGCTAGTCGTAGGAACCTGTGCTAGAGTATGCTTTCAATGCTAGCCCAAGTCATTGAAATAAGCCTGTAACTGCTAGTCGTACGAGCCCATGCTTGAGTATGCTTTCAATACAAATCCAAGTCAATGAAATAAGCCTGTAACTGCTAGTCCTAGCAGCATGTGCTAGAGTATGCTTTCAGTGCTAATCCAAGTCAATAAAATAAGCCTGTAACTGCTAGTCCTAGCAGCATGTGCTAGACTATGCTTTCAATGCTAATCCAAGTCAATGAAATAAGCATGTAACTGCTAGTCCTAACAGCATGTGCTAGAGTATTCTTTCAATGCTAATCCAAGTCAATGAAATAAGCCTGTAACTGCTAGTCCTAGAAGCCAGTGCTCGAGTATGCTTTCAATGCTAATCCAAGTCAATGAAATAAGCCTGTAACTGCTAGTCTTAGAAGCCTGTGCTCGATTATGCTTTCAATGCTAGCCCAGATCAATGAAATAAGCCTGTAACTGCTAGTCCTAGTGGCCTGTGCTAGAGTATGCTTTCAATGCTAGAACAAGTCAATAAACTAAACCTGTAACTACTAGTCCTAGCAGCCTGTGTTAGAGTATGCTTTCAATGCTATTCCAAGTCAATGAAATAAGCCTGTGACTGCTAGTCCTAGAAGCCTGTGCTCGAGTATGGTTTCAGTGCAAATCCAAGTCAATGAAATAAGCCTGTAACTGCTAGTCCTAGGAGCTCGTGCTAGAGTATTCTTTCAATGCTAATCCAAGTCAATGAAATAAGCCTGAAACTGCTAGTCATAGGTGCCCGTGCTAGAGTATGCTTTCAATGCTAATCTGAGGCAATGAAATAAGCCTGAAACTGCTAGTCCTAGAAGCCTGTGCTCGAGTATGGTTTCAGTGCAAATCCAAGTCAATGAAATAAGTCTGTAACTGCTAGTCCTAGCAGCATGTGCTAAAGTATGCTTTCAATGCAAATCCTAGTCAATGAAATAAACCTGAAACTGCTAGTCCTAGCAGCATGTGCTAGAGTATGGTTTCAGTGCAAATTCAAGTCAATGAAATAAGCCTGTAACTGCTAGTCCTAGCAGCCTGTGCTAGAGTATGCTTTCAATGCAAATCCAAGTTAATGAAATAAACCTGAAACTCCTAGTCCTAGCAGCATGTGCTAGAGTATGCTTTCAGTGCAAATCCATGTCAATGAAATACGCCTGTAACTGGTAGTCCTAGCAGCATGTCCTAGAGTATGCTTTCACTGCAAATCCAAGTCAATGAAATAAGCCTGTAACTGCTAGTCCTAGCAGCATGTCCTAGAGTATGCTTTCACTGCAAATCCAAGTCAATGAAATAAGCCTGTAACCGCTAGTCCTAGGAGCCGGTGCTAGAGTATGCTTTCAATGCTGATCCAAGTCATTAAAATATGCCTGTAACTGCTAGTCCTAGGAGCTCGTGCTAGAGTATTCTTTCAATGCTAATCCAAGTCAATGAAATAAGCCTGAAACTCCTAGTCATAGGTGCCCGTGCTAGAGTATGCTTTCAATGCTAATCTGAGGCAATGAAATAAGCCTGTAACTGCTAGTCCTAGGAGCCTGCTAGAGTATGCTTTCAATGCTAATCCGAGGCAATGAAATAAGCCTGTAACTGCTAGTCCTAGGAGCCTGCTAGAGTATGCTCTCAATGCTAATACAAGTCAATTAAATCAGCCTGTGACTGCTAGTCTTAAAACCCTGTGCTCGATTATGCTTTCAATGCTAGCCCAGATCAATGAAATAAGCCTGTAACTGCTAATCCTAGTGTCCTGTGCTAGAGTATGCTTTCAATGCTAGAACAAGTCAATAAACTAAACCTGTAACTACTAGTCCTAGCAGCCTGTGTTAGAGTATGCTTTCAATGCTAATCCAAGTCAATGAAATAAGCCTGTAACTGCTAGTCCTAGAAGCCTGTGCTCGAGTATGGTTTCAGTGCAAATCCAAGTCAATGAAATAAGCCTGAAACTGCTAGTCCTAGCAGCCTGTGCTAGAGTATGCTTTCAATGCAAATCCAAGTTAATGAAATAAACCTGAAACTGCTAGTCCTAGCAGCATGTGCTAGAGTATGGTTTCAGTGCAAATTCAAGTCAATGAAATAAGCCTGTAACTGCTAGTCCTAGCAGCCTGTGCTAGAGTATGCTTTCAATGCAAATCCAAGTTAATGAAATACGCCTGTAACTGCTAGTCCTAGCAGCATGTCCTAGAGTATTCTTTCAATGCTAATCCAAGTCAATGAAATAAGCCTGAAACTCCTAGTCATAGGTGCCCGTGCTAGAGTATGCTTTCAATGCTAATCTGAGGCAATGAAATAAGCCTGTAAATGCTAGTCCTAGGAGCCGGCTAGGGTATGCTTTCAATGCTAATCCGAGGCAATGAAATAAGCCTGTAACTGCTAGTCCTAGGAGCCTGCTAGAGTATGCTTTCAATGCTAATACAAGTCAATTAAATCAGCCTGTAACTGCTAGTCGTAGGAGCCTGTGCTAGAGTATGCTTTCAATGCTAGCCCAAGTCAATGAAATAAGCCTGTAACTGCTAGTCGTAGGAGCCTGTACTAGAGTATGCTTTCAATGCTAGCCCAAGTCAATGAAATAAGCCTATAACTGCTAGTCCTTGCAGCCTGTGCTAGAGTATGCTTTCAATGCAAATCCAAGTCAATGAAATAAACCTGAAACTGCTAGTCGTAGGAGCCTGTGCTAGAGTATGCTTTCAATGCTAGCCCAAGTCATTGAAATAAGCCTGTAACTGCTAGTCGTATGCGAGCCCATGCTTGAGTATGCTTTCAATGCTAATCCAAGTCAATAAAATAAGCCTGTAACTGCTAGTCCTAGCAGCATGTGCTAGAGTATGCTTTCAATGCTAATCCAAGTCAATGAAATAAACATGTAACTGCTAGTCTTAATAGCATGTGCTAGAGTATTCTTTCAATGCTAATCCAAGTCAATGAAATAAGCCTGTAACTGCTAGTCCTAGAAGCCAGTGCTCGAGTATGCTTTCAATGCTAATCCAAGTCAATGAAATAAGCCTGTAACTGCTAGTCCTAGAAGCCAGTGCTCGAGTATGCTTTCAATGCAAATCCAAGTCAATGAAATAAGCCTGTAACTGCAAGTCTTAGAAGCCTGTGCTCGATTATGCTTTCAATGCTAGCCCAGATCAATGAAATAAGCCTGTAACTGCTAATCCTAGTGGCCTGTGCTAGAGTATGCTTTCAATGCTAGAACAAGTCAATAAACTAAACCTGTAACTACTAGTCCTAGCAGCCTGTGTTAGAGTATGCTTTCAATGCTATTCCAAGTCAATGAAATAAGCCTGTAACTGCTAGTCCTAGAAGCCTGTGCTCGAGTATGGTTTCAGTGCAAATCCAAGTCAATGAAATAAGCCTGTAACTGCTAGTCCTAGCAGCATGTGCTAAAGTATGCTTTCAATGCAAATCCTAGTCAATGAAATAAACCTGAAACTGCTACTCCTAGCAGCATGTGCTAGAGTATGGTTGCAGTGCAAATTCAAGTCAATGAAATAAGCCTGTAACTGCTAGTCCTAGCAGCCTGTGCTAGAGTATGCTTTCAATGCAAATCCAAGTTAATGAAATAAACCTGAAACTGCTACTCCTAGCAGCATGTGCTAGAGTATGCTTTCAGTGCAAATCCAAGTCAATGAAATACGCCTGTAACTGCTAGTCCTAGCAGCTTGTGCTAGAGTATGCTTTCAGTGCAAATCCAAGTCAATAAAGTACGCCTTTAACTGCAAGTCCTAGCAGCATGTCCTAGAGTATGCTTTCACTGCAAATCCAAGTCAATGAAATAAGCCTGTAACCGCTAGTCCTAGGAGCCGGTGCTAGAGTATGCTTTCAATGCTGATCCAAGTCATTAAAATATGCCTGTAACTGCTAGTCCTAGGAGCTCGTGCTAGAGTATTCTTTCAATGCTAATCCAAGTCAATGATATAAGCCTGAAACTGCTAGTCATAGGTGCCCGTGCTAGAGTATGCTTTCAATGCTAATCTGAGGCAATGAAATAAGCCTGTAACTGCTAGTCCTAGGAGCCTGCTAGGGTATGCTTTCAATGCTAATCCGAGGCAATGAAATAAGCCTGTAACTGCTAGTCCTAGGAGCCTGCTAGAGTATGCTTTCAATGCTAATACAAGTCAATTAAATCAGCCTGTAACTGCTAGTCGTAGGAGCCTGTGCTAGAGTATGCTTTCAATGCTAGCCCAAGTCAATGAAATAAGCCTATAACTGCTAGTCCTAGCAGCCTGTGCTAGAGTATGCTTTCAATGCAAATCCAAGTCAATGAAATAAACCTGAAACTGCTAGTCGTAGGAGCCTGTGCTAGAGTATGCTTTCAATGCTAGCCCAAGTCAATGAAATAAGCCTGTAACTGCTAGTCCTAGCAGCATGTGCAAGAGTATGCTTTCAATGCAAATCCAAGTCAATGAAATAAGCCTGTAACTGCTAGTCTTAGAAGCCTGTGCTCGATTATGCTTTCAATGCTAGCCCAGATCAATGAAATAAGCCTGTAACTGCTAATCCTAGTGGCCTGTGCTAGAGTATGCTTTCAATGCTAGAACAAGTCAATAAACTAAACCTGTAACTACTAGTCCTAGCAGCCTGTGTTAGAGTATGCTTTCAATGCTATTCCAAGTCAATGAAATAAGCCTGTAACTGCTAGTCCTAGAAGCCTGTGCTCGAGTATGGTTTCAGTGCAAATCCAAGTCAATGAAATAAGCCTGTAACTGCTAGTCCTAGCAGCATGTGCTAAAGTATGCTTTCAATGCAAATCCTAGTCAATGAAATAAACCTGAAACTGCTACTCCTAGCAGCATGTGCTAGAGTATGCTTTCAATGCAAATCCAAGTTAATGAAATACGCCTGTAACTGCTAGTCCTAGCAGCATGTGCTAGAGTATGCTTCCAGTGCAAATCCAAGTCAATGAAATACGCCTTTAACTGCTAGTCCTAGCAGCATGTCCTAGAGTATGCTTTCACTGCAAATCCAAGTCAATGAAATAAGCCTGAAACCGCTAGTCCTAGGAGCCGGTGCTAGAGTATGCTTTCAATGCTGATCAAAGTAATTAAAATATGCCTGTAACTGCTAGTCCTAGGAGCTCGTGCTAGAGTAGTCTTTCAATGCTAATCCAAGTCAATGAAATAAGCCTGAAACTGCTAGTCATAGGTGCCCGTGCTAGAGTATGCTTTCAATGCTAATCTGAGGCAATGAAATAAGTCTGTAACTGCTAGTCCTAGGAGCCTGCTAGAGTATGCTTTCAATGCTAATCCGAGGCAATAAAATAAGCCTGTAACTGCTAGTCCTAGGAGCCTGCCAGAGTATGCTTTCAATGCTAATACAAGTCAATTAAATCAGCCTGTAACTGCTAGTCATAGAAGCCTGTGCTCGAGTATGCTTTGAATGCTAGCCCAGATCAATGAAATAAGCCTGTAACTGCTAGTCTTAGTGGCCTGTGCTAGAGTATGCTTTCAATGTTAGAACAAGTCAATAAACTAAACCTGTAACTACTAGTCCTAGCAGCCTGTGTTAGAGTATGCTTTCAATGCTAATCCAAGTCAATGAAATAAGCCTGTAACTGCTAGTCCTAGAAGCCTGTGCTAGAGTATGGTTTCAGTGCAAATCCAAGTCAATGAAATAAGCCTGTAACTGCTAGTCCTAGCAGCAGGTGCTAAAGTATGCTTTCAATGCAAATCCTAGTCAATGAAATAAACCTGAAACTGCTCGTCCTAGCAGCATGTGCTAGAGTATGGTTTCAGTGCAAATTCAAGTCAATGAAATAAGCCTGTAACTGCTAGTCCTAGCAGCCTGTGCTAGAGTATGCTTTCAATGCAAATCCAAGTTAATGAAATAAACCTGAAACTCCTAGTCCTAGCAGCATGTGCTAGAGTATGCTTTCAGTGCAAATCCAAGTCAATGAAATACGCCTGTAACTGCTAGTCCTAGCAGCATGTCCTAGAGTATGCTTTCACTGCAAATCCAAGTCAATGAAATAAGCCTGTAACCGCTAGTCCTAGGAGCCGGTGCTAGAGTATGCTTTCAATGCTGATCCAAGTCATTAAAATATGCCTGTAACTGCTAGTCCTAGGAGCTCGTGCTAGAGTATTCTTTCAATGCTAATCCAAGTCAATGATATAAGCCTGAAACTGCTAGTCATAGGTGCCCGTGCTAGAGTATGCTTTCAATGCTAATCCGAGGCAATGAAATAAGCCTGTAACTGCTAGTCCTAGGAGCCTACTAGAGTATGCTTTGAATGCTAATACAAGTCAATTAAATCAGCCTGTAACTGCTAGTCGTAGGAGCCGGTGCTAGAGTATGCTTTCAATGCTAGCCCAAGTCAATGAAATAAGCCTGTAACTGCTAGTCGTAGGAGCCTGTACTAGAGTATGCTTTCAATGCTAGCCCAAGTCAATGAAATAAGCCTATAAATGCTAGTCCTAGCAGCCTGTGCTAGAGAATGCTTTCAATGCAAATCCAAGTCAATTAAATAAACCTGAAACTGCTAGTCGTAGGAACCTGTGCTAGAGTATGCTTTCAATGCTAGCCCAAGTCATTGAAATAAGCCTGTAACTGCTAGTCGTACGAGCCCATGCTTGAGTATGCTTTCAATACAAATCCAAGTCAATGAAATAAGCCTGTAACTGCTAGTCCTAGCAGCATGTGCTAGAGTATGCTTTCAGTGCTAATCCAAGTCAATAAAATAAGCCTGTAACTGCTAGTCCTAGCAGCATGTGCTAGACTATGCTTTCAATGCTAATCCAAGTCAATGAAATAAGCATGTAACTGCTAGTCCTAACAGCATGTGCTAGAGTATTCTTTCAATGCTAATCCAAGTCAATGAAATAAGCCTGTAACTGCTAGTCCTAGAAGCCAGTGCTCGAGTATGCTTTCAATGCTAATCCAAGTCAATGAAATAAGCCTGTAACTGCTAGTCTTAGAAGCCTGTGCTCGATTATGCTTTCAATGCTAGCCCAGATCAATGAAATAAGCCTGTAACTGCTAGTCCTAGTGGCCTGTGCTAGAGTATGCTTTCAATGCTAGAACAAGTCAATAAACTAAACCTGTAACTACTAGTCCTAGCAGCCTGTGTTAGAGTATGCTTTCAATGCTATTCCAAGTCAATGAAATAAGCCTGTGACTGCTAGTCCTAGAAGCCTGTGCTCGAGTATGGTTTCAGTGCAAATCCAAGTCAATGAAATAAGCCTGTAACTGCTAGTCCTAGGAGCTCGTGCTAGAGTATTCTTTCAATGCTAATCCAAGTCAATGAAATAAGCCTGAAACTGCTAGTCATAGGTGCCCGTGCTAGAGTATGCTTTCAATGCTAATCTGAGGCAATGAAATAAGCCTGAAACTGCTAGTCCTAGAAGCCTGTGCTCGAGTATGGTTTCAGTGCAAATCCAAGTCAATGAAATAAGTCTGTAACTGCTAGTCCTAGCAGCATGTGCTAAAGTATGCTTTCAATGCAAATCCTAGTCAATGAAATAAACCTGAAACTGCTAGTCCTAGCAGCATGTGCTAGAGTATGGTTTCAGTGCAAATTCAAGTCAATGAAATAAGCCTGTAACTGCTAGTCCTAGCAGCCTGTGCTAGAGTATGCTTTCAATGCAAATCCAAGTTAATGAAATAAACCTGAAACTCCTAGTCCTAGCAGCATGTGCTAGAGTATGCTTTCAGTGCAAATCCATGTCAATGAAATACGCCTGTAACTGGTAGTCCTAGCAGCATGTCCTAGAGTATGCTTTCACTGCAAATCCAAGTCAATGAAATAAGCCTGTAACTGCTAGTCCTAGCAGCATGTCCTAGAGTATGCTTTCACTGCAAATCCAAGTCAATGAAATAAGCCTGTAACCGCTAGTCCTAGGAGCCGGTGCTAGAGTATGCTTTCAATGCTGATCCAAGTCATTAAAATATGCCTGTAACTGCTAGTCCTAGGAGCTCGTGCTAGAGTATTCTTTCAATGCTAATCCAAGTCAATGAAATAAGCCTGAAACTCCTAGTCATAGGTGCCCGTGCTAGAGTATGCTTTCAATGCTAATCTGAGGCAATGAAATAAGCCTGTAACTGCTAGTCCTAGGAGCCTGCTAGAGTATGCTTTCAATGCTAATCCGAGGCAATGAAATAAGCCTGTAACTGCTAGTCCTAGGAGCCTGCTAGAGTATGCTCTCAATGCTAATACAAGTCAATTAAATCAGCCTGTGACTGCTAGTCTTAAAACCCTGTGCTCGATTATGCTTTCAATGCTAGCCCAGATCAATGAAATAAGCCTGTAACTGCTAATCCTAGTGTCCTGTGCTAGAGTATGCTTTCAATGCTAGAACAAGTCAATAAACTAAACCTGTAACTACTAGTCCTAGCAGCCTGTGTTAGAGTATGCTTTCAATGCTAATCCAAGTCAATGAAATAAGCCTGTAACTGCTAGTCCTAGAAGCCTGTGCTCGAGTATGGTTTCAGTGCAAATCCAAGTCAATGAAATAAGCCTGAAACTGCTAGTCCTAGCAGCCTGTGCTAGAGTATGCTTTCAATGCAAATCCAAGTTAATGAAATAAACCTGAAACTGCTAGTCCTAGCAGCATGTGCTAGAGTATGGTTTCAGTGCAAATTCAAGTCAATGAAATAAGCCTGTAACTGCTAGTCCTAGCAGCCTGTGCTAGAGTATGCTTTCAATGCAAATCCAAGTTAATGAAATACGCCTGTAACTGCTAGTCCTAGCAGCATGTCCTAGAGTATTCTTTCAATGCTAATCCAAGTCAATGAAATAAGCCTGAAACTCCTAGTCATAGGTGCCCGTGCTAGAGTATGCTTTCAATGCTAATCTGAGGCAATGAAATAAGCCTGTAACTGCTAGTCCTAGGAGCCTGCTAGAGTATGCTTTCAATGCTAATCCGAGGCAATGAAATAAGACTATAACTGCTAGTCCTAGGAGCCTGCTAGAGTATGCGTTCAATGCTAATACAAGTCAATTAAATCAGCCTGTAACTGCTAGTCATAGAAGCCTCTGCTCGAGTATGCTTTCAATGCTAGCCCAGATCAATGAAATAAGCCTGTAACTGCTAGTCCTAGTGGCCTGTGCTAGAGTATGCTTTCAATGCTAGAACAAGTCAATAAACTAAACCTGTAACTACTAGTCCTAGCAGCCTGGGTTAGAGTATGCTTTCAATGCTAATCCAAGTCAATGAAAAAAGCATGTAACTGCTAGTCCTAGAAGCCTGTGCTCGAGTATGGTTTCAGTGCAAATCCAAGTCAATGAAATAAGCCTGTAACTGCTAGTCCTAGCAGCATGTGCTAAAGTATGCTTTCAATGCAAATCCTAGTCAATGAAATAAACCTGAAACTGCTAGTCTTAGCAGCATGTGCTAGAGTATGGTGTCAGTGCAAATCCAAGTCAATGAAATAAGCCTGTAACTGCTAGTCCTAGCAGCCTGTGCTAGAGTATGTTTCAGTGCAAATCCAAGTCAATGAAATAAGCCTGTAACTGCTAGTCCTAGCAGCATGTCCTATAGTATGCTTTCACTGCAAATCCAAGTCAATGAAATAAGCCTGTAACCGCTAGTCCTAGGAGCCGGTGCTAGAGTATGCTTTCAATGCTGATCCAAGTCATTAAAATATGCCTGTAACTGCTAGTCCTAGGAGCTCGTGCTAGAGTATTCTTTCAATGCTAATCCAAGTCAATGATATAAGCCTGAAACTGCTAGTCATAGGTGCCCGTGCTAGAGTATGCTTTCAATGCTAATCTGAGGCAATGAAATAAGCCTGTAACTGCTAGTCCTAGGAGCCTGCTAGGGTATGCTTTCAATGCTAATCCGTGGCAATGAAATAAGCCTGTAACTGCTAGTCCTAGGAGCCTACTAGAGTATGCTTTCAATGCTAATACAAGTCAATTAAATCAGCCTGTAACTGCTAGTCGTAGGAGCCTGTGCTAGAGTATGCTTTCAATGCTAGCCCAAGTCAATGAAATAAGCCTGTAACTGCTAGTCGTAGGAGCCTGTACTAGAGTATGCTTTCAATGCTAGCCCAAGTCAATGAAATAAGCCTATAACTGCTAATCCTAGTGTCCTGTGCTAGAGTATGCTTTCAATGCTAGAACAAGTCAATAAACTAAACCTGTAACTACTAGTCCTAGCAGCCTGTTAGAGTATGCTTTCAATGCTAATCCAAGTCAATGAAATAAGCCTGTAACTGCTAGTCCTAGAAGCCTGTGCTCGAGTATGGTTTCAGTGCAAATCCAAGTCAATGAAATAAGCCTGAAACTGCTAGTCCTAGCAGCCTGTGCTAGAGTATGCTTTCAATGCAAATCCAAGTTAATGAAATAAACCTGAAACTGCTAGTCCTAGCAGCATGTGCTAGAGTATGGTTTCAGTGCAAATTCAAGTCAATGAAATAAGCCTGTAACTGCTAGTCCTAGCAGCCTGTGCTAGAGTATGCTTTCAATGCAAATCCAAGTTAATGAAATACGCCTGTAACTGCTAGTCCTAGCAGCATGTCCTAGAGTATTCTTTCAATGCTAATCCAAGTCAATGAAATAAGCCTGAAACTCCTAGTCATAGGTGCCCGTGCTAGAGTATGCTTTCAATGCTAATCTGAGGCAATGAAATAAGCCTGTAACTGCTAGTCCTAGGAGCCTGCTAGAGTATGCTTTCAATGCTAATCCGAGGCAATGAAATAAGACTATAACTGCTAGTCCTAGGAGCCTGCTAGAGTATGCGTTCAATGCTAATACAAGTCAATTAAATCAGCCTGTAACTGCTAGTCTTAAAACCCTGTGCTCGATTATGCTTTCAATGCTAGCCCAGATCAATGAAATAAGCCTGTAACTGCTAATCCTAGTGTCCTGTGCTAGAGTATGCTTTCAATGCTAGAACAAGTCAATAAACTAAACCTGTAACTACTAGTCCTAGCAGCCTGTGTTAGAGTATGCTTTCAATGCTAATCCAAGTCAATGAAATAAGCCTGTAACTGCTAGTCCTAGAAGCCTGTGCTCGAGTATGGTTTCAGTGCAAATCCAAGTCAATGAAATAAGCCTGAAACTGCTAGTCCTAGCAGCCTGTGCTAGAGTATGCTTTCAATGCAAATCCAAGTTAATGAAATAAACCTGAAACTGCTAGTCCTAGCAGCATGTGCTAGAGTATGGTTTCAGTGCAAATTCAAGTCAATGAAATAAGCCTGTAACTGCTAGTCCTAGCAGCCTGTGCTAGAGTATGCTTTCAATGCAAATCCAAGTTAATGAAATACGCCTGTAACTGCTAGTCCTAGCAGCATGTCCTAGAGTATTCTTTCAATGCTAATCCAAGTCAATGAAATAAGCCTGAAACTCCTAGTCATAGGTGCCCGTGCTAGAGTATGCTTTCAATGCTAATCTGAGGCAATGAAATAAGCCTGTAACTGCTAGTCCTAGGAGCCTGCTAGAGTATGCTTTCAATGCTAATCCGAGGCAATGAAATAAGACTATAACTGCTAGTCCTAGGAGCCTGCTGGAGTATGCGTTCAATGCTAATACAAGTCAATTAAATCAGCCTGTAACTGCTAGTCATAGAAGCCTGTGCTCGAGTATGCTTTCAATGCTAGCCCAGATCAATGAAATAAGCCTGTAACTGCTAGTCCTAGTGGCCTGTGCTAGAGTATGCTTTCAATGCTAGAACAAGTCAATAAACTAAACCTGTAACTACTAGTCCTAGCAGCCTGGGTTAGAGTATGCTTTCAATGCTAATCCAAGTCAATGAAAAAAGCATGTAACTGCTAGTCCTAGAAGCCTGTCCTCGAGTATGGTTTCAGTGCAAATCCAAGTCAATGAAATAAGCCTGTAACTGCTAGTCCTAGCAGCATGTGCTAAAGTATGCTTTCAATGCAAATCCTAGTCAATGAAATAAACCTGAAACTGCTAGTCTTAGCAGCATGTGCTAGAGTATGGTGTCAGTGCAAATCCAAGTCAATGAAATAAGCCTGTAACTGCTAGTCCTAGCAGCCTGTGCTAGAGTATGGTTTCAGTGCAAATCCAAGTCAATGAAATAAGCCTGTAACTGCTAGTCCTAGCAGCATGTCCTATAGTATGCTTTCACTGCAAATCCAAGTCAATGAAATAAGCCTGTAACCGCTAGTTCTAGGAGCCGGTGCTAGAGTATGCTTTCAATGCTGATCCAAGTCATTAAAATATGCCTGTAACTGCTAGTCCTAGGAGCTCGTGCTAGAGTATTCTTTCAATGCTAATCCAAGTCAATGATATAAGCCTGAAACTGCTAGTCATAGGTGCCCGTGCTAGAGTATGCTTTCAATGCTAATCTGAGGCAATGAAATAAGCCTGTAACTGCTAGTCCTAGGAGCCTGCTAGGGTATGCTTTCAATGCTAATCCGTGGCAATGAAATAAGCCTGTAACTGCTAGTCCTAGGAGCCTACTAGAGTATGCTTTCAATGCTAATACAAGTCAATTAAATCAGCCTGTAACTGCTAGTCGTAGGAGCCTGTGCTAGAGTATGCTTTCAATGCTAGCCCAAGTCAATGAAATAAGCCTGTAACTGCTAGTCGTAGGAGCCTGTACTAGAGTATGCTTTCAATGCTAGCCCAAGTCAATGAAATAAGCCTATAACTGCTAATCCTAGTGTCCTGTGCTAGAGTATGCTTTCAATGCTAGAACAAGTCAAAAAACTAAACCTGTAACTACTAGTCCTAGCAGCCTGTGTTAGAGTATGCTTTCAATGCTAATCCAAGTCAATGAAATAAGCCTGTAACTGCTAGTCCTAGCAGCCTGTGCTAGAGTATGCTTTCAATGCAAATCCAAGTTAATGAAATACGCCTGTAACTGCTAGTCCTAGCAGCATGTCCTAGAGTATTCTTTCAATGCTAATCCAAGTCAATGAAATAAGCCTGAAACTCCTAGTCATAGGTGCCCGTGCTAGAGTATGCTTTCAATGCTAATCTGAGGCAATGAAATAAGCCTGTAACTGCTAGTCCTAGGAGCCTGCTAGAGTATGCTTTCAATGCTAATCCGAGGCAATGAAATAAGACTATAACTGCTAGTCCTAGGAGCCTGCTAGAGTATGCGTTCAATGCTAATACAAGTCAATTAAATCAGCCTGTAACTGCTAGTCATAGAAGCCTGTGCTCGAGTATGCTTTCAATGCTAGCCCAGATCAATGAAATAAGCCTGTAACTGCTAGTCCTAGTGGCCTGTGCTAGAGTATGCTTTCAATGCTAGAACAAGTCAATAAACTAAACCTGTAACTACTAGTCCTAGCAGCCTGGGTTAGAGTATGCTTTCAATGCTAATCCAAGTCAATGAAAAAAGCATGTAACTGCTAGTCCTAGAAGCCTGTGCTCGAGTATGGTTTCAGTGCAAATCCAAGTCAATGAAATAAGCCTGTAACTGCTAGTCCTAGCAGCATGTGCTAAAGTATGCTTTCAATGCAAATCCTAGTCAATGAAATAAACCTGAAACTGCTAGTCTTAGCAGCATGTGCTAGAGTATGGTGTCAGTGCAAATCCAAGTCAATGAAATAAGCCTGTAACTGCTAGTCCTAGCAGCCTGTGCTAGAGTATGGTTTCAGTGCAAATCCAAGTCAATGAAATAAGCCTGTAACTGCTAGTCCTAGCAGCATGTCCTATAGTATGCTTTCACTGCAAATCCAAGTCAATGAAATAAGCCTGTAACCGCTAGTCCTAGGAGCCGGTGCTAGAGTATGCTTTCAATGCTGATCCAAGTCAATAAATATGCCTGTAACTGCTAGTCCTAGGAGCTCGTGCTAGAGTATTCTTTCAATGCTAATCCAAGTCAATGATATAAGCCTGAAACTGCTAGTCATAGGTGCCTGTGCTAGAGTATGCTTTCAATGCTAATCTGAGGCAATGAAATAAGCCTGTAACTGCTAGTCCTAGGAGCCTGCTAGGGTATGCTTTCAATGCTAATCCGTGGCAATGAAATAAGCCTGTAACTGCTAGTCCTAGGAGCCTACTAGAGTATGCTTTCAATGCTAATACAAGTCAATTAAATCAGCCTGTAACTGCTAGTCGTAGGAGCCTGTGCTAGAGTATGCTTTCAATGCTAGCCCAAGTCAATGAAATAAGCCTGTAACTGCTAGTCGTAGGAGCCTGTACTAGAGTATGCTTTCAATGCTAGCCCAAGTCAATGAAATAAGCCTATAACTGCTAGTCCTAGCAGCCTGTGCTAGAGTATGCTTTCAATGCAAATCCAAGTCAATTAAATAAACCTGAAACTGCTAGTCGTAGGAACCTTTGCTAGAGTATGCTTTCAATGCTAATCCAAGTCAATAAAATAAGCCTGTAACTGCTAGTCCTATCAGCATGTGCTAGACTATGCTTTCAATGCTAATCCAAGTCAATGAAATAAGCATGTAACTGCTAGTCCTAACAGCATGTGCTAGAGTATTCTTTCAATGCTAATCCAAGTCAATGAAATAAGCCTGTAACTGCTAGTCCTAGAAGCCAGTGCTCGAGTATGCTTTCAATGCTAATCCAAGTCAATGAAATAAGCCTGTAACTGCTAGTCCTAGCAGCGTGTGCAAGAGTATGCTTTCAATGCAAATCCAAGTCAATGAAATAAGCCTGTAACTGCTAGTTTTAGAAGCCTGTGCTCGATTATGCTTTCAATGCTAGCCCAGATCAATGAAATAAGCCTGTAACTGCTAGTCCTAGTGGCCTGTGCTAGAGTATGCTTTCAATGCTGATCCAAGTCATTAAAATATGCCTGTAACTGCTAGTCCTAGGAGCTCGTGCTAGAGTATTCTTTCAATGCTAATCCAAGTCAATGAAATAAGCCTGAAACTCCTAGTCATAGGTGCCCGTGCTAGAGTATGCTTTCAATGCTAATCTGAGGCAATGAAATAAGCCTGTAACTGCTAGTCCTAGAAGCCTGTGCTCGAGTATGGTTTCAGTGCAAATCCAAGTCAATGAAATAAGCCTGTAACTGCTAGTCCTAGCAGCATGTGCTAAAGTATGCTTTCAATGCAAATCCTAGTCAATGAAATAAACCTGAAACTGCTACTCCTAGCAGCATGTGCTAGAGTATGGTTTCAGTGCAAATCAAGTCAATGAAATAAGCCTGTAACTGCTAGTCCTAGCAGCCTGTGCTAGAGTATGCTTTCAATGCAAATCCAAGTTAATGAAATAAACCTGAAACTCCTAGTCCTAGCAGCATGTGCTAGAGTATGCTTTCAGTGCAAATCCAAGTCAATGAAATACGCTTGTAACTGCTAGGCCTAGCAGCATGTGCTAGACTATGCTTTCAATGCTAATCCAAGTCAATGAAATAAGCCTGTAACTGCTAGTCCTAGTGGCCTGTGCTAGAGTATGCTTTCAATGCTAGAACAAGTCAATAAACTAAACCTGTAACTACTAGTCCTAGCAGCCTGTGCTAGAGTATGCTTTCAATGCAAATCCAAGTTAATGAAATAAACCTGAAACTCCTAGTCCTAGCAGCATGTGCTAGAGTATGCTTTCAGTGCAAATCCAAGTCAATGAAATACGCCTGTAACTGCTAGTCCTAGCAGCATGTCCTAGAGTATGCTTTCACTACAAATCCAAGTCAATGAAATAAGCCTGTAACCGCTAGTCCTAGGAGCCGGTGCTAGAGTATGCTTTCAATGCTGATCCAAGTCATTAAAATATGCCTGTAACTGCTAGTCCTAGGAGCTCGTGCTAGAGTATTCTTTCAATGCTAATCCAAGTCAATGAAATAAGCCTGAAACGGCTAGTCATAGGTGCCCGTGCTAGAGTATGCTTTCAATGCTAATCTGAGGCAATGAAATAAGTCTGTAACTGCTAGTCCTAGGAGCCTGCTAGAGTATGCTTCAATGCTAATCCGAGGCAATGAAATAAGCCTGTAACTGCTAGTCCTAGGAGCCTGCCAGAGTATGCTTTCAATGCTAATACAAGCCAATTAAATCAGCCTGTAACTGCTAGTCGTAGAAGCCTGTGCTCGAGTATGCTTTGAATGCTTGCCCAGATCAATGAAATAAGCCTGTAACTGCTAGTCCTAGTGGCCTGTGCTAGAGTATGCTTTCAATGCTAGAACAAGTCAATAAACTAAACCTGTAACTACTAGTCCTAGCAGCCTGTGTTAGAGTAAGCTTTCAATGCTAATCCAAGTCAATGAAATAAGACTGTAACTGCTAGTCCTAGAAGCCTGTGCTCGAGTATGGTTTCAGTGCAAATCCAAGTCAATGAAATAAGCCTGTAACTGCTAGTCCTAGCAGCATGTGCTAAAGTATGCTTTCAATGCAAATCCTAGTCAATGAAATAAACCTGAAACTGCTAGTCCTAGCAGCATGTGCTAGAGTATGGATACAGTGCAAATTCAAGTCAATGAAATAAGCCTGTAACTGCTAGTCCTAGCAGCCTGTGCTAGAGTATGCTTTCAATGCAAATCCAAGTTAATGAAATAAACCAGAAACTCCTAGTCCTAGCAGCATGTGCTAGAGTATGCTTTCAGTGCAAATCCATGTCAATGAAATACGCCTGTAACTGCTAGTCCTAGCAGCATGTCCTAGAGTATGCTTTCAATGCAAATCCTAGTCAATGAAATAAACCTGAAACTGCTACTCCTAGCAGCATGTGCTAGAGTATGGTTTCAGTGCAAATCCAAGTCAATGAAATAAGCCTGTAACTGCTAGTCCTAGCAGCCTGTGCTAGAGTATGCTTTCAATGCAAATCCAAGTTAATGAAATAAACCTGAAACTCCTAGTCCTAGCAGCATGTGCTAGAGTATGCTTTCAGTGCAAATCCAAGTCAATGAAATAAGCCTGTAACTGCTAGTCCTAGCAGCCTGTGCTAGAGTATGCTTTCAATGCAAATCCAAGTTAATGAAATAAACCTGAAACTGCTACTCCTAGCAGCATGTGCTAGAGTATGGTTTCAGTGCAAATCCAAGTCAATGAAATAAGCCTGTAACTGCTAGTCCTAGCAGCCCGTGCTAGAGTATGCTTTCAATGCAAATCCAAGTTAATGAAATAAACCTGAAACTCCTAGTCCTAGCAGCATGTGCTAGAGTATGCTTTCAGTGCAAATCCAAGTCAATGAAATACGCCTGTAACTGCTAGTCCTAGCAGCATGTCCTAGAGTATGCTTTCACTACAAATCCAAGTCAATGAAATAAGCCTGTAACCGCTAGTCCTAGGAGCCGGTGCTAGAGTATGCTTTCAATGCTGATCCAAGTCATTAAAATATGCCTGTAACTGCTAGTCCTAGGAGCTCGTGCTAGAGTATTCTTTCAATGCTAATCCAAGTCAATGAAATAAGCCTGAAACTGCTAGTCATAGGTGCCCGTGCTAGAGTATGCTTTCAATGCTAATCTGAGGCAATGAAATAAGCCTGTAACTGCTAGTCCTAGGAGCCTGCTAGAGTATGCTTTCAATGCTAATCCGAGGCAACGAAATTAGCCTGTAACTGCTAGTCCTAGGAGCCTGCCAGAGTATGCTTTCAATGCTAATACAAGTCAATTAAATCAGCCTGTAACTGCTAGTCGTAGAAGCCTGTGCTCGAGTATGCTTTGAATGATAGCCCAGATCAATTAAATAAGCCTGTAACTGCTAGTCCTAGTGGCCTGTGCTAGAGTATGCTTTCAATGCTAGAACAAGTCAATAAACTAAACCTGTAACTACTAGTCCTAGCAGCCTGTGTTAGAGTATGCTTTCAATGCTAATTCAAGTCAATGAAGTAAGCCTGTAACTGCTAGTCCTAGCAGCCTGTGCTAGAGTATGCTTTCAATGCAAATCCTAGTCAATGAAATAAACCTGAAACTGCTAGTCCTAGCAGCATGTGCTAGAGTATGGTTTCAGTGCAAATTCAAGTCAATGAAATAAGCCTGTAACTGCTAGTCCTAGCAGCCCGTGCTAGAGTATGCTTTCAATGCAAATCCAAGTTAATGAAATAAACCTGAAACTCCTAGACCTAGCAGCATGTGCTAGAGTATGCTTTCAGTGCAAATCCAAGTCAATGAAATACGCCTGTAACTGCTAGTCCTAGCAACATGTGCTAGAGTATGCTTTCAGTGCAAATCCAAGTCAATGAAATACGCCTGTAACTGCTAGTCCTAGCAGCATGTCCTAGAGTATGCTTTCACTGCAAATCCAAGTCAATGAAATAAGCCTGTAACCGCTAGTCCTAGGAGCCGGTGCTAGAGTATGCTTTCAATGCTGATCCAAGTCATTAAAATATGCCTGTAACTGCTAGTCCTAGGAGCTCGTGCTAGAGTATTCTTTCAATGATAATCCAAGTCAATGAAATAAGCCTGAAACTGCTAGTCATAGGTGCCCGTGCTAGAGTATGCTTTCAATGCTAATCTGAGGCAATGAAATAAGTCTGTAACTGCTAGTCCTAGGAGCCTGCTAGAGTATGCTTCAATGCTAATCCGAGGCAATGAAATAAGCCTGTAACTGCTAGTCCTAGGAGCCTGCCAGAGTATGCTTTCAATGCTAATACAAGCCAATTAAATCAGCCTGTAACTGCTAGTCGTAGAAGCCTGTGCTCGAGTATGCTTTGAATGCTTGCCCAGATCAATGAAATAAGCCTGTAACTGCTAGTCCTAGTGGCCTGTGCTAGAGTATGCATTCAATGCTAGAACAAGTCAATAAACTAAACCTGTAACTACTAGTCCTAGCAGCCTGTGTTAGAGTATGCTTTCAATGCTAATCCAAGTCAATGAAATAAGCCTGTAACTGCTAGTCCTAGAAGCCTGTGCTCGAGTATGGTTTCAGTGCAAATCCAAGTCAATGAAATAAGCCTGTAACTGCTAGTCCTAGCAGCATGTGCTAGAGTATGGATACAGTGCAAATTCAAGTCAATGAAATAAGCCTGTAACTGCTAGTCCTAGCAGCCTGTGCTAGAGTATGCTTTCAATGCAAATCCAAGTTAATGAAATAAACCTGAAACTCCTAGTCCTAGCAGCATGTGCTAGAGTATGCTTTCAGTGCAAATCCATGTCAATGAAATACGCCTGTAACTGCTAGTCCTAGCAGCATGTCCTAGAGTATGCTTTCAATGCAAATCCTAGTCAATGAAATAAACCTGAAACTGCTACTCCTAGCAGCATGTGCTAGAGTATGGTTTCAGTGCAAATCCAAGTCAATGAAATAAGCCTGTAACTGCTAGTCCTAGCAGCCTGTGCTAGAGTATGCTTTCAATGCAAATCCAAGTTAATGAAATAAACCTGAAACTCCTAGTCCTAGCAGCATGTGCTAGAGTTTGCTTTCAGTGCAAATCCAAGTCAATGAAATAAGCCTGTAACTGCTAGTCCTAGCAGCCTGTGCTAGAGTATGCTTTCAATGCAAATCCAAGTTAATGAAATGAACCTGAAACTGCTACTCCTAGCAGCATGTGCTAGAGTATGGTTTCAGTGCAAATCCAAGTCAATGAAATAAGCCTGTAACTGCTAGTCCTAGCAGCCCGTGCTAGAGTATGCTTTCAATGCAAATCCAAGTTAATGAAATAAACCTGAAACTCCTAGTCCTAGCAGCATTTGCTAGAGTATGCTTTCAGTGCAAATCCAAGTCAATGAAATACGCCTGTAACTGCTAGTCCTAGCAGCATGTCCTAGAGTATGCTTTCACTACAAATCCAAGTCAATGAAATAAGCCTGTAACCGCTAGTCCTAGGAGCCGGTGCTAGAGTATGCTTTCAATGCTGATCCAAGTCATTAAAATATGCCTGTAACTGCTAGTCCTAGGAGCTCGTGCTAGAGTATTCTTTCAATGCTAATCCAAGTCAATGAAATAAGCCTGAAACTGCTAGTCATAGGTGCACGTGCTAGAGTATGCTTTCAATGCTAATCTGAGGCAATGAAATAAGCCTGTAACTGCTAGTCCTAGGAGCCTGCTAGAGTATGCTTTCAATGCTAATCCGAGGCAATGAAATTAGCCTGTAACTGCTAGTCCTAGGAGCCTGCCAGAGTATGCTTTCAATGCTAATACAAGTCAATTAAATCAGCCTGTAACTGCTAGTCGTAGAAGCCTGTGCCTGAGTATGCTTTGAATGATAGCCCAGATCAATTAAACAAGCCTGTAACTGCTAGTCCTAGTGGCCTGTGCTAGAGTATGCTTTCAATGCTAGAACAAGTCAATAAACTAAACCTGTAACTACTAGTCCTAGCAGCCTGTGTTAGAGTATGCTTTCAATGCTAATTCAAGTCAATGAAATAAGCCTGTAACTGCTAGTCCTAGAAGCCTGTGCTCGAGTATGGTTTCAGTGCAAATCCAAGTCAATGAAATAAGCCTGTAACTGCTAGTCCTAGCAGAATGTGCTAGAGTATGGTTTCAGTGCAAATTCAAGTCAATGAAATAAGCCTGTAACTGCTAGTCCTAGCAGCCTGTGCTAGAGTATGCTTTCAATGCAGATCCTAGTCAATGAAATAAACCTGAAACTGCTAGTCCTAGCAGCATGTGCTAGAGTATGGTTTCAGTGCAAATTCAAGTCAATGAAATAAGCCTGTAACTGCTAGTCCTAGCAGCCCGTGCTAGAGTATGCTTTCAATGCAAATCCAAGTTAATGAAATAAACCTGAAACTCCTAGACCTAGCAGCATGTGCTAGAGTATGCTTTCAGTGCAAATCCAAGTCAATGAAATACGCCTGTAACTGCTAGTCCTAGCAGCATGTGCTAGAGTATGCTTTCAGTGCAAATCCAAGTCAATGAAATACGCCTGTAACTGCTAGTCCTAGCAGCATGTCCTATAGTATGCTTTCACTGCAAATCCAAGTCAATGAAATAAGCCTGTAACTGCTAGTCCTAGCAGCATGTGCTAAAGTATGCTTTCAATGCAAATCCTAGTCAATGAAATGAACCTGAAACTGCTAGTCTTAGCAGCATGTGCTAGAGTATGGTTTCAGTGCAAATGCAAGTCAATGCAATAAGCCTGTAACTGCTAGTCCTAGCAGCCTGTGCTACAGTATGGTTTCAGTGCAAATCCAAGTCAATGAAATAAGCCTGTAACTGCTAGTCCTAGCAGCATGTCCTATAGTATGCTTTCACTGCAAATCCAAGTCAATGAAATAAGCCTGTAACCGCTAATCCTAGGTGCCGGTACTAGAGTATGCTTTCAATGCTGATCCAAGTCATTAAAATATGCCTGTAACTGCTAGTCCTAGGAGCTCGTGCTAGAGTATTCTTTCAATGCTAATCCAAGTCAATGAAATAAGCCTGAAACTGCTAGTCATAGGTGCCCGTGCTAGAGTATGCTTTCAATGCTAATCTGAGGCAATGAAATAAGTCTGTAACTGCTAGTCCTAGGAGCCTGCTAGAGTATGCTTTCAATGCTAATCCGAGGCAATGAAATAAGCCTGTAACTGCTAGTTCTAGGAGCCTGCCAGAGTATGCTTTCAATGCTAATACAAGTCAATTAAATCAGCCTGTAACTGCTAGTCGTAGAAGCCTGTGCTCGAGTATGCTTTGAATGCTAGCCCAGATCAATGAAATAAGCCTGTAACTGCTAATCCTAGTGGCCTGTGCTTGAGTATGCTTTCAATGCTAGAACAAGTCAATAAACTAAACCTGTAACTACTAGTCCTAGCAGCCTGTGTTAGAGTATGCTTTCAATGCTAATCCAAGTCAATGAAATAAGCCTGTAACTGCTAGTCCTAGAAGCCTGTGCTCGAGTATGGCTTCAGTGCAAATCCAAGTCAATGAAATAAGCCTGTAACTGCTAGTCCTAGCAGCCTGTGCTAGAGTATGCTTTCAATGCAAATCCAAGTTAATGAAATAAACCTGAAACTCCTAGTCCTAGCAGCATGTGCTAGAGTATGCTTTCAGTGCAAATCCAAGTCAATGAAATAAGCCTGTAACTGCTAGTCCTAGCAGCCTGTGCTAGAGTATGCTTTCAATGCAAATCCAAGTTAATGAAATAAACCTGAAACTGCTACTCCTAGCAGCATGTGCTAGAGTATGGTTTCAGTGCAAATCCAAGTCAATGAAATAAGCCTGTAACTGCTAGTCCTAGCTGCCCGTGCTAGAGTATGCTTTCAATGCAAATCCAAGTTAATGAAATAAACCTGAAACTCCTAGTCCTAGCAGCCTGTCCTATAGTATGCTTTCACTGCAAATCCAAGTCAATGAAATAAGCCTGTAACCGCTAGTCCTAGGAGCCGGTGCTAGAGTATGCTTTCAATGCTGATCCAAGTCATTAAAATATGCCTGTAACTGCTAGTCCTAGGAGCTCGTGCTAGAGTATTCTTTCAATGCTAATCCAAGTCAATGAAATAAGCCTGAAACTGCTAGTCATAGGTGCCAGTGCTAGAGTATGCTTTCAATGCTAATCTGAGGCAATGAAATAAGCCTGTAACTGCTAGTCCTAGGAGCCTGCTAGAGTATGCTTTCAATGCTAATCCGAGGCAATGAAATTAGCCTGTAACTGCTAGTCCTAGAAGCCTGTGCTCGAGTATGCTTTCAATGCTAATACAAGCCAATTAAATCAGCCTGTAACTGCTAGTCGTAGAAGCCTGTGCTCGAGTATGCTTTGAATGCTAGCCCAGATCAATGAAATAAGCCTGTAACTGCTAGTCCTAGTGGCCTGTGCTAGAGTATGCTTTCAATGCTAGAACAAGTCAATAAACTAAACCTGTAACTACTAGTCCTAGCAGCCTGTGTTAGAGTATGCTTTCAATGCTAATCCAAGTCAATGAAATATGCCTGTAACTGCTAGACCTAGAAGCCTGTGCTCGAGTATGGTTTCAGTGCAAATCCAAGTCAATGAAATAAGCCTGTAACTGCTAGTCCTAGCAGCATGTGCTAAAGTATGCTTTCAATGCAAATCCTAGTCAATGAAATAAACCTGAAACTGCTAGTCCTAGCAGCATGTGCTAGAGTATGGTTTCAGTGCAAATTCAAGTCAATGAAATAAGCCTGTAACTGCTAGTCCTAGCAGCCTGTGCTAGAGTATGCTTTCAATGCAAATCCAAGTTAATGAAATAAACCTGAAACTCCTAGTCCTAGCAGCATGTGCTAGAGTATGCTTTCAGTGCAAATCCATGTCAATGAAATACGCCTGTAACTGCTAGTCCTAGCAGCATGTCCTAGAGTATGCTTTCACTACAAATCCAAGTCAATGAAATAAGCATGTAACCGCTAGTCCTAGGAGCCGGTGCTAGAGTATGCTTTCAATGCTGATCCAAGTCATTAAAATATGCCTGTAACTGCTAGTCCTAGGAGCTCGTGCTAGAGTATTCTTTCAATGCTAATCCAAGTCAATGAAATAAGCCTGAAACTGCTAGTCATAGGTGCCCGTGCTAGAGTATGCTTTCAATGCTAATCTGAGGCAATGAAATAAGCCTGTAACTGCTAGTCCTAGGAGCCTGCTAGAGTATGCTTTCAATGCTAATCCGAGGCAATGAAATTAGCCTGTAACTGCTAGTCCTAGGAGCCTGCCAGAGTATGCTTTCAATGCTAATACAAGTCAATTAAATCAGCCTGTAACTGCTAGTCGTAGAAGCCTGTGCTCGAGTATGCTTTGAATGATAGCCCAGATCAATTAAATAAGCCTGTAACTGCTAGTCCTAGTGGCCTGTGCTAGAGTATGCTTTCAATGCTAGAACAAGTCAATAAACTAAACCTGTAACTACTAGTCCTAGCAGCCTGTGTTAGAGTATGCTTTCAATGCTAATTCAAGTCAATGAAATAAGCCTGTAAGTGCTAGTCCTAGAAGCCTGTGCTCGAGTATGGTTTCAGTGCAAATCCAAGTCAATGAAATAAGCCTGTAACTGCTAGTCCTAGCAGCATGTGCTAGAGTATGGTGTCAGTGCAAATTCAAGTCAATGAAATAAGCCTGTAACTGCTAGTCCTAGCAGCCTGTGCTAGAGTATGCTTTCAATGCAAATCCTAGTCAATGAAATAAACCTGAAACTGCTAGTCCTAGCAGCATGTGCTAGAGTATGGTTTCAGTGCAAATTCAAGTCAATGAAATAAGCCTGTAACTGCTAGTCCTAGCAGCCCGTGCTAGAGTATGCTTTCAATGCAAATCCAAGTTAATGAAATAAACCTGAAACTCCTAGACCTAGCAGCATGTGCTAGAGTATGCTTTCAGTGCAAATCCAAGTCAATGAAATACGCCTGTAACTGCTAGTCCTAGCAGCATGTGCTAGAGTATGCTTTCAGTGCAAATCCAAGTCAATGAAATACGCCTGTAACTGCTAGTCCTAGCAGCATGTCCTAGAGTATGCTTTCACTGCAAATCCAAGTCAATGAAATAAGCCTGTAACCGCTAGTCCTAGGAGCCGGTGCTAGAGTATGCTTTCAATGCTGATCCAAGTCATTAAAATATGCCTGTAACTGCTAGTCCTAGGAGCTCGTGCTAGAGTATTCTTTCAATGCTAATCCAAGTCAATGAAATAAACCTGAAACTGCTAGTCATAGGTGCCCGTGCTAGAGTATGCTTTCAATGCTAATCTGAGGCAATGAAATAAGTCTGTAACTGCTAGTCCTAGGAGCCTGCTAGAGTATGCTTTCAATGCTAATCCGAGGCAATGAAATAAGCCTGTAACTGCTAGTCCTAGGAGCCTGCCAGAGTATGCTATCAATGCTAATACAAGCCAATTAAATGAGCCTGTAACTGCTAGTCGTAGAAGCCTGTGCTCGAGTATGCTTTGAATGCTAGCCCAGATCAATGAAATAAGCCTGTAACTGCTAGTCCTAGTGGCCTGTGCTAGAGTATGCTTTCAATGCTAGAACAAGTCAATAAACTAAACCTGTAATTACTAGTCCTAGCAGCCTGTGTTAGAGTATGCTTTCAATGCTAATCCAAGTCAATGAAATAAGCCTGTAACTGCTAGACCTAGAAGCCTGTGCTCGAGTATGGTTTCAGTGCAAATCCAAGTCAATGAAATAAGCCTGTAACTGCTAGTCCTAGCAGCATGTGCTAAAGTATGCTTTCAATGCAAATCCTAGTCAATGAAATAAACCTGAAACTGCTAGTCCTAGCAGCATGTGCTAGAGTATGGTTTCAGTGCAAATTCAAGTCAATGAAATAAGCCTGTAACTGCTAGTCCTAGCAGCCTGTGCTAGAGTATGCTTTCAATGCAAATCCAAGTTAATGAAATAAACCTGAAACTCCTAGTCCTAGCAGCATGTGCTAGAGTATGCTTTCAGTGCAAATCCATGTCAATGAAATACGCCTGTAACTGCTAGTCCTAGCAGCATGTCCTAGAGTATGCTTTCAATGCAAATCCTAGTCAATGAAACAAACCTGAAACTGCTACTCCTAGCAGCAAGTGCTAGAGTATGGTTTCAGTGCAAATCCAAGTCAATGAAATAAGCCTGTAACTGCTAGTCCTAGCAGCCTGTGCTAGAGTATGCTTTCAATGCAAATCCAAGTTAATGAAATAAACCTGAAACTCCTAGTCCTAGCAGCATGTGCTAGAGTATGCTTTCAGTGCAAATCCAAGTCAATGAAATACGCCTGTAACTGCTAGTCCTAGCAGCATTTCCTAGAGTATGCTTTCACTGCAAATCCAAGTCAATGAAATAAGCCTGTAACCGCTAGTCCTAGGAGCCGGTGCTAGAGTATGCTTTCAATGCTGATCCAAGTCATTAAAATATGCCTGTAACTGCTAGTCCTAGGAGCTCGTGCTAGAGTATTCTTTCAATGCTAATCCAAGTCAATGAAATAAGCCTGAAACTGCTAGTCATAGGTGCCCGTGCTAGAGTATGCTTTCAATGCTAATCTGAGGCAATGAAATAAGCCTGTAACTGCTAGTCCTAGGAGCCTGCTAGAGTATGCTTTCAATGCTAATCCGAGGCAATGAAATAAGCCTGTAACTGCTAGTCCTAGGAGCCTGCCAGAGTATGCTTTCAATGCTAATACAAGTCAATTAAATCAGCCTGTAACTGCTAGTCGTAGAAGCCTGTGCTCGAGTATGCTTTGAATGCTAGCCAAGATCAATTAAATAAGCCTGTAACTGCTAGTCCTAGTGGCCTGTGCTAGAGTATGCTTTCAATGCTAGAACAAGTCAATAAACTAAACCTGTAACTACTAGTCAGCAGCCTGTGTTAGAGTATGCTTTCAAAGCTAATCCAAGTCAATGAAATAAGCCTGTAACTGCTAGTCCTAGAAGCCTGTGCTCGAGTATGGTTTCAGTGCAAATCCAAGTCAATGAAATAAGCCTGTAACTGCTAGTCCTAGCAGCATGTGCTAGAGTATGGTTTCAGTGCAAATTCAAGTCAATGAAATAAGCCTGTAACTGCTAGTCCTAGCAGCCTGTGCTAGAGTATGCTTTCAATGCAAATCCTAGTCATTGAAATAAACCTGAAACTGCTAGTCCTAGCAGCATGTGCTAGAGTATGGTTTCAGTGCAAATTCAAGTCAATGAAATAAGCCTGTAACTGCTAGTCCTAGCAGCATGTGCTAGAGTATGGTTTCAGTGCAAATTCAAGTCAATGAAATAAGCCTGTAACTGCTAGTCCTAGCAGCCTGTGCTAGAGTATGCTTTCAGTGCAAATCCAAGTCAATGAAATACGCCTGTAACTGCTAGTCCTAGCAGCATGTCCTAGAGTATGCTTTCACTGCAAATCCAAGTCAATGAAATACGCCTGTAACTGCTAGTCCTAGCAGCATGTCCTAGAGTATGCTTTCACTGCAAATCCAAATCAATGAAATAAGCCTGTAACCGCTAGTCCTAGGAGCCGGTGCTAGATTATGCTTTCAATGCTGATCCAAGTCATTAAAATATGCCTGTAACTGCTAGTCCTAGGAGCTCGTGCTAGAGTATTCTTTCAATGCTAATCCAAGTCAATGAAATAAGCCTGTAACTGCTAGTCCTAGAAGCCTGTGCTCGAGTATGGTTTCAGTGCAAATCCAAGTCAATGAAATAAGCCTGTAACTGCTAGTCCTAGCAGCATGTGCTAAAGTATGCTTTCAATGCAAATCCTAGTCAATGAAATGAACCTGAAACTGCTTGTTTTAGCAGCATGTGCTAGAGTATGGTTTCAGTGCAAATGCAAGTCAATGCAATAAGCCTGTAACTGCTAGTCCTAGCAGCCTGTGCTAGAGTATGGTTTCAGTGCAAATCCAAGTCAATGAAATAAGCCTGTAACTGCTAGTCCTAGCAGCATGTCCTATAGTATGCTTTCACTGCAAATCCAAGTCAATGAAATAAGCCTGTAACCGCTAGTCCTAGGAGCCGGTACTAGAGTATGCTTTCAATGCTGATCCAAGTCATTAAAATATGCCTGTAACTGCTAGTCCTAGGAGCTCGTGCTAGAGTATTCTTTCAATGCTAATCCAAGTCAATGAAATAAGCCTGAAACTGCTAGTCCTAGGAGCCTGCTAGAGTATGCTTTCAATGCTAATCCGAGGCAATGAAATAAGCCTGTAACTGCTAGTTCTAGGAGCCTGCCAGAGTATGCTTTCAATGCTAATACAAGTCAATTAAATCAGCCTGTAACTGCTAGTCGTAGAAGCCTGTGCTCGAGTATGCTTTGAATGCTAGCCCAGATCAATGAAATAAGCCTGTAACTGCTAGTCCTAGTGGCCTGTGCTAGAGTATGCTTTCAATGCTAGAACAAGTCAATAAACTAAACCTGTAACTACTAGTCCTAGCTGCCTGTGTTAGAGTATGCTTTCAATGCTAATCCAAGTCAATGAAATAAGCCTGTAACTGCTAGTCCTAGGAGCCGGTGCTAGAGTATGCTTTCAATGCTGATCCAAGTCATTAAAATATGCCTGTAACTGCTAGTCCTAGGAGCTCGTGCTAGAGTATTCTTTCAATGCTAATCCAAGTCAATGAAATAAGCCTGAAACTGCTAGTCATAGGTGCCCGTGCTAGAGTATGCTTTCAATGCTAATCTGAGGCAATGAAATAAGCCTGTAACTGCTAGTCCTAGGAGCCTGCTAGAGTATGCTTTCAATGCTAATCCGAGGCAATGAAATTAGCCTGTAACTGCTAGTCCTAGGAGCCTGCCAGAGTATGCTTTCAATGCTAATACAAGTCAATTAAATCAGCCTGTAACTGCTAGTCGTAGAAGCCTGTGCTCGAGTATGCTTTGAATGATAGCCCAGATCAATTAAATAAGCCTGTAACTGCTAGTCCTAGTGGCCTGTGCTAGAGTATGCTTTCAATGCTAGAACAAGTCAATAAACTAAACCTGTAACTACTAGTCCTAGCAGCCTGTGTTAGAGTATGCTTTCAATGCTAATTCAAGTCAATGAAATAAGCCTGTAAGTGCTAGTCCTAGAAGCCTGTGCTCGAGTATGGTTTCAGTGCAAATCCAAGTCAATGAAATAAGCCTGTAACTGCTAGTCCTAGCAGCATGTGCTAGAGTATGGTGTCAGTGCAAATTCAAGTCAATGAAATAAGCCTGTAACTGCTAGTCCTAGCAGCCTGTGCTAGAGTATGCTTTCAATGCAAATCCTAGTCAATGAAATAAACCTGAAACTGCTAGTCCTAGCAGCATGTGCTAGAGTATGGTTTCAGTGCAAATTCAAGTCAATGAAATAAGCCTGTAACTGCTAGTCCTAGCAGCCCGTGCTAGAGTATGCTTTCAATGCAAATCCAAGTTAATGAAATAACCCTGAAACTCCTAGACCTAGCAGCATGTGCTAGAGTATGCTTTCAGTGCAAATCCAAGTCAATGAAATACGCCTGTAACTGCTAGTCCTAGCAGCATGTGCTAGAGTATGCTTTCAGTGCAAATCCAAGTCAATGAAATACGCCTGTAACTGCTAGTCCTAGCAGCATGTCCTAGAGTATGCTTTCACTGCAAATCCAAGTCAATGAAATAAGCCTGTAACCGCTAGTCCTAGGAGCCGGTGCTAGAGTATGCTTTCAATGCTGATCCAAGTCATTAAAATATGCCTGTAACTGCTAGTCCTAGGAGCTCGTGCTAGAGTATTCTTTCAATGCTAATCCAAGTCAATGAAATAAACCTGAAACTGCTAGTCATAGGTGCCCGTGCTAGAGTATGCTTTCAATGCTAATCTGAGGCAATGAAATAAGTCTGTAACTGCTAGTCCTAGGAGCCTGCTAGAGTATGCTTTCAATGCTAATCCGAGGCAATGAAATAAGCCTGTAACTGCTAGTCCTAGGAGCCTGCCAGAGTATGCTATCAATGCTAATACAAGCCAATTAAATGAGCCTGTAACTGCTAGTCGTAGAAGCCTGTGCTCGAGTATGCTTTGAATGCTAGCCCAGATCAATGAAATAAGCCTGTAACTGCTAGTCCTAGTGGCCTGTGCTAGAGTATGCTTTCAATGCTAGAACAAGTCAATAAACTAAACCTGTAATTACTAGTCCTAGCAGCCTGTGTTAGAGTATGCTTTCAATGCTAATCCAAGTCAATGAAATAAGCCTGTAACTGCTAGACCTAGAAGCCTGTGCTCGAGTATGGTTTCAGTGCAAATCCAAGTCAATGAAATAAGCCTGTAACTGCTAGTCCTAGCAGCATGTGCTAAAGTATGCTTTCAATGCAAATCCTAGTCAATGAAATAAACCTGAAACTGCTAGTCCTAGCAGCATGTGCTAGAGTATGGTTTCAGTGCAAATTCAAGTCAATGAAATAAGCCTGTAACTGCTAGTCCTAGCAGCCTGTGCTAGAGTATGTTTTCAATGCAAATCCAAGTTAATGAAATAAACCTGAAACTCCTAGTCCTAGCAGCATGTGCTAGAGTATGCTTTCAGTGCAAATCCATGTCAATGAAATACGCCTGTAACTGCTAGTCCTAGCAGCATGTCCTAGAGTATGCTTTCAATGCAAATCCTAGTCAATGAAACAAACCTGAAACTGCTACTCCTAGCAGCAAGTGCTAGAGTATGGTTTCAGTGCAAATCCAAGTCAATGAAATAAGCCTGTAACTGCTAGTCCTAGCAGCCTGTGCTAGAGTATGCTTTCAATGCAAATCCAAGTTAATGAAATAAACCTGAAACTCCTAGTCCTAGCAGCATGTGCTAGAGTATGCTTTCAGTGCAAATCCAAGTCAATGAAATACGCCTGTAACTGCTAGTCCTAGCAGCATTTCCTAGAGTATGCTTTCACTGCAAATCCAAGTCAATGAAATAAGCCTGTAACCGCTAGTCCTAGGAGCCGGTGCTAGAGTATGCTTTCAATGCTGATCCAAGTCATTAAAATATGCCTGTAACTGCTAGTCCTAGGAGCTCGTGCTAGAGTATTCTTTCAATGCTAATCCAAGTCAATGAAATAAGCCTGAAACTGCTAGTCATAGGTGCCCGTGCTAGAGTATGCTTTCAATGCTAATCTGAGGCAATGAAATAAGCCTGTAACTGCTAGTCCTAGGAGCCTGCTAGAGTATGCTTTCAATGCTAATCCGAGGCAATGAAATAAGCCTGTAACTGCTAGTCCTAGGAGCCTGCCAGAGTATGCTTTCAATGCTAATACAAGTCAATTAAATCAGCCTGTAACTGCTAGTCGTAGAAGCCTGTGCTCGAGTATGCTTTGAATGCTAGCCAAGATCAATTAAATAAGCCTGTAACTGCTAGTCCTAGTGGCCTGTGCTAGAGTATGCTTTCAATGCTAGAACAAGTCAATAAACTAAACCTGTAACTACTAGTCAGCAGCCTGTGTTAGAGTATGCTTTCAAAGCTAATCCAAGTCAATGAAATAAGCCTGTAACTGCTAGTCCTAGAAGCCTGTGCTCGAGTATGGTTTCAGTGCAAATCCAAGTCAATGAAATAAGCCTGTAACTGCTAGTCCTAGCAGCATGTGCTAGAGTATGGTTTCAGTGCAAATTCAAGTCAATGAAATAAGCCTGTAACTGCTAGTCCTAGCAGCCTGTGCTAGAGTATGCTTTCAATGCAAATCCTAGTCATTGAAATAAACCTGAAACTGCTAGTCCTAGCAGCATGTGCTAGAGTATGGTTTCAGTGCAAATTCAAGTCAATGAAATAAGCCTGTAACTGCTAGTCCTAGCAGCATGTGCTAGAGTATGGTTTCAGTGCAAATTCAAGTCAATGAAATAAGCCTGTAACTGCTAGTCCTAGCAGCCTGTGCTAGAGTATGCTTTCAGTGCAAATCCAAGTCAATGAAATACGCCTGTAACTGCTAGTCCTAGCAGCATGTCCTAGAGTATGCTTTCACTGCAAATCCAAGTCAATGAAATACGCCTGTAACTGCTAGTCCTAGCAGCATGTCCTAGAGTATGCTTTCACTGCAAATCCAAATCAATGAAATAAGCCTGTAACCGCTAGTCCTAGGAGCCGGTGCTAGATTATGCTTTCAATGCTGATCCAAGTCATTAAAATATGCCTGTAACTGCTAGTCCTAGGAGCTCGTGCTAGAGTATTCTTTCAATGCTAATCCAAGTCAATGAAATAAGCCTGTAACTGCTAGTCCTAGAAGCCTGTGCTCGAGTATGGTTTCAGTGCAAATCCAAGTCAATGAAATAAGCCTGTAACTGCTAGTCCTAGCAGCATGTGCTAAAGTATGCTTTCAATGCAAATCCTAGTCAATGAAATGAACCTGAAACTGCTTGTTTTAGCAGCATGTGCTAGAGTATGGTTTCAGTGCAAATGCAAGTCAATGCAATAAGCCTGTAACTGCTAGTCCTAGCAGCCTGTGCTAGAGTATGGTTTCAGTGCAAATCCAAGTCAATGAAATAAGCCTGTAACTGCTAGTCCTAGCAGCATGTCCTATAGTATGCTTTCACTGCAAATCCAAGTCAATGAAATAAGCCTGTAACCGCTAGTCCTAGGAGCCGGTACTAGAGTATGCTTTCAATGCTGATCCAAGTCATTAAAATATGCCTGTAACTGCTAGTCCTAGGAGCTCGTGCTAGAGTATTCTTTCAATGCTAATCCAAGTCAATGAAATAAGCCTGAAACTGCTAGTCCTAGGAGCCTGCTAGAGTATGCTTTCAATGCTAATCCGAGGCAATGAAATAAGCCTGTAACTGCTAGTTCTAGGAGCCTGCCAGAGTATGCTTTCAATGCTAATACAAGTCAATTAAATCAGCCTGTAACTGCTAGTCGTAGAAGCCTGTGCTCGAGTATGCTTTGAATGCTAGCCCAGATCAATGAAATAAGCCTGTAACTGCTAGTCCTAGTGGCCTGTGCTAGAGTATGCTTTCAATGCTAGAACAAGTCAATAAACTAAACCTGTAACTACTAGTCCTAGCTGCCTGTGTTAGAGTATGCTTTCAATGCTAATCCAAGTCAATGAAATAAGCCTGTAACTGCTAGTCCTAGAGGCCTGTGCTCGAGTATGGCTTCAGTGCAAATCCAAGTCAATGAAATAAGCCTGTAACTGCTAGTCCTAGCAGCATGTGCTAAAGTATGCTTTCAATGCAAATCCTAGTCAATGAAATAAACCTGAAACTGCTAGTCCTAGCAGCATGTGCTAGAGTATGGTTTCAGTGCAAATTCAAGTCAATGAAATAAGCCTGTAACTACTAGTCCTAGCAGCCTGTGCTAGAGTATGCTTTCAATGCAAATCCAAGTTAATGAAATAAACCTGAAACTCCTAGTCCTAGCAGCATGTGCTAGAGTATGCTTTCAGTGCAAATCCATGTCAATGAAATACGCCTGTAACTGCTAGTCCTAGCAGCATGTCCTAGAGTATGCTTTCACTGCAAATCCAAGTCAATGAAATAAGCCTGTAACCGCTAGTCCTAGGAGCCGGTGCTAGAGTATGCTTTCAATGCTGATCCAAGTCATTAAAATATGCCTGTAACTGCTAGTCCTAGGAGCTCATGCTAGAGTATTCTTTCAATGCTAATCCAAGTCAATGAAATAAGCCTGAAACTCCTAGTCATAGGTGCCCGTGCTAGAGTATGCTTTCAATGCTAATCTGAGGCAATGAAATAAGCCTGTAACTGCTAGTCCTAGGAGCCTGCTAGAGTATGCTTTCAATGCTAATCCAAGGCAATTAAATAAGCCTGTAACTGCTAGTCCTAGCAGCCTGTGCTAGAGTATGGTTTCAGTGCAAATCCAAGTCAATGAAATAAGCCTGTAACTGCTAGTCCTAGCAGCATGTCCTATAGTATGCTTTCACTGCAAATCCAAGTCAATGAAATAAGCCTGTAACCGCTAGTCCTAGGAGCCGGTACTAGAGTATGCTTTCAATGCTGATCCAAGTCATTAAAATATGCCTGTAACTGCTAGTCCTAGGAGCTTGTGCTAGAGTATTCTTTCAATGCTAATCCAAGTCAATGAAATAAGCCTGAAACTGCTAGTCATAGGTGCCCGTGCTAGAGTATGCTTTCAATGCTAATCTGAGGCAATGAAATAAGTCTGTAACTGCTAGTCCTAGGAGCCTGCTAGAGTATGCTTTCAATGCTAATCCGAGGCAATGAAATAAGCATGTAACTGATAGTCCTAGGAGCCTGCCAGAGTATGCTTTCAATGCTAATACAAGTCAATTATATCAGCCTGTAACTGCTAGTCGTAGAAGCCTGTGCTCGAGTATGCTTTGAATGCTAGCCCAGATCAATGAAATAAGCCTGTAACTGCTAGTCCTAGTGGCCTGTGCTAGAGTATGTTTTTAATGCTAGAACAAGTCAATAAACTAAACCTGTAACTACTAGTCCTAGCAGCCTGTGTTAGAGTATGCTTTCAATGCTAATCCAAGTCAATGAAATAAGCCTGTAACTGCTAGTCCTAGAAGCCTGTGCTCGAGTATGGCTTCAGTGCAAATCCAAGTCAATGAAATAAGCCTGTAACTGCTAGTCCTAGCAGCATGTGCTAAAGTATGCTTTCAATGCAAATCCTAGTCAATGAAATAAACCTGAAACTGCTAGTCTTAGCAGCATGTGCTAGAGTATGGTTTCAGTGCAAAGCCAAGTCAATGAAATAAGCCTGTAACTGCTAGTCCTAGCAGCCTGTGCTAGAGTATGGTTTCAGTGCAAATCCAAGTCAATGAAATAAGCCTGTAACTGCTAGTCCTAGCAGCATGTCCTAGAGTATGCTTTCACTGCAAATCCAAGTCAATGAAATAAGCCTGTAACCGCTAGTCCTAGGAGCCGGTGCTAGAGCATGCTTTCAATGCTGATCCAAGTCATTAAAATATGCCTGTAACTGCTAGTCCTAGGAGCTCGTGCTAGAGTATGCTTTCAATGCTGATCCAAGTCAATGATATAAGCCTGAAACTGCTAGTCATAGGTGCCCGTGCTAGAGTATGCTTTCAATGCTAATCTGAGGAAATGAAATAAGCCTGTAACTGCTAGTCCTAGGAGCCTGCTAGGGTATGCTTTCAATGCTATTCCGAGGCAATGAAATAAGCCTGTAACTGCTAGTCCTAGGAGCCTGCTAGAGTATGCTTTCAATGCTAATACAAGTCAATTAAATCAGCCTGTAACTGCTAGTCGTAGGAGCCTGTGCTAGCGTATGCTTTCAATGCTAGCCCAAGTCAATGAAATAAGCCTGCAACTGCTAGTCGTAGGAGCCTGTACTAGAGTATGCTTTCAATGCTAGCCCAAGTCAATGAAATAAGCCTGTAACTGCTAGTCCTAGCAGCATGTGCTAAAGTATGCTTTCAATGCAAATCCTAGTCAATGAAATAAGCCTGTAACTGCTAGTCCTAGTGGCCTGTGCTAGAGTATGCTTTCAATGCTAATCCAAGTCAATGAAATAAGCCTGTAACTGCTAGTCCTAGAAGCCTGTGCTCGAGTATGGTTTCAGTGCAAATCCAAGTCAATGAAATAAGCCTGTAACTGCTAGTCCTAGCAGCATGTGCTAAAGTATGCTTTCAATGCAAATCCTAGTCAATGAAATGAACCTGAAACTGCTAGTCTTAGAAGCATGTGCTAGAGTATGGTTTCAGTGCAAATCCAAGTCAATGATACAAGCCTGTAACTGCTGGTCCTAGCAGCCTGTGCTAGAGTATGGTTTCAGTGCAAATCCAAGTCAATGAAATAAGCCTTTAACTGCTAGTCCTAGCAGCCTGTCCTATAGTATGCTTTCACTGCAAATCCAAGTCAATGAAATAAGCCTGTAACCGCTAGTCCTAGGAGCCGGTGCTAGAGTATGCTTTCAATGCTGATCCAAGTCATTAAAATATGCCTGTAACTGCTAGTTCTAGGAGCTCGTGCTAGAGTATTCTTTCAATGCTAATCCAAGTCAATGAAATAAGCCTGAAACTGCTAGTCATAGGTGCCCGTGCTAGAGTATGCTTTCAATGCTAATCTGAGGCAATGAAATAAGTCTGTAACTGCTAGTCCTAGGAGCCTGCTAGAGTATGCTTTCAATGCTAATCCGAGGCAATGAAATAAGCCTGTAACTGCTAGTCCTAGGAGCCTGCCAGAGTATGCTTTCAATGCTAATCCGAGGCAATTAAATCAGCCTGTAACTGCTAGTCGTAGAAGCCTGTGCTCGAGTATGCTATGAATGCTAGCCCAGATCAATGAAATAAGCCTGTAACTGCTAGTCCTAGTGGCCTGTGCTAGAGTATGCTTTCAATGCTAATCAGAGGCAATGAAATAAGTCTGTAACTGCTAGTCCTAGGAGCCTGCTAGAGTATGCTTTCAATGCTAATCCGAGGCAATTAAATCAGCCTGTAACTGCTAGTCGTAGAAGCCTGTGCTCGAGTATGCTTTGAATGCTAGCCCAGATCAATGAAATAAGCCTGTAACTGCTAGTCCTAGTGGCCTGTGCTAGAGTATGCGTTCAATGCTAGAACAAGTCAATAAACTAAACCTGTAACTACTAGTCCTAGCAGCCTGTGTTAGAGTATGCTTTCAATGCTAATCCAAGTCAATGAAATAAGCCTGTAACTGCTAGTCCTAGAAGCCTGTGCTCGAGTATGGCTTCAGTGCAAATCCAAGTCAATGAAATAAGCCTGTAACTGCTAGTCCTAGCAGCATGTGCTAAAGTATGCTTTCAATGCAAATCCTAGTCAATGAAATAAACCTGAAACTGCTAGTCCTAGCAGCATGTGCTAGAGTATGGTTTCAGTGCAAATTCAAGTCAATGAAATAAGCCTGTAACTGCTAGTCCTAGCAGCCTGTGCTAGAGTATGCTTTCAATGCAAATCCAAGTTAATGAAATAAACCTGAAACTCCTAGTCCTAGCAGCATGTGCTAGAGTATGCTTTCAGTGCAAATCCATGTCAATGAAATACGCCTGTAACTGCTAGTCCTAGCAGCATGTCCTAGAGTATGCTTTCACTGCAAATCCAAGTCAATGAAATAAGCCTGTAACCGCTAGTCCTAGGACCCGGTGCTAGAGTATGCTTTCATTGCTGATCCAAGTCATTAAAATATGCCTGTAACTGCTAGTCCTAGGAGCTCATGCTAGAGTATTCTTTCAATGCTAATCCAAGTCAATGAAATAAGCCTGAAACTCCTAGTCATAGGTGCCCGTGCTAGAGTATGCTTTCAATGCTAATCTGAGGCAATGAAATAAGCCTGTAACTGCTAGTCCTAGGAGCCTGCTAAAGTATGCTTTCAATGCTAATCCGAGGCAATTAAATAAGCCTGTAACTGCTAGTCCTAGCAGCCTGTGCTAGAGTATGGTTTCAGTGCAAATCCAAGTCAATGAAATAAGCCTGTAACTGCTAGTCCTAGCAGCATGTCCTATAGTATGCTTTCACTGCAAATCCAAGTCAATTAAATAAGCCTGTAACCGCTAGTCCTGGGAGCCGGTACTAGAGTATGCTTTCAATGCTGATCCAAGTCATTAAAATATGCCTGTAACTGCTAGTCCTAGGAGCTCGTGCTAGAGTATTCTTTCAATGCTAATCCAAGTCAATGAAATAAGCCTGAAACTGCTAGTCATAGGTGCCCGTGCTAGAGTATGCTTTCAATGCTAATCTGAGGCTATGAAATAAGTCTGTAACTGCTAGTCCTAGGAGCCTGCTAGAGTATGCTTTCAATGCTAATCCGAGGCAATGAAATAAGCCTGTAACTGCTAGTCCTAGGAGCCTGCCAGAGTATGCTTTCAATGCTAATCCGAGGCAATTAAATCAGCCTGTAACTGCTAGTCGTAGAAGCCTGTGCTCGAGTATGCTTTGAATGCTAGCCCAGATCAATGAAATAAGCCTGTAACTGCTAGTCCTAGTGGCCTGTGCCAGAGTATGCTTTCAATGCAAGAACAAGTCAATGAAATAAGCCTGTAACTGCTAGTACTAGAAGCCTGTGCTCGAGTATGGCTTCAGTGCAAATCCAAGTCAATGAAATAAGCCTGTAACTGCTAGTCCTAGAAGCCTGTGCTCGAGTATGGCTTCAGTGCAAATCCATGTCAATGAAATACGCCTGTAACTGCTAGTCCTAGCAGCATGTCTTAGAGTATGCTTTCACTTCAAATCCAAGTCAATGAAATAAGCCTGTAACCGCTAGTCCTAGGAGCCGGTGCTAGAGTATGCTTTCAATGCTGATCCAAGTCATTAAAATATGCCTGTAACTGCTAGTCCTAGGAGCTCATGCTAGAGTATTCTTTCAATGCTAATCCAAGTCAATGAAATAGGCCTGAAACTCCTAGTCATAGGTGCCCGTGCTAGAGTATGCTTTCAATGCTAATCTGAGTCAATGAAATAAGCCTGTAACTGCTAGTCCTAGGAGCCTGCTAGAGTATGCTTTCAATGCTAATCCGAGGCAATTAAATAAGCCTGTAACAGCTAGTCCTAGCAGCCTGTGCTAGAGTATGGTTTCAGTGCAAATCCAAGTCAATGAAATAAGCCTGTAACTGCTAGTCCTAGCAGCATGTCCTATAGTATGCTTTCACTGCAAATCCAAGTCAATGAAATAATCCTGTAACCGCTAGTCCTAGGAGCCGGTACTAGAGTATGCTTTCAATGCTGATCCAAGTCAATGAAATAAGCCTGAAACTCCTAGTAATAGGTGCCCGTGCTAGAGTATGCTTTCAATGCTAATCTGAGGCAATGAAATAAGCCTGTAACTGCTAGTCCTAGGAGCCTGCTAGAGTATGCTTTCAATGCTAATCCGAGGCAATGAAATAAGCCTGTAACTGCTAGTCCTAGGAGCCTGCTAGAGTATGCTTTCAATGCTAATACAAGTCAATTAAATCAGCCTGTAACTGCTAGTCGTAGAAGCCTGTGCTCGAGTATGCTTTCAATGCTAGCCCAGATCAATGAAATAAGCCTGTAACTGCTAGTCCTAGTGGCCTGTGCTAGAGTATGCTTTCAATGCTAGAACAAGTCAATAAACTAAACCTGTAACTACTAGTCCTAGCAGCATGTGTTAGAGTATGCTTTCAATGCTAATCCAAGTCAATGAAATAAGCCTGTAACTGCTAGTCCTAGAAGCCTGTGCTCGAGTATGGTTTCAGTGCAAATCCAAGTCAATGAAATAAGCCTGTAACTGCTAGTCCTAGCAGCATGTGCTAAAGTATGCTTTCAATGCAAATCCTAGTCAATGAAATAAACCTGAAACTGCTAGTCTTAGCAGCATGTGCTAGAGTATGGTATCAGTGCAAAGCCAAGTCAATGAAATAAGCCTGTCACTGCTAGTCCTAGCAGCCTGTGCTAGAGTATGGTTTCAGTGCAAATCCAAGTCAATGAAATAAGCCTGTAACTGCTAGTCCTAGCAGCATGTCATAAAGTATGCTTTCACTGCAAATCCAAGTCAATGAAATAAGCCTGTAACCGCTAGTCCTAGGAGCCGGTGCTAGAGCATGCTTTCAATGCTGATCCAAGTCATTAAAATATGCCTGTAACTGCTAGTCCTAGGAGCTCGTGCTAGAGTATGCTTTCAATGCTGATCCAAGTCAATTATATAAGCCTGAAACTGCTAGTCATAGGTGCCCGTGCTAGAGTATGCTTTCAATGCTAATCTGAGGCAATGAAATAAGCCTGTAACTGCTAGTCCTAGGAGCCTGCTAGGGTATGCTTTCAATGCTAATCCGAGGCAATGAAATAAGCCTGTAACTGCTAGTCCTAGGAGCCTGCTAGAGTATGCTTTCAATGCTAATACAAGTCAATTAAATCAGCCTGTAACTGCTAGTTGTAGGAGCCTGTGCTAGAGTATGCTTTCAATGCTAGCCCAAGTCAATGAAATAAGCCTGCAACTGCTAGTCGTAGGAGCCTGTACTAGAGTATGCTTTCAATGCTAGCCCAAGTCAATGAAATAAGCCATAACTGCTAGTCCTAGCAGCATGTGCTAAAGTATGCTTTCAATGCAAATCCTAGTCAATGAAATAAGCCTGTAACTGCTAGTCCTAGTGGCCTGTGCTAGAGTATGCTTTCAATGCTAATCCAAGTCAATGAAATAAGCCTGTAACTGCTAGTCCTAGAAGCCTGTGCTCGAGTATGGTTTCAGTGCAAATCCAAGTCAATGAAATAAGCCTGTAACTGCTAGTCCTAGCAGCATGTGCTAAAGTATGCTTTCAATGCAAATCCTAGTCAATGAAATGAACCTGAAACTGCTAGTCTTAGCAGCATGTGCTAGAGTATGGTTTCAGTGCAAATCCAAGTCAATGATATAAGCCTGTAACTGCTGGTCCTAGCAGCCTGTGCTAGAGTATGGTTTCAGTGCAAATCCAAGTCAATGAAATAAGCCTGTAACTGCTAGTCCTAGCAGCCTGTCCTATAGTATGCTTTCACTGCAAATCCAAGTCAATGAAATAAGCCTGTAACCGCTAGTCCTAGGAGCCGGTGCTAGAGTATGCTTTCAATGCTGATCCAAGTCATTAAAATATGCCTGTAACTGCTAGTCCTAGGAGCTCGTGCTAGAGTATTCTTTCAATGCTAATCCAAGTCAATGAAATAAGCCTGAAACTGCTAGTCATAGGTGCCCGTGCTAGAGTATGCTTTCAATGCTAATCTGAGGCAATGAAATAAGTCTCTAACTGCTAGTCCTAGGAGCCTGCTAGAGTATGCTTTCAATGCTAATCCGAGGCAATGAAATAAGCCTGTAACTGCTAGTTCTAGGAGCCTGCCAGAGTATGCTTTCAATGCTAATACAAGTCAATTAAATCAGCCTGTAACTGCTAGTCGTAGAAGCCTGTGCTCGAGTATGCTTTGAATGCTAGCCCAGATCAATGAAATAAGCCTGTAACTGCTAGTCCTAGTGGCCTGTGCTAGAGTATGCTTTCAATGCTAGAACAAGTCAATAAACTAAACCTGTAACTACTAGTCCTAGCAGCCTGTGTTAGAGTATGCTTTCAATGCTAATCCAAGTCAATGAAATAAGACTGTAACTGCTAGTCCTAGAAGCCTGTGCTCGAGTTTGGCTTCAGTGCAAATCCAAGTCAATGAAATAAGCCTGTAACTGCTAGTCCTAGCAGCATGTGCTAAAGTATGCTTTCAATGCAAATCCTAGTCAATGAAATAAACCTGAAACTGCTAGTCCTAGCAGCATGTGCTAGAGTATGCTTTCAATGCAAATCCAAGTTAATGAAATAAACCTGAAACTCCTAGTCCTAGCAGCATGTGCTAGAGTATGCTTTCAGTGCAAATCCATGTCAATGAAATACGCCTGTAACTGCTAGTCCTAGCAGCATGTCCTAGAGTATGCTTTCACTGCAAATCCAAGTCAATGAAATAAGCCTGTAACTGCTAGTCCTAGGAGCCGGTGCTAGAGTATGCTTTCAATGCTGATCCAAGTCATTAAAATATGATTGTAACTGCTAGTCCTAGGAGCTCGTGCTAGAGTATTCTTTCAATGCTAATCCAAGTCAATGAAATAAGCCTGAAACTGCTAGTCATAGGTGCCCGTGCTAGAGTATGCTTTCAATGCTAATCTGAGGCAATGAAATAAGCCTGTAACTGCTAGTCCTAGGAGCCTGCTAGAGTATGCTTTCAATGCTAATCCGAGGCAATGAAATAAGCCTGTAACTGCTAGTCCTAGGAGCCTGCTAGAGTATGCTTTCAATGCTAATACAAGTCAATTAAATCAGCCTGTAACTGCTAGTCGTAGAAGCCTGTGCTCGAGTATGCTTTCAATGCTAGCCCAGATCAATGAAATAAGCCTGTAACTGCTAGTCCTAGTGGCCTGTGCTACAGTATGCTTTCAATGCTAGAACAAGTCAATAAACTAAACCTGTAACTACTAGTCCTAGCAGCCTGTGCTAGAGTATGCTTTCAATGCTAGAACAAGTCAATAAACTAAACCTGTAACTACTAGTCCTAGCAGCCTGTGCTAGAGTATGCTTTCAATGCAAATCCAAGTTAATGAAATAAACCTGAAACTCTTAGTCCTAGCAGCATGTGCTAGAGTATGCTTTCAGTGCAAATCCATGTCAATGAAATACGCCTGTAACTGCTAGTCCTAGCAGCATGTCCTAGAGTATGCTTTCACTGCAAATCCAAGTCAATGAAATAAGCCTGTAACCGCTAGTCCTAGGAGCCGGTGCTAGAGTATGCTTTCAATGCTGATCCAAGTCATTAAAATATGCCTGTAACTGCTAGTCCTAGGAACTCGTGCTAGAGTATTCTTTCAATGCTAATCCAAGTCAATGAAATAAGCCTGTAACTGCTAGTCCTAGAAGCCTGTGCTCGAGTATGGTTTCAGTGCAAATCCAAGTCAATGAAATAAGCCTGTAACTGCTAGTCCTAGCAGCATGTGCTAAAGTATGCTTTCAATGCAAATCCTAGTCAATGAAATGAACCTGAAACTGCTAGTCTTAGCAGCATGTGCTAGAGTATGGTTTCAGTGCAAATGCAAGTCAATGCAATAAGCCTGTAACTGCTAGTCCTAGCAGCCTGTGCTAGAGTATGGTTTCAGTGCAAATCCAAGTCAATGAAATAAGCCTGTAACTGCTAGTCCTAGCAGCATGTCCTATAGTATGCTTTCACTGCAAATCCAAGTCAATGAAATAAGCCTGTAACCGCTAGTCCTAGGAGCCGGTACTAGAGTATGCTTTCAATGCTGATCCAAGTCATTAAAATATGCCTGTAACTGCTAGTCCTAGGAGCTCGTGCTAGAGTATTCTTTCAATGCTAATCCAAGTCAATGAAATAAGCCTGAAACTGCTAGTCATAGGTGCCCGTGCTAGAGTATGCTTTCAATGCTAATCTGAGGCAATGAAATAAGTCTGTAACTGCTAGTCCTAGGAGCCTGCTAGAGTATGCTTTCAATGCTAATCCGAGGCAATGAAATAAGCCTGTAACTGCTAGTTCTAGGAGCCTGCCAGAGTATGCTTTCAATGCTAATACAAGTCAATTAAATCAGCCTGTAACTGCTAGTCGTAGAAGCCTGTGCTCGAGTATGCTTTGAATGCTAGCCCAGATCAATGAAATAAGCCTGTAACTGCTAGTCCTAGTGGCCTGTGCTAGCGTATGCTTTCAATGCTAGAACAAGTCAATAAACTAAACCTGTAACTACTAGTCCTAGCAGCCTGTGTTAGAGTATGCTTTCAATGCTAATCCAAGTCAATGAAATAAGCCTGTAACTGCTAGTCCTAGAAGCCTGTGCTCGAGTATGGCTTCAGTGCAAATCCAAGTCAATGAAATAAGCCTGTAACTGCTAGTCCTAGCAGCATGTGCTAAAGTATGCTTTCAATGCAAATCCTAGTCAATGAAATAAACCTGAAACTGCTAGTCCTAGCAGCATGTGCTAGAGTATGGTTTCAGTGCAAATTCAAGTCAATGAAATAAGCCTGTAACTGCTAGTCCTAGCAGCCTGTGCTAGAGTATGCTTTCAATGCAAATCCAAGTTAATGAAATAAACCTGAAACTCCTAGTCCTAGCAGCATGTGCTAGAGTATGCTTTCAGTGCAAATCCATGTCAATGAAATACGCCTGTAACTGCTAGTCCTAGCAGCATGTCCTAGAGTATGCTTTCACTGCAAATCCAAGTCAATGAAATAAGCCTGTAACCGCTAGTCCTAGGAGCCGGTGCTAGAGTATGCTTTCAATGCTGATCCAAGTCATTAAAATATGCCTGTAACTGCTAGTCCTAGGAGCTCATGCTAGAGTATTCTTTCAATGCTAATCCAAGTCAATGAAGTAAGCCTGAAACTCCTAGTCATAGGTGCCCGTGCTAGAGTATGCTTTCAATGCTAATCTGAGGCAATGAAATAAGCCTGTAACTGCTAGTCCTAGGAGCCTGCTAGAGTATGCTTTCAATGCTAATCCGAGGCAATTAAATAAGCCTGTAACTGCTAGTCCTAGCAGCCTGTGCTAGAGTATGGTTTCAGTGCAAATCCAAGTCAATGAAATAAGCCTGTAACTGCTAGTCCTAGCAGCATGTCCTATAGTATGCTTTCACTGCAAATCCAAGTCAATGAAATAAGCCTGTAACCGCTAGTCCTAGGAGCCGGTACTAGAGTATGCTTTCAATGCTGATCCAAGTCATTAAAATATGCCTGTAACTGCTAGTCCTAGGAGCTCGTGATAGAGTATTCTTTCAATGCTAATCCAAGTCAATGAAATAAGCCTGAAACTGCTAGTCATAGGTGCCCGTGCTAGAGTATGCTTTCAATGCTAATCTGAGGCAATGAAATAAGTCTGTAACTGCTAGTCCTAGGAGCCTGCTAGAGTATGCGTTCAATGCTAATCCGAGGCAATGAAATAAGCCTGTAACTGCTAGTCCTAGGAGCCTGCCAGACTATGCTTTCAATGCTAATACAAGTCAATTAAATCAGTCTGTAACTGCTAGTCGTAGAAGCCTGTGCTCGAGTATGCTTTGAATGCTAGCCCAGATCAATGAAATAAGCCTGTAACTGCTAGTCCTAGTGGCCTGTGCTAGAGTATGCTTTCAATGCTAGAACAAGTCAATAAACTAAACCTGTAACTACTAGTCCTAGCAGCCTGTGTTAGAGAATGCTTTCAATGCTAATCCAAGTCAATGAAATAAGCCTGTAACTGCTAGTCCTAGAAGCCTGTGCTCGAGTATGGCTTCAGTGCAAATCCAAGTCAATGAAATAAGCCTGTAACTGCTAGTCCTAGCAGCATGTGCTAAAGTATGCTTTCAATGCAAATCCTAGTCAATGAAATAAACCTGAAACTGCTAGTCCTAGCAGCATGTGCTAGAGTATGGTTTCAGTGCAAATTCAAGTCAATGAAATAAGCCTGTAACTGCTAGTCCTAGCAGCCTGTGCTAGAGTATGCTTTCAATGCAAATCCAAGTTAATGAAATAAACCTGAAACTCCTAGTCCTAGCAGCATGTGCTAGAGTATGCTTTCAGTGCAAATCCATGTCAATGAAATACGCCTGTAACTGCTAGTCCTAGCAGCATGTCCTAGAGTATGCTTTCACTGCAAATCCAAGTCAATGAAATAAGCCTGTAACCGCTAGTCCTAGGAGCAGGTGCTAGAGTATGCTTTCAATGCTGATCCAAGTCATTAAAATATGCCTGTAACTGCTAGTCCTAGGAACTCATGCTAGAGTATTCTTTCAATGCTAATCCAAGTCAATGAAATAAGCCTGAAACTCCTAGTCATAGGTGCCCGTGCTAGAGTATACTTTCAATGCTAATCTGAGGCAATGAAATAAGCCTGTAACTGCTAGTCCTAGGAGCCTGCTAGAGCATGCTTTCAATGCTAATACAAGTCAATTAAATCAGCCTTTAACTGCTAGTCGTAGAAGCCTGTGCTCGAGTATGCTTTCAATGCTAGCCCAGATCAATGAAATAAGCCTGTAACTGCTAGTCCTAGTGGCCTGTGCTAGAGTATGCTTTCAATGCTAGAACAAGTCAATAAACTAAACCTGTAACTACTAGTCCTAGCAGCCTGTGTTAGAGTATGCTTTCAATGCTAATCCAAGTCAATGAAATAAGCCTGTAACTGCTAGTCCTAGAAGCCTGTGCTCGAGTATTGTTTCAGTGCAAATCCAAGTCAATGAAATAAGCCTGTAACTGCTAGTCCTAGCAGCATGTGCTAAAGTATGCTTTCAATGCAAATCCTAGTCAATGAAATAAACCTGAAACTGCTAGTCTTAGCAGCATGTGCTAGAGTATGGTTTCAGTGCAAAGCCAAGTCAATGAAATAAGCCTGTAACTGCTAGTCCTAGCAGCCTGTGCTAGAGTATGGTTTCAGTGCAAATCCAAGTCAATGAAATAAGCCTGTAACCGCTAGTCCTAGGAGCCGGTGCTAGAGCATGCTTTCAATGCTGATCCAAGTCATTAAAATATGCCTGTAACTGCTAGTCCTAGGAGCTCGTGCTAGAGTATGCTTTCAATGCTGATCCAAGTCAATGATATAAGCCTGAAACTGCTAGTCATAGGTGCCCGTGCTAGAGTATGCTTTCAATGCTAATCTGAGGCAATGAAATAAGCCTGTAACTGCTAGTCCTAGGAGCCTGCTAGGGTATGCTTTCAATGCTAATCCGAGGCAATGAAATAAGCCTGTAACTGCTAGTCCTAGGAGCCTGCTAGAGTATGCTTTCAATGCTAATACAAGTCAATTAAATCAGCCTGTAACTGCTAGTCATAGGAGCCTGTGCTAGAGTATGCTTTCAATGCTAGCCCAAGTCAATGAAATAAGCCTGCAACTGCTAGTCGTAGGAGCCTGTACTAGAGTATGCTTTCAATGCTAGCCCAAGTCAATGAAATAAGCCTGTAACTGCTAGTCCTAGCAGCATGTGCTAAAGTATGCTTTCAATGCAAATCCTAGTCAATGAAATAAGCCTGTAACTGCTAGTCCTAGTGGCCTGTGCTAGAGTATGCTTTCAATACTAATCCAAGTCAATGAAATAAGCCTGTAACTGCTAGTCCTAGAAGCCTGTGCTCGAGTATGGTTTCAGTGCAAATCCAAGTCAATGAAATAAGCCTGTAACTGCTAGTCCTAGCAGCATGTGCTAAAGTATGCTTTCAATGCAAATCCTAGTCAATGAAATGAACCTGAAACTGCTAGTCATAGCAGCATGTGCTAGAGTATGGTTTCAGTGCAAATCCAAGTCAATGATATAAGCCTGTAACTGCTGGTCCTAGCAGCCTGTGCTAGAGTATGGTTTCAGTGCAAATCCAAGTCAATGAAATAAGCCTGTAACTGCTAGTCCTAGCAGTCTGTCCTATAGTATGCTTTCACTGCAAATCCAAGTCAATGAAATAAGCCTGTAACCGCTAGTCCTAGGAGCCGGTGCTAGAGTATGCTTTCAATGCTGATCCAAGTCATTAAAATATGCCTCTAACTGCTAGTCCTAGGAGCTCGTGCTAGAGTATTCTTTCAATGCTAATCCAAGTCAATGAAATAAGCCTGAAACTGCTAGTCATAGGTGCCTGCTAGAGTATGCTTTCAATGCTAATCCGAGGCAATGAAATAAGCCTGTAACTGCTAGTCCTAGGTGCCTGCCAGAGTATGCTTTCAATGCTAATACAAGTCAATTAAATCAGCCTGTAACTGCTAGTCGTAGAAGCCTGTGCTCGAGTATGCTTTGAATGCTAGCCCAGATCAATGAAATAAGCCTGTAACTGCTAGTCCTAGTGGCCTGTGCTAGAGTATGCTTTCAATGCTAGAACAAGTCAATAAACTAAACCTGTAACTACTAGTCCTAGCAGCCTGTGTTAGAGTATGCTTTCAATGCTAATCCAAGTCAATGAAATAAGTCTGTAACTGCTAGTCCTAGAAGCCTGTGCTCGAGTATGGCTTCAGTGCAAATCCAAGTCAATGAAATAAGCCTGTAACTGCTAGTCCTAGCAGCATGTGCTAAAGTATGCTTTCAATGCAAATCCTAGTCAATGAAATAAACCTGAAACTGCTAGTCCTAGCAGCATGTGCTAGAGTATGGTTTCAGTGCAAATTCAAGTCAATGAAATAAGCCTGTAACTGCTAGTCCTAGCAGCCTTTGCTAGAGTATGCTTTCAATGCAAATCCAAGTTAATGAAATAAACCTGAAACTCCTAGTCCTAGCAGCATGTGCTAGAGTATGCTTTCAGTGCAAATCCATGTCAATGAAATACGCCTGTAACTGCTAGTCCTAGCAGCATGTCCTAGAGTATGCTTTCACTGCAAATCCAAGTCAATGAAATAAGCCTGTAACCGCTAGTCCTAGGAGCCGGTGCTAGAGTATGCTTTCAATGCTGATCCAAGTCATTAAAATATGCCTGTAACTGCTAGTCCTAGGAGCTCATGCTAGAGTATTCTTTCAATGCTAATCCAAGTCAATGAAATAAGCCTGAAACTCCTAGTCATAGGTGCCCGTGCTAGAGTATGCTTTCAATGCTAATCTGAGGCAATGAAATAAGCCTGTAACTGCTAGTCCTAGGAGCCTGTTAGAGTATGCTTTCAATGCTAATCCGATGCAATTAAATAAGCCTGTAACTGCTAGTCCTAGCAGCCTGTGCTAGAGTATGGTTTCAGTGCAAATCCAAGTCAATGAAATAAGCCTGTAACTGCTAGTCCTAGCAGCATGTCCTATAGTATGCTTTCACTGCAAATCCAAGTCAATGAAATAAGCCTGTAACCGCTAGTCCTAGGAGCCGGTACTAGAGTATGCTTTCGATGCTGATCCAAGTCATTAAAATATGCCTGTAACTGCTAGTCCTAGGAGCTCGTGCTAGAGTATTCTTTCAATGCTAATCCAAGTCAATGAAATAAGCCTGAAACTGCTAGTCATAGGTGCCCGTGCTAGAGTATGCTTTCAATGCTAATCTGAGGCAATGAAATAAGCCTGTAACTGCTAGTCCTAGGAGCCTGCTAGAGTATGCTTTCAATGCTAATCCGAGGCAATGAAATTAGCCTGTAACTGCTAGTCCTAGGAGCCTGCCAGAGTATGCTTTCAATGCTAATACAAGTCAATTAAATCAGCCTGTAACTGCTAGTCCTAGTGGCCTGTGCTAGAGTATGCTTTCAATGCTAGAACAAGTCAATAAACTAAACCTGTAACTACTAGTCCTAGCAGCCTGTGTTAGAGTATGCTTTCAATGCTAATCCAAGTCAATGAAATAAGCCTGTAACTGCTAGTCCTAGAAGCCTGTGCTCGAGTATGGCTTCAGTGCAAATCCAAGTCAATGAAATAAGCCTGTAACTGCTAGTCCTAGCAGCATGTGCTAAAGTATGCTTTCAATGCAAATCCTAGTCAATGAAATAAACCTGAAACTGCTAGTCCTAGCAGCATGTGCTAGAGTATGGTTTCAGTGCAAATTCAAGTCAATGAAATAAGCCTGTAACTGCTAGTCCTAGCAGCCTGTGCTAGAGTATGCTTTCAATGCAAATCCAAGTTAATGAAATAAACCTGAAACTCCTAGTCCTAGCAGCATGTGCTAGAGTATGCTTTCAGTGCAAATCCATGTCAATGAAATACGCCTGTAACTGCTAGTCCTAGCAGCATGTCCTAGAGTATGCTTTCACTGCAAATCCAAGTCAATGAAATAAGCCTGTAACCGCTAGTCCTAGGAGCCGGTGCTAGAGTATGCTTTCAATGCTGTTCCAAGTCATTAAAATATGCCTGTAACTGCTAGTCCGAGGAGCTCGTGCTAGAGTATTCTTTCAATGCTAATCCAAGTCAATGATATAAGCCTGAAACTGTTAGTCACAGGTGGTAGTGCTAGAGTATGCTTTCAATGCTAATCTGAGGTAATGAAATAAGCCTGTAACTGCTAGTTCTAGGAGCCTGCTAGAGTATGCTTTCAATGCTAATCCGAGGCAATGAAATAAGCTTGTAACTGCTAGTCCTAGGAGCCTGCTAGAGTATGCTTTCAATGCTAATCTGAGGCAATGAAATAAGTCTGTAACTGCTAGTCCTAGGAGCCTGCTAGAGTATGCTTTCAATGCTAATCCGAGGCAATGAAATAAGCCTGTAACTGCTAGTCCTAGGAGCCTGCTAGAGTATGCTTTCAATGCTAATACAAGTCAAATAAATCAGCCTGTAACTGCTAGTCGTAGAAGCCTGTGCTCGAGTATGCTTTCAATGCTAGCCCAGATCAATGAAATAAGCCTGTAACTGCTAGTCCTAGTGGCCTGTGCTAGAGTATGCTTTCAATGCTAGAACAAGTCAATAAACTAAACCTGTAACTACTAGTCCTAGCAGCCTGTGTTAGAGTATGCTTTCAATGCTAATCCAAGTCAATGAAATAAGCCTGTAACTGCTAGTCCTAGAAGCCTGTGCTCGAGTATGGTTTCAGTGCAAATCCAAGTCAATGAAATAAGCCTGTAACTGCTAGTCCTAGCAGCATGTGCTAAAGTATGCTTTCAATGCAAATCCAAGTCAATGAAATAAGCCTGTAACCGCTAGTCCTAGGAGCCGGTGCTAGAGCATGCTTTCAATGCTGATCCAAGTCATTAAAATATGCCTGTAACTCCTAGTCCTAGGAGCTCGTGCTAGAGTATGCTTTCAATGCTGATCCAAGTCAATGATATAAGCCTGAAACTGCTAGTCCTAGGAGCTCGTCCTAGAGTATTCTTTCAATGCTAATCCAAGTCAATGAAATAAGCCTGAAACTGCTAGTCATAGGTGCCCGTGCTAGAGTATGCTTTCAATGCTAATCTGAGGCAATGAAATAAGCCTGTAACTGCTAGTCCTAGGAGCCTGCTAGGGTATGCTTTCAATGCTAATCCGAGGCAATGAAATAAGCCTGTAACTGCTAGTCCTATGAGCCTGCTAGAGTATGCTTTCAATGCTAATACAAGTCAATTAAATCAGCCTGTAACTGCTAGTCGTAGGAGCCTGTGCTAGAGTATGCTTTCAATGCTAGACCAAGTCAATGAAATAAGCCTGCAACTGCTAGTCGTAGGAGCCTGTACTAGAGTATGCTTTCAATGCTAGCCCAAATCAATGAAATAAGCCTGTAACTGCTAGTCCTAGTGGCCTGTGCTAGAGTATGCTTTCAATGCTAATCCAAGTCAATGAAATAAGCCTGTAACTGCTAGTCCTAGAAGCCTGTGCTCGAGTATGGTTTCAGTGCAAATCCAAGTCAATGAAATAAGCCTGTAACTGCTAGTCCTAGCAGCATGTGCTAAAGTATGCTTTCAATGCAAATCCTAGTCAATGAAATGAACCTGAAACTGCTAGTCTTAGCAGCATGTGCTAGAGTATGGTTTCAGTGCAAATCCAAGTCAATGATATAAGCCTGTAACTGCTGGTCCTAGCAGCCTGTGCTAGAGTATGGTTTCAGTGCAAATCCAAGTCAATGAAATAAGCCTGTAACTGCTAGTCCTAGCAGCCTGTCCTATAGTATGCTTTCACTGCAAATCCAAGTCAATGAAATAAGCCTGTAACCGCTAGTCCTAGGAGCCGGTGCTAGAGTATGCTTTCAATGCTGATCCAAGTCATTAAAATATGCCTGTAACTGCTAGTCCTAGGAGCTCGTGCTAGAGTATTCTTTCAATGCTAATCCAAGTCAATGAAATAAGCCTGAAACTGCTAGTCATAGGTGCCCGTGCTAGAGTATGCTTTCAATGCTAATCTGAGGCAATGAAATAAGTCTGTAACTGCTAGTCCTAGGAGCCTGCTAGAGTATGCTTTCAATGCTAATCTGAGGCAATGAAATAAGCCTGTAACTGCTAGTCCTAGGAGCCTGCCAGAGTATGCTTTCAATGCTAATACAAGTCAATTAAATCAGCCTGTAACTGCTAGTCATAGAAGCCTGTTCTCAAGTATGCTTTGAATGCTAGCCCAGATCAATGAAATAAGCCTGTAACTGCTAGTCCTAGTGGCCTGTGCTAGAGTATGCTTTCAATGCTAGAACAAGTCAATAAACTAAACCTGTAACTACTAGTCCTAGCAGCCTGTGTTAGAGTATGCTTTCAATGCTAATCCAAGTCAATGAAATAAGCCTGTAACTGCTAGTCCTAGAAGCCTGTGCTCGAGTATGGCTTCAGTGCAAATCCAAGTCAATGAAATAAGCCTGTAACTGCTAGTCCTAGCAGCCTGTGCTAGAGTATGCTTTCAATGCAAATCCTAGTCAATGAAATAAACCTGAAACTGCTAGTCCTAGCAGCATGTGCTAGAGTATGGTTTCAGTGCAAATTCAAGTCAATGAAATAAGCCTGTAACTGCTAGTCCTAGCAGCCTGTGCTAGAGTATGCTTTCAATGCAAATCCAAGTTAATGAAATAAACCTGAAACTGCTAGTCCTAGCAGCATGTCCTAGAGTATGCTTTCACTGCAAATCCAAGTCAATGAAATAAGCCTGTAACTGCTAGTCCTAGGAGCCGGTGCTAGAGTGTGCTTTCAATGCTGATCCAAGTCATTAAAATATGCCTGTAACTGCAAGTCCTAGGAGCTCGTGCTAGAGTATTCTTTCAATGCTAATCCAAGTCAATGAAATAAGCCTGAAACTCCTAGTCATAGGTGCCCGTGCTAGAGTATGCTTTCAATGCTAATCTGAGGCAATGAAATAAGCCTGTAACTGCTAGTCCTAGGAGCCTGCTAGAGTATGCTTTCAATGCTAATCCGAGGCAATGAAATAAGCCTGTAACTGCTAGTCCTAGGAGCCTGCTAGAGTATGCTTTCAATGCTAATACAAGTCAATTAAATCAGCCTGTAACTGCTAGTCGTAGAAGCCTGTGCTCGAGTATGCTTTCAATGCTAGCCCAGATCAATGAAATAAGCCTGTAACTGCTAGTCCTAGTGGCCTGTGCTAGAGTATGCTTTCAATGCTAGAACAAGTCAATAAACTAAACCTGTAACTACTAGTCCTAGCAGCCTGTGTTAGAGTATGCTTTCAATGCTAATCCAAGTCAATGAAATAAGCCTGTAACTGCTAGTCCTAGAAGCCTGTGCTCGAGTATGGTTTCAGTGCAAATCCAAGTCAATGAAATAAGCCTGTAACTGCTAGTCCTAGCAGCATGTGCTAGAGTATGCTTTCAATGCAAATCCTAGTCAATGAAATAAACCTGTAACTGCTAGTCCTAGCAGCATGTGCTAAAGTATGCTTTCAATGCAAATCCTAGTCAATGAAATAAACCTGAAACTGCTAGTCTTAGCAGCATGTGCTAGATTATGGTTTCAGTGCAAAGCCAAGTCAATGAAATAAGCCTGTAACTGCTAGTCCTAGCAGCCTGTGCTCGAGTATGGTTTCACTGCAAATCCAAGTCAATGAAATAAGCCTGTAACTGCTAGTCCTAGCAGCATGTCCTATAGTATGCTTTCACTGCAAATCCAAGTCAATGAAATAAGCCTGTAACCGCTAGTCCTAGGAGCCGGTGCTAGAGTATGCTTTCAATGCTGATCCAAGTCATTAAAATATGCCTGTAACTGCTAGTCCTAGGAGCTCGTGCTAGAGTATGCTTTCAATGCTGATCCAAGTCAATGATATAAGCTTGAAACTGCTAGTCATAGGTGCCCGTGCTAGAGTATGCTTTCAATGCTAATCTGAGGCAATGAAATAAGCTTGTAACTGCTAGTCCTAGGAGCCTGCTAGGGTATGCTTTCAATGCTAATCCGAGGCAATGAAATAAGCCTGTAACTGCTAGTCCTAGGAGCCTGCTAGAGTATGCTTTCAATGCTAATACAAGTCAATTAAATCAGCCTGTAACTGCTAGTCGTAGGAGCCTGTGCTAGAGTATGCTTTCAATACTAGCCCAAGTCAATGAAATAAGCCTGCAACTGCTAGTCGTAGGAGCCTGTACTAGAGTATGATTTCAATGCTAGCCCAAGTCAATGAAATAAGCCTATAACTGCTAGTCCTAGCAGCCTGTGCTAGAGTATGCTTTCAATGCAAATCCAAGTCAATGAAATAAACCTGAAACTGCTAGTCGTTGGAGCCTGTGCTAGAGTATGCTTTCAATGCAAATCCAAGTCAATGAAATAAAACTGAAACTGCTAGTCGTAGGAGCCTGTGCTAGAGTATGCTTTTACTGCAAATCCAAGTCAATGAAATAAACCTGAAACTGCTAGTCCTAGCAGCATGTGCTAGAGTATGCTTTCAATGCAAATCCAAGTCAATGAAATAAACCTGAAACTGCTAGTCGTAGGAGCCTGTGCTAGAGTATGCTTTCACTGCAAATCCAAGTCAATGAAATAAACCTGAATCTGATAGTCCTAGCAGCATGTGCTAGAGTATGCTTTCAATGCTGATCCGAGGCAATGAAATAAGCCTGTAACTGCTAGTCCTAGCAGCATGTGCTAGAGTATGCTTTCAGTGCAAATCCAAGTCAATGAAATAAGTCTGTAACTGCTAGTCCTAGCAGCCTGTGCTAGAGTATGCTTTCAATGCAAATCCAAGTCCATAAAATAAACCTGAAACTGCTAGTCCAAGCCGCATGTGCTAGAGTATGCTTTCAGTGCAAATCCAAGTCAATGAAATAAGTCTGTAACTGCTAGTCCTAGCAGCATGTCCTATAGTATGCTTTCACTGCAAATCCAAGTCAATAAAATCAGCCTGTAACTGCTAGTCGTAGGAGCCTGTGCTAGAGTATGCTTTCAATACTAATCAGAGGCAATGAAATAAGCCTGTACCTGCTAGTCCTAGCAGCATGTGCTAGAGTATGCTTTCAGTGCTAGCCCAAGCCAATGAGATACACCTGAATCTGCATTTAAATATGAAAGTTGCTCATTAACTTGATGTATATATTGATCAGCAAGACACAAATTTATCATATTAACACTAATATTCATGTTTTCAACCATAGAATACAGATATTAGAAATACATTTAGAGTTCCAAAAATGAATGAGTGGGCTTGAAAGGGATCAAAAGGCAGTGATACTTGAACTATTGCTCTGCTTATGGTCTGTGGATCCAACTTCAAAAAACACTGGCAAAGCCAAAAGTTCCTAGCAATTTTAGGTGATTGTGTTCTCAATGTTAGTAGCTGTGCGTTTGAGGGAAGAAAGGTTGCTATTTATAACAGTGTAGTGTAAAGAAGTTGGGAAACCCTGACATGGAATGCAATGAGGAACAACAAGAGTTTCCAAAAGCCTGTTACACAGAACGTGATGGCACGGGACGCAGGCGGGTCGACGTAAGAGACTAGCTAAGCCTCTCTGGGCGCTACAGGACTTTGGGAAACAGCACCATACATGGACTTGGAAAATCCGTTACTGGTACCAGCGTCTCTCAATCTACGGACAGCATGGAATAGTGTGAATATCAAGGGATGGCATGTAAGTGGTCGCCTGCTGCCTTAAGTATGTTTCCCCATAATGCTTTGCAACGAAAGCTCCCTTTAGGTGCTGTAATCTATACATGAAAACGCCCTTCAGGCTGTTAAAAAGCTGTTTCAAATTATGAGCCAAAAATACACTGTTTTTGGAGTCCTCAACAGGCATTAAAGGGAGAGGCAAAGCCCAAAAAACTGACCATCAGCAGCACATTTTAGTCTACCCCAGAGAGCTTGTTCAAATTCTGGCCCACAGCAGCACAATTTAGGCTACCTTCGGCGAGCCTGTACAAAACTGGCCCTCAGCAACATATTTTAGGCTACCATCAGAGAGCTTGTACAAATACTGGCCCTCAGCAGCACAATTTAGGCTACCTTCGGCGAGCCTGTACATATTCTGGCCCTCAGCAGCACAATTTAGGCTACCTTTGGCGAGCCTGTACAAATTCTGGCCCTCAGCAGCACAATTTAGGCTTCCCTCAGAGAGCTTGTTCAAATTCTTGCACACAGCAGCACAATTTAGACTACCTTCAAAGAGCCTGTACAAATTCTGGCCCTCAGCAGCACAATTTCGGCTTCCCTCAGAGAGCCTGTACAAATAATGGCCCTCAGCAGCACAATTTAGGCTACCTTCGGCAAGCCTGTACATATTCTGGCCCTCAGCAGCACAATTTAGGCTACCTTCGGCGAGCCTGTACAAATTCTGGCCCTCAGCAGCACAATTTAGGCTTCCCTCAGAGAGCCTGTACAAATTCTGGCCCTCAGCAGCACAATTTAGGCTACCCTCAGAGAGCTTGTTCAAATTCTTGCACACAGCAGCACAATTTAGGCTACCTTCAAAGAGCCTGTACAAATACTGGCCCTCAGCAACACATTTTAGGCTACACTGGAGAGCCTGTACAAATTCTGGCCCTCAGCAGCACAATTTCGGCTTCCCTCAGAGAGCCTGTACAAATAATGGCCCTCAGCAGCACAATTTAGGCTACCCTCAGAGAGCCTGTACACATTCTGGCCCTCAGCAACGCATTTTAGGCTACACTCAGAGAGCCTGTACAAATTGTGGCCCTCAGAGGCACAGTTTAGGCTTCCCTCAGAGAGCCTGTACAAATAATGGCCCTCAGCAGCACAATTTAGGCTACCCTCAGAGAGCCTGTACAAATTGTGGCCCTCAGCAGCACAGTTTAGGCTTCCCTCAGAGAGCCTGTACAAATAATGGCCCTCAGCAGCACAATTTAGGCTACCTTCGGCAAGCCTGTACATATTCTGGCCCTCAGCAGCACAATTTAGGCTACCTTCGGCGAGCCTGTACAAATTCTGGCCCTCAGCAGCACAATTTAGGCTTCCCTCAGAGAGCCTGTACAAATTCTGGCCCTCAGCAGCACAATTTAGGCTACCCTCAGAGAGCTTGTTCAAATTCTTGCACACAGCAGCACAATTTAGGCTACCTTCAAAGAGCCTGTACAAATACTGGCCCTCAGCAACACATTTTAGGCTACACTCGGAGAGCCTGTACAAATTCTGGCCCTCAGCAGCACAATTTCGGCTTCCCTCAGAGAGCCTGTACAAATAATGACCCTCAGCAGCACAATTTAGGCTACCCTCAGAGAGCCTGTACACATTCTGGCCCTCAGCAACGCATTTTAGGCTACACTCAGAGAGCCTGTACAAATTGTGGCCCTCAGCAGCACAGTTTAGGCTACACTCAGAGAGCCTGTACAAATTGTGGCCCTCAGCAGCACATTTTAGGCTACACTCAGAGAGCCTGTACAAATTGTGGCCCTCAGCAGCACAGTTTAGGCTTCCCTCAGAGAGCCTGTACAAATTGTGGCCCTCAGCAGCACATTTTAGGCTACACTCAGAGAGCCTGTACAAATTCTGGCCCTCAGCAGCACATTGTAGGCTTCCCTCAGAGAGCCTGTCAAATTCTGGCCCTCAGCAGCACAATTTAGGCTACCCTCAGAGAGCCTGTACAAATTCTGGCCCTCAGCAGCACAATTTAGGCTACCGTCAGAGAGCCTGTACAAATTCTGGCCCTCAGCAGCACAATTTAGGCTTCCCTCAGAGAGCCTGTACAACTTCTGGCCCTCAGCAGCAAATTTTAGGCTACACTCAGAGAGCCTGTACAAATTGTGGTCCTCAGCAGCACAATTTAGGCTTCCCTCAGAGAGCCTGTACAAATTGTGGCCCTCAGCAGCACAGTTTAGGCTTCCCTCAGAGAGCCTGTACAAATTCTGGCCCTCAGCAGCAAATTTTAGGCTACACTCAGAGAGCCTGTACAAATTGTGGCCCTCAGCAGCATAGTTTAGGCTTCCCTCAGAGAGCCTGTACAAATTCTGGCCCTCAGCAGCAAATTTTAGGCTACACTCAGAGAGCCTGTACAAATTGTGGCCCTCAGCAGCACAGTTTAGGCTACACTCAGAGAGCCTGTACAAATTGCGGCCCTCAGCAGCACATTTTAGGTTATACTCAGAGAGCCTGTACAAATTGTGGCCCTCAGCAGCACATTTTAGGCTATACTCAGAGAGCCTGTACAAATTGTGGCCCTCAGCAGCACATTTTAGGCTACACTCAGAGAGCCTGTACAAATTGTGGTCCTCAGCAGCACAATTTAGGCTTCCCTCAGAGAGCCTGTACAAATTGTGGCCCTCAGCAGCACAGTTTAGGCTTCCCTCAGAGAGCCTGTACAAATAGACGAGTCCAGGCAGCCGCTAAAACTTCACCCCAATGTCTTGGAGATGGTTTGGAGCAGTAAATCTATATAACTATCAAAAAACACACAAGGGAGAACTGCGGTATTGTTCTAAATGTTCACTGTAAAGCTTTAACGGAGCAGAGGTTGGGTTTGAAGAACACAGCCTAGGTGCACAGGTGTCTACACTGAAAATACAAACACCCAGCCTGCGGGTGAGTGTTGCTCTCAGCCTGTTGTAGGGAACAACCAGATATGTTTCTTTCACATTAAAAGCTCCTTTTGAGTTATCAGCATTGGAGCTGGGAGTGAAAGATGCGGTATTTTGAAGCACAATAGACCGTTGACTGCTCTGCATTTTCATTAATCGCTTTTGTAACAGAGCTGTCCTGAGTTTTCTACCTGTCCATTTAAGGGCGATGCTGTTTGGAAACAAGCACGCTACAAGGAGAGCAGGCGGTTCAGAGCTGTCCTGAGTTCTCTACCTGTCCATTTAAGGGCGATGCTGTTTGGAAACAAGCACGCTACAAGGAGAGCAGGCGGTTCAGAGCTGTCCTGAGTTCTCTACCTGTCCATTTAAGGGCGATGCTGTTTGGAAACAAGCACGCTACAAGGAGAGCAGGCGGTTCAGAGCTGTCCTGAGTTCTCTACCTGTCCATTTAAGGGCGATGCTGTTTGGAAACAAGCTCGCTACAAGGAGAGCAGGCGGTTCAGAGCTGTCCGCCTTGAAGCCTGCGGCTTTGCCAAGAAGCACCTTCTGAACCTGAATCTGCCTGAACAGGTAAAGATACTTGCAGAGGGGTTATGGGAAAGCTCAGTTCCTCACTCTTTATTCCTCCCAAATTCAAGAAAGAAAAATCATTCGCCCGTTCCTTCCCTGTGCATCCGCCAAGAATCTGAAGTGGTCTTCCCCAAGAACTATGTGACAGTCAGTCATTCGTATGCTGCAGGAAAACCCTCCAACTAGTCCTACTCAACAGACACCTGAATGCATTCACCGAGGATAACGGGCGTGATTCTGTGCCCCGCCCCTCCCATTACTGAAGAGCCTGAGCAGCCCTACATCCGCAAACATCGAACAATTAACCCACCTTTCATTGTTCACTACAACCCATGATGCCTACTACTATTTCTTTCTGTACTTTGTAGAAGTACCTGCTGTCTGTTCAACCCTTGTAAAGCGCTGTGATCATAACCTCGGGTCAAGTTCGCGCTATAGAAAACTCCAAACATTAAATGAAATCAATACATAGACTTGGATTCCGGGGGGGGAGGGGGGCATCATTCTATCCAGACATATCAGTCCGGGTGAGATTGTGGCACTCATAATCAGGGACTCAGTCTGCAAACCTTTCTCTGCTCTTACAGACCATCAATGACATATATACATAGAGTAGGATGGATATTTACTGATACATAACTAAACATCAAACTCCTTCATACAGTAATGTTGTACATTATTCTTGTTAACTTGAGCTTGAGCTGCTGTCTGTGGATGGGATAGCTGAGGTTTCTGCTACTAGTGATGTCGTTAACAGCAGAATGTGTTGTACTGAAGCATTATCGTGAGTGAAACACTCCAGGTTGCTCCCCCTGGAGTGTGAGTGTGAGTGGGGGTGGGGTGGGTTCTGCATGTGGTGACCACGGGGCAGCATTGTATTGTTTCCACTCACCCCCACCGCCTCCGTGGCCATTGTTGTTATGCCCTAAGAAGAAGGGAATGAAAGGAAAATTCAAAATAAGCATTTCCAACTGGACATCTTTGTTCATAATTTAAGTTTATATATTATTACACAAACATATGAAAAGGTGGTTTCACTTTTGATATTTGATACACAGTGTATAATCATAGTCAGTTTCCAGGAGTTTTACCTCACTCACCACAGTAGCATCCACTCTCTCCTCCCAGCAGCCATAGAACATTTAGTGGATCCCAGTAATCACACTTCTGGCTTTTCTCGCACTTCCTAGATGCCAGCACTTCAATTCTGAGTGTCCAAATCTTGCACAGCTGAGGTGGTCTGATGTACCCCTCCTCTCCTCGTGATTACAACTCCTGCTCCCAGCAGAGACTATCCTACCCTCTTAACCCCCTCTGCTGTAGTCCATAGACCGACTCCCTGGCTCACTGACCGTGCAGCTCATGGAACCACCTCGAGCCCCTTGTACTATGGGACAGCTCAAAGGACCAAATTAACGCACACTTTGCTCTGGGTTTGCATCACAAAAGTGAACTTTTTTTAATTAAATGTACGTTCCAACGCAAAACTTGTTTTGCACTGGAAAGGTACCTGAGAGTATCTCAATGGAATTTATTCATGGGGAGACCCTGTGTTCTGTGAGTATCCCTCATGGGTGAACATCACCTATGATGAGAGTATCTGCTGATGGCGAGGCCCCGTGTTCAGTCAGGATCACTTGTGGGTGAAAACCTGCTGCTCTAAGAGCAGCTACTGATGGTTAGGCCCCGTGTTCAGTCAGGATCCCTGCTAGTCTAAGAGTATCTACTGATGGGGGGGACCCCGTGTTCAGTCAGGATCGCTCGCGGGTAAAGGCTGCTAGTCAAAGAGAATCTACTGAAGGGGAGACCCTGTGTTCAGTCAGGATCGCTCGCGGGCGAAGGCTGCTAGTCGAAGAGAATCTACTGATGGGGAGACCCCGTGTTCAGTCAGGATCGCTCGCGGGTGAAGGCTGCTAGTCTAAGAGAATCTACTGATGGGGAGACCCCGTGTTCAGTCAGGATCGCTCGCGGGTGAAGGCTGCTAGTCTAAGAGTATCTACTGATGGGGAGACCCCATGTTCAGTCAGGATCGCTCACAGGAAAAGGCTTCTAGTCTAAGAGAATCTACTGATGGGGAGACCCCGTGTTCATTTAGGATCGCTCGCGGTGAAGGCTGCTAGTCTAAGAGCATCTACTGATGGGGAGACCCAGAGTTCAGTCAGTATCGCTCGTGGGTGTAGGCTGCTAGTCTAAGAGAAACCTACTGATGGGGAGACCCCGTGTTCAGGCAGGATCACTTGCGGGGGAAGGCTGCTACTTATAGAGTATCTACTGATGGGGAGACCCCTTGTTCAGGCAGGATCACTCGCGGGTGAACACCTGCCAGGCTGCGAGACCCCGTGTTCAGTCAGGATCGCTCGCGGGTGAAGGCTGCTAGTCTAAGAGAATCTACTGATGGGGAGACCCCGTGTTCAGTCAGGATCGCTCGCGGGTGAAGGCTGCTAGTCTAAGAGAATCTACTGATGGGGAGAACCCGTGTTCAGTCAGGATCACTCGCGGGTGAAGGCTGCTAGTCTAAGAGTATCTACTGATGGGGAGACCCCGTGTTCAGGCAGGATCACTCGCGGGTGAAGGCTGCTAGTCTAAGAGAATCTACTGATGGGGAGACCCCATGTTCAAGGCTGCTAGTCTAAGAGAATTTACTGATGGGGAGACCCCGTGTTCAGTCAGGATCGCTCGCGGGTGAAGGCTGCTAGTCTAAGAGTATCTACTGATGGGGAGACCCCGTGTTCAGTCAGGATCGCTCGCGTGTGAAGGCTGCTAGTCTAAGAGTATCTACTGATGGGGGGGACCACGTGTTCAGTCAGGATCGCTCGCGGGTAAAGGCTGCTAGTCGAAGAGAATCTACTGAAGGGGAGACCCTGTGTTCAGTCAGGATCGCTCGCGGGCGAAGGCTGCTAGTCGAAGAGAATCTACTGATGGGGAGACCCCGTGTTCAGTCAGGATCGCTCGCGGGTGAAGGCTGCTAGTCTAAGAGAATCTACTGATGGGGAGACCCCGTGTTCAGTCAGGATCGCTCGCGGGTGAAGGCTGCTAGTCTAAGAGTATCTACTGATGGGGAGACCCCATGTTCAGTCAGGATCGCTCACAGGAAAAGGCTTCTAGTCTAAGAGAATCTACTGATGGGGAGACCCCGTGTTCATTTAGGATCGCTCGCGGTGAAGGCTGCTAGTCTAAGAGAATCTACTGATGGGGAGACCCTGTGTTCAGTCAGGATTGCTCGCGGGTGAAGGCTGCTAGTCTAAGAGAATCTACTGATGGGGAGACCCCGTGTTCAGTCAGGATCGCTCGCGGGTGAAGGCTTCTAGTCTAGGAGAATCTACTGATGGGGAGAACCCGTGTTCAGTCAGAATCACTCGCTGGTGAAGGCTGCTAGTCTAAGAGTATCTACTGATGGGAAGACCCCGTGTTCAGGCAGGATCACTTACGGGTGAAGGCTGCTAGTCTAAGAGAATCTACTGATGGGGAGACCCCATGTTCAAGGCTGCTAGTCTAAGAGAATCTACTGATGGGGAGACCCCGTGTTCAGTCAGGATCGCTCGCGGGTAAAGGCTGCTAGTCTAAGAGTATCTACTGATGGGGAGACCCCGTGTTCAGTCAGGATCGCTTGCGTGTGAAGGCTGCTAGTCTAAGAGTATCTACTGATGGGGGGGACCCCGTGTTCAGTCAGGATCGCTCGCGGGTGAAGGCTGCTAGTCGAAGAGAATCTACTGAAGGGGAGACCCTGTATTCAGTCAGGATCGCTCGCGGGCGAAGGCTGCTAGTCGAAGAGAATCTACTGATGGGGAGACCCCATGTTCAGTCAGGATCGCTCGCGGGTGAAGGCTGCTATTCTAAGAGAATCTACTAATGGGGAGACCCCCTGTTCAGTCAGGATCGCTCGCGGGTGAAGGCTGCTAGTCTAAGAGTATCTACTCATGGGGAGACCCCATGTTCAGTCAGGATCGCTCACGGGTGAAGGCTTCTAGTCTAAGAGAATCTACTGATGGGGAGACCCCGTGTTCATTTAGGATCGCTCGCGGGTGAAGGCTGCTACTCTAAGAGTATCTACTGATGGGGAGACCCCGTGTTCAAGGCTGCTAGTCTAAGAGAATCTACTGATGGGGAGACCCCGTGTTCAGACAGGATCGCTTGTGGGTGAAAGCTGCTAGTCTAAGAGAATCTACTGATGGGGAGACCCCGTGTTCAGTCAGGATCGCTCGCGCGGGGAAGACTGCTAGTCTAAGAGTATCTACTGATGGGGAGACCCTGTGTTCAATCAGGATCGCTCGCGGGTGAAGGCTGCTAGTCTAAGAGAATCTACTGATGGGGAGACCCTGTGTTCAGTCAGGATCGCTCGTGGGTGAAGGCTGCTAGTTTAAGAGAATCTACTGATGGGGAGATCCCGTGTTCATTCAGGATAGCTCGCGGGTGAAGGCTGCTAGTCTAAGAGAATCTACTGATGGGGAGATCCCGTGCTCAGTCAGGATCGCTCGCGGGTGAAGGCTGCTAGTCTAAGAGAATCTACTGATGGGGAGACCAGGTGTTCAGTCAGGATTACTCGTGGGTGAAGGCTGCTAGTCTAAGAGTATCTACTGATGGGGAGACCGTGTGTTCAGGCAGGATCACTCGCGGGTGAAGGCTGCTAGTCTAAGAGAATCTACTGATGGGGGGACCCCATGTTCAAGGCTGCTAGTCTAAGAGAATCTACTGATGGGGAGACCCCGTGTTCAGTCAGGATCGCTCGCGGGTGAAGGTTGCTAGTCTAAGAGTATCTACTGATGGGGAGACCCCGTGTTCAGTCAGGATCGCTCGCGGGCGAAGGCTGCTAGTCGAAGAGAATATACTGATGTGGAAACCCCGTGTTCAGTCAGGATCGCTCGCAGGTGAAGGCTGCTAGTCTAAGAGAATCTACTGATGGGGAGACCCTGTGTTCAGTCAGGATCGCTCGCGGGTGAAGGCTGCTAGTCTAAGAGTATCTACTGATGAGGAGACCCCATGGTCAGTCAGGATCGCTCACGGGTGAAGGCTGCTAGTCTAACAGAATCTACTGATGGGGAGACCCCGTGTACATTCAGGATCAATCGCGGGGGAAGGCTGCTACTCTAAGAGTATCTACTGATGGGGAGACCCCGTGTTCAGTCAGGATCGCTCGCAGCTCAAGGCTGCTAGTCTAAGAGAATCTACTGATGTGGAGACCCCGTGTTCAGTCAGGATCGCTCGCGGGTGAAGGCTGCTAGTCTAAGAGAATCTACTGATGGGGAGACCCCGTGTTCAGTCAGAATTGCTCGCGGGTGAAGACTGCTACTCTAAGAGTATCTACTGATGGGGAGACCCCGTGTACAGTCAGTATCGCTTGCGGGTGAAGGCTGCTAGTCTAAGAGAATCTACTGATGGGGAGACCCCGTGTTCAGTCAGAATTGCTCGCGGGTGAAGACTGCTACTCTAAGAGTATCTACTGATGGGGAGAACCCGTGTTCAAGCAGGATCACTCGCGGGTGAACACCTGCCAGTCTACGAGACCCCGTGTTCAGTCAGGATCGCTCGCGGGTGAGCACCTGCCAGGCTAAGAGCATCTAATGATGGGGAGACCCTGTGTTCAGTCAGGATCCCTCGCAGGTGAATGCTGGTGGTCTAAGAGTATATACTGATGGGGAGACCCCGTGTTCAGTCAGGTTCGCTCGCAGGTGAAGGCTGCTACTCAAAGAGTATTTACTGATGGGGAGACCCCTTATTGAGTCAGGTTCACTTGCGGGTGAAGACTGCTACTCAGAGAGTATTTACTAACAGGGAGACCCCGTGTTCAGTCAGGATCGCTCGCAGTTGAAGGCTGCTAGGCCAAGAGTATTTACTGATGGGGAGACCCCGTGTTCAGGCAGGATCACTCGGAGGGTGAACACCTGCCAGGCTGCGAGACCCCGTGTTCCATCAGGATCGCTCGCGGGTGAAGGCTGCTGGTCTAAGAGTATCTACTGACGGGGAGACCCTGTGTTCAGTAAGGATCGCTCGCGGGTGAAGGCCACTAGTCTAAGAGAATCTACTGATGGGAGACCCCGTGTTCAGTCAGGATCGCTCACGGGTGAAGGCTGCTAGTCTAAGAGAATCTACTGATGGGGAGACCCCGTGTTCAGTCAGGATCCCTCACGGGTGAAGGCTGCTACTCAAAGAGTATCTACTGATGGGGGTACCCCGTGTGCAGTCAGGATCGCTCGCAGGTGAACACCTGCTGGTCTAAGAGCATCTACTGATGGGGAGACCCCATGTTCAGTCAGGATCGCTCACGGGTGAAGGCTGCTACTCTAAGAGTATCTACTGATGGGGAGACCCCGTGTTCAGTCAGGATCGCTCGCGGGTGAAGGCGGCTAGTCTAAGAGTAGCTACTGATGGGGAGACCCCATGTTCAGTCAGGATCGCTCGCGGGTGAAGGCTGCTAGTCTAAGAGAATCTACTGATGGGAAGACCCCGTGTTCAGTCAGGATCGCTCGCGCAGGAAGGCTGCTACTCTAAGAGTATCTACTGATGGGGAGACCCCGTGTTCAGTCAGGATCGCTTGCGGGTGAAGGCGGCTAGTCTAATAGAATCTACTGATGGGGAGACCCCATGTTCAGTCAGGATCGCTCGCGGGTGAATGCTGCTACTCATAGAGTATCTACTGATGGGGAGACCCCGTGTTCAGGCAGGATCACTCGCGGGTGAACACCTGCCAGGCTGCGAGACCCCGTGTTCAGTCAGGATCGCTCGCGGGTGAGCACCTACCAGGCTAAGAGCATCTACTGATGGAGAGACCCCGTGTTCAGTCAGGATCCCTCGCAGGTGAAGGCTGGTGGTCTAAGAGTATATACTGATGTGGAGACCCCGTGTTCAGTCAGGATCGCTCGCAGGTGAAGGCTGCTACTCAAAGAGTATTTACTGATGGGGAGACCCCTTATTGAGTCAGGTTCATTTGCGGGTGAAGACTGCTACTCAGAGATTATTTACTAATGGGGACACCCCGTGTTCAGTCAGGATCGCTCGAGGGTGAAGGCTGCTAGTCTAAGAGTATCTACTGATGGGGAGACCCCATGTTCCGTCAGGATCGCTTGCGGGTGAAGGCTGCTGGTCTAAGAGTATCTACTGATGGGGAGACCCCGTGTTCAGTCAGGATCGCTCGCGGGGGAAGGCTGCTAGTCTAAGAGAATCTAATGATGGGGAGACCCCGTGTTCAATAAATTAAACAAAACTAACTTTATATTTACATTTAATGTACTTGATTTGAACAATAGAGAGATTGGATTAATAATATCTCCACAAATGTTTAAATGTTTCATAAGGAATTCTGACAGAACCATATGTGTTTATATTGAAAGTAACTCAAAGCAGTCAAAGGCGCTGCTTTGCATTACCTAGCATCCAGGCGCTCTTCCATGGATGATACATGGCTTTCCCATGCAACCACGCATGGTTTTTGATGCACACCCTATCCACTAACAATGGGAGACAGGGTTTTGCACAAAAGTACATGCCATGTCAAAGGAGGCGTTAAAAGGGAGAAATACTTTTATTCTCCTAACTTCTCCCACTTTGCATGTGTGCTGTACTGTACAGCACACATCCAAAGTGGGAGAAGTTTAAAAGTTTCTCCCTCCCATTACAAAACCTATGTCAGACTCACGCAGACACCTTTGCACTATGGTGCAAAGGTGTGTGTATGGTGTGACGCAGTCTGATTGTGCACCAGAACTAGTGAGAGATCAGGACAGTGCAATGTCTTTGTAGATACGGTGCTTTCCTCTCCTCGCCCTCTCACGCAACGCAGCAACTTGGGGGCTGCGCTGCGTTGGGTGATATATTTGATAATTTGGGATCAAGAATTGTGGAGAGCGTGCGGCCTCCCCGCTCCCCCGCTCACTCCCTGTGCTCAGAAACACTTGAAGTCCGCCTACCGAAACATGGGGGACATGGACTGAAACCAGTCCCACTGTACTGTGTGTCTTGTCTCTGAACCCAAAAACCAAAAGGAAGGGAAGGGGGGGGTGCTATTGGTGGAACTGGTGTATCATTCCCCCAAAAAGAATTCCTCCGCTCATGAGGCTAAAGAGGGAACTACTGGTAATTAGCTGATTGGAAAAGGATGGCTGATAGAGCACAGACCCTGACCCCGCAGCAGTGAAGGCTGCACCTGGGTCTCTGGGCCGTGCACCACTGGCTGTGGCATTAGTAGAGCAATCATTCTTGACCCGAGAGACATGGATTCCGGCTGGAATCATTCTATCCAGAGATATCACTCCGGGTGAGATGGTGGCACTCATAATCAGGGAGTCAGTCTGCAAACCTTCCTCTGCTCTTACAGACCATCAATTTCATATATACATAGAGTACGATGGATGTTTACTGCTAAACATCACAACACCTCCATTCCAACACGGCAATGCTGCACACTGGTTAACTAGAGGTTGGCTGCTTTTTTATTTGATGAGGTAATTGTGGTTTGTGCTACTGGCGAGGCTGATAAAAGCAGGATGTGTTGAACTACAATCTCATGAGCGAGACTCTTCATTTTACTTTCCTTGGAGTGTTGTGGGGGGGCGCTTCAAGTGGTGACCATAGGGGGCATTGCATTGTTCCAACTCACCTCCTCCGTGTCCATGGTTATTATTTCCTAAAAAGAAGGGAAGGAAAGGAAAATTGAAAATATGCATTTCTCGGTGGACATCTTTGTTGATAATTATTTTTTTAGTTAATACACAACATAAATGACAATTTGGTTTCACTTTTGATACTTTAGAGCAGTCAGTTTCCAGGAGTACTAATTCACTCCCATGCCCTGCAGCACACACTCTCTCAGCACTCGTTGACAATTCAGGGGGTCCCAGTAAACGCATTTTTGACTTTCCTTTCGGTTCCTAAATGCTCCAGCACTGCAAGCAATTCTGATTGTCCAAAACTTGCAAAATTGAGGCGGTGTGAAGTCGATCCATTCCCCTTTCACCAAGGATGTATGCCCCCCTGCTCATGGCAACAAGTCATACTCCCAGCAGATATTATTCTAACTCACCCCCCCACCTGCCCCCCCCCCCCCTCTGCTGTAGCCACTGGGCTCACAGGCCATGCAGATCATGGAACCATGTAGAGTCCTTTGTCTTAAGGTGAGGACAGGAAGACTTGAGGGCAGCTCGGAGTCTCCTGTTTCCAAGAATGCTTGAAACCTGCGGCCCCAAGCAAGTGCTCCATGGAGTTAAAACTGCCCCATTCACTTCCCATCTTGGTTCTGGAGCGGACTACCAAAAGGAAGGGAAGGAGGCATTTTGGAGATGATGTACCAATTCCATAAAAAAGAGACCACCCTTGATAATTGGTTCATTGGAAGAAGATGGCTGAAGGTGGAGATCAGGGAACCGCTCAAACTGCAGATGAGAGAGGGGAGACGATAGGGTGGCCACATTTGGAGCCGAGTGCTGCCCCCTTATAGGGCTGACAAAAAGATGAATTCATCTGAACTGGGGAGAAGGCTGCTTGCTGAGAAAAACAACTTTGTGAACGCTTAGTTCACTTCCTAGGAAAAATAAAAATGTAATTGGAGGATAATAATTTGCAAACTGTGTGACCTTGAAATATGAGGGGCCCATGGCACTATATATATTTGGAGCCTCCACAATGTGACGGCATCTGAAACAAGATAGGCGGAAGGATGTGCCAGAACAGAGCCGAATCACCAGAACAAGACCCAGATATCCTCGCCCCTACCGCAGTGGAAGTTCAGAGTGCTGGACCTATTCCCACACGTTGCAGCAGAAGCATCATGGGGCATATTATTAAGGGACGGCGATAAATAACGCAAAGCGCGCTTAGCGCTTCTTTATTTATCGCCGTCTATCTCTGGAATTTATCGCCCTGGTAGCGCGTTATTAACAACGCGTTTCTCCAGGGCGACAAAAATCCCAGCGATAGCGGGGAAATCGCCGTTTTACAGGGAACTTCGCTGGCACCCTCTTGTTAATAGGGCGAAAAGATTATCTCCGCTTTTTTGGCTTTTAAAGCCAAAAAAGCGGAGATAATGCCCTTGTTAATATGCCCCTAAGTAACTCTTCCATGGCTCGGTTGTTTTGCGCTTTGTTGCATGCAGTGCGAAAAGGCGGTTCCGGTTGGGTTAAGGCTGTTTGCCAATACAGAGAAAACATAATGAAAAAAGCAAAAATGCAAAACGCAAATAGAAAGGTTCTTGCACTCTTCCATTATCAATTATAGTCATAAGCTCGAATTCATTTTGTTATGCAAATTTTCTGTTGATCGATTAACATCGTATCTCAAAAAGATCGATTAATACCATTAGCCAATATAAACAAGCATTTGCAATGCAAACGGTCTCGCCTTTGGGACCTTATATGTATTTAGCTATGCAGCACCTTAGCCTGGGTGCTGGAACATCTACTGTTCTTCATCATGTATACAGCATGCTTCTCTCATGAGAGAGGAGTTGCAGGTCAGGTAGCAGCCGTGCAAGGTTCTCCGACATACACAAAGCAGGTACAATACATTGAGTAGCATGCTTCGTTACGACACAGTGGGCTCAGGCAGCTTTGTGTATGTCGGAGAAGCTTGCATGGCTGCAACCTGAGCTGCAACTGATCTGTAATGAGAGAAGCTTGCAGTCAGCTCTCTTGTGAACACAGTACCATAACACATCAACAGATGCTGAAGTTTACAAGGAATAAACATTCCACGCCCATTCAAATATGAGCATCTTTGCTGAGACTTCAATCAGCTATCAGTATTGCACTAGTAAAAGTACACCACCTCTGCTTAGAAGTTCTGATACTGCCAAATTAAATAAATTACAGACCAGATGCACTAGAAGGGCTGAGACATTCAAAATGTAATCGCTAATCCACCGTTTGAAGACAATAATTTGTTTTGATATAGTGCTTTTTATGACAATTTTGGCTCCATTGGGCACTGTAAATAATAAGATGTTACTTGTACCTAATATACTGACCTCAGTAGGACGGAGGGTGTGGTTTACGCTTCCGGATTTGAAATTGTGGGAAGACAGATCAGGAATGAATGGTGGATGGATGGTTGGGTGAAAAGATGGATGAATGGAAGGATGGATGGATGGATGCGTGAAAAGACGGAGGGGATAAAGTATGGCTAGGTGGGAGAGTGAATACATGGATGAATAGATAAATGCTTAGAAAGCGGCAGGGACTCACTGGTCTTGCTCAGCGCCAAATAGATGTTTGAGTAAACGTGTTCTTTTCGGCTTCGCTCTTAAATGCCATCTGTGCCCATCAGTGCTTGTGCACTAAGTGCACCACAATAGCCAACACAGGCCGGCCTCTCTGGCCCATTTCCTCTCGACTATTTTAAAATAAAGTTTGCCTTGTTGTTTCCCTGTTTAGCACGCACTGTTCATCTGGAGTTTGGCGCTGGTCGCCTTGATAGCGCAAACACTCTTTGCTGGCATGACGTATTTTGTTTCTGAATTTCCACATGTAAAGGGTTTTTTGGGCCTCGCTCGTGTAAGTACGTTTGTTTCCAATTAGATGCTGCTGGCACACGACGCGGGGATCTGAAAAGGAGATACCCAGTGGAAACAAACACAGTCCCCTTAAAATAAACATGCCCGCCCTGGGCACAGCCACGTTGAATGGAGAACAAAGCTGCGTTAACATAAACTCCTTGCAGAGACCAGATCGGTGCAACGGAGAGAACATAGGAACATAACAACTGAGCTACTGTCGCGGCTCTGCCACAGACTCCCTGTGTGAGCCTGAGCAAGGCCAGCAAGGCGCCTGGTAATGTCCGGTTACTTACCGGTAATATTCATTACTCCGAGTCGTAGCCCTCCCCGTCCCAGTCCTAACTAAATGAGCATAGCTCCTCCTACCAGAAACTCCCAAGCAACTAAAAACCCATCCCTTCCCTCCAGGCAACACCGACACCCTGAGGCATATAATCAAGTGACCCGCCTATCCACATCCTGTACCACCAAGCACAAGAAGCCGAACAGGGAGGGAGGGATGGGAACCTGTACTGGGACGGGGAGGGCTACGACTCGGAGTAATGAATATTACCGGTAAGTAACCGGACATTACCTCCTCGTCAGCCCTCCCCGTCCCAGTCCTAACTAAATGAGCAGATACCAAAGCAAGAATCGGCTTCACTCAGTAGCAAAAACAGACTTCAGTAGCACAAGCAGAAAGTCACACAACCTGAGCAGAACGCAACACCGCGTCCCCAAACCCAGGAGACACAGTCCCACCGAACACCCAACGAGCATGGGACAAAAAAGTGCGAGGAGAACACCAAGCAGCAACCCAGCAGAACTCGGCCATGGAAGCCCCCCGGAAGCAAGCCCAGGACTCAGCCACCCCCGAGTCGAACACCCATGAACCGACCCAGGCGCCAACACACCACAAGCCGCATACGCAGGCCCCACAGCCATCGCAGCCACCGACAGAGTAGCCCCAGAAGGCAGTAGACTGCAGCCAGCCAGCCCAAAGGTCACAAAAAAGGAAACTACCCCACAAAAAAGGCACAGCACGAAGGAAGCACACCTCCAGAGCCCGCCCAACGGCCAAACCGGGCAGCCGCACCAGAACCCCAGAAAGAGGATCTGGACAGAAAAACAGGTAAAACCAGATCCCCCAAGCAGAGAAACAAGGAAGGAATCCTGGGAACAAAGGAAGGATCAGGCCGCAGAACAACCCGAACAGGAACAACACGCAAAAAGGGCTCAGAGCAAAGCAAGGAGCCCAACTCCCCCAAACCTTCGAGCCGCGGCAATAGCGACAAGTAAATCACCTTGAACGTCAAACTGCAAAGATACCTCATGTAGAGGCCCAAAAGGAGCCAAGGAACGAAAGACCGGTCACAGGAGGAAACAACCCCACAACAACCGGGACACCCAGGGACCAGAAACTAAACCCAAGGTCCGGCCTAGGACTTGCGAGCTGAAGGGCGCCTGGACTGCCGAACAAACTCAGCCACAGAAGGAGGACACCCCAAAGCCACTAGGTTCAGCCCCACAACAGCCACCCCGCCAGCCGCAGGCGGACCAGACACCCCCAAGACAGAGGGGGAAATGACAGGGGACAAGGGCCTGCCGGCAACCGCCAGCAAGGCCCCACCGCCAACCTCAACCACAGAGGGAACCAAGGCCACCAGGACCAATCCGAAGCCACCAGGACACACGAGGCCCGACCCAGTCCGACCTGCAGCAGGACCCACGGATTCAGAGCAATCTGGGGAAAGCATATAGCAGGCCCTCCCCCCCCCCCATTTGAGAGGAGGTACTTTCAGGGAGGTATGGCCGGAGGCCCGGAAGGACAGGGCAACCACCCGCCAGACAGCATCTGACCGAACCAGAGAACCAACACAATTCAAAGGCAAACCCCGGAGATGCAAACAGGATCACGTCCGGGACTCCAAACCAGGCCAGCAGGACACCAAACACCACCTGCGTCCGGCACAACTCGGACAGGGAGGGAAACACCCCGCTCAGGCGAGCCGCCAACGAGATCAAAAAAACCCCGGCAGATGCAAAGCCCACAGGGACAACAAGCAGGAGACCGCCCACCGGGAGAACAGCAGAGCCAACAAGGCGAGGGAAGCCAACCACGCACTCCAACAGTGGTTGAACAACACACCACCACCGTGCAGTCCGACCGCACCATCACAATCCTCCGGAGGAACCAAGGCAGAAATTGAGTCAACAATTCGAAGACATTCCCGCCTCCAGCACAGGGCACAGCCCCCGCACCGACACCAGAGCCAACACCGTCCCCCAACCCAGGTCGCTGGTAACGGCCATCAGGACCAACCGCTCCCGGGACATAAGGGGTGAGCCCCGTAAGAGGCCATGAACCACCAGCCACCAGGACAACCCCAGGCCAATGGTCACCCCCCCCGGAATCAACAGCTCGCAATCCAGAGACGCCGGATCCCAAAGACCCAGGACATGAGTCACCAGGGGGAACAAGAGCAAACGGGCCCAAGGACAATCACCACAGTAGCAGACAACAGTCCCAAACACGCAGCCGCCGGCGAGCAGTGGAAGACAGTCTATAAAAGCACCAAATGAACATTTTCCACCTCGTCATACTTTGAAAGCATTGGCAGGATACGAACCCTTGTCCTGTATGAGCCTGTGCCATCAGAGGCACAAGACTTGCCATTGAGCTATAGCTCCTCGGTTCCAGGCCACACTCCAACAACCACCTCAGTACGCACAACAGAGCCAGTCCACGGGGCACCCCAGGAGCCCCGGAGCATGCAAAAAACCCACCAAGGGTGCCAACACCCTAGGAGAAGCAGACAGTCCAAAAGGCAATACCTAGAACAGGTAATGAACAACTCCCACACCGAAACGTAGGAACCTCTGTGAAGTCGTATGTACCTGCACATGAAAGCAGGCGACCCGGAGAACCAGAGAAGCCAGGAAACCTCCCACCAACATGAAGGGAAGAAACAACTGAAGCGACACCAGAATGAGGGACCGATGAGGGAGACACAAGGTCACAGCCTTCAAAACCAGGACAGGACGGTAGTCCCTATATGGCTGCAAGATCAGAAACAGGAGTGAGCAAACTCCGCCCCCCCCGACCCAGCCGACCCACCGGCACTCACATCACAGCCCCACTTGGAAACTAAGTCCCGAACACTGTCCAACAGAGCCCGAGACATCGTCAGAGATCAGGGAACAGGGGCAGCACAGAACACATCCACCGGAGGAACACCAAACACGACCCAGCAGCCCAGCCAGACCACCTGCAGGACCCACTGACCACGAACGAACTCCTCCAAAACAGGAAAAAAGACGTGAGGTGAACCCCAACTGGCACCCCCAAAGAACTCCTCACATAGACACCACGAGGAGGGACCAGAAGAAGAGGAAGCACCCTGTTTTACCCCGGGACTTGCGGAAGGAAGGGACACCATAGCCCGAAAGGGCTGGGCCGTCAACGGAGATTGAAACGCCAGCTAAAAAGGCCGCAGAAATCCACAAACTTCCCCACGTGAGAAGAGCGGACCTGAGCCAACAACATCCGCCCCCTGACGATTTTCCAATTAAGGCCTCCAATGGTGCCCCCAAAAAGTTGAAAGCCCGCGAGCAGCAGCCGTCCGAGCAGCATCGCCGTCCAAGGCAGAAGCCACAACTGCCCCAGAGCAGCCAGTGAGGCCCCAGCCGCTGCACCAAAGGACCGAAGGACAAATCCGCCCGGAAACGCAACCGCAGTTCCAACACGGACAAAGAGACAGAGGGATCCACATCCTGCAAGAGCTGCTCAGAAATACCCTGACAGAAGCGACTGAACCAGATAGCCGGCGTAAGCCGCAGACCAAACTGCAAGACCAGAGGCAGCAAAGGAATGCTCCAAGGACCCTTCAACACTTTGGAGCCCAGGATAAGAAGGACCGACGCCACGGACACCACCAGGCTCCCAGACGCCACACCAGCCAGCAGGGATTTTACCCCGGGAACCTCACCATAGCCGGGAACACCTCAGCGAACCCCAGGAAAGGACACCACTCTGCCAGAAACCGGGGAAAGGCCAGTCTTGCAACAACCTTCCCCACCCCCATTAGCACATGTCTCACAGAGCAATGAAAAGGGAGGCATTCAGGCCCCAACAACAGGAAATAGGTGAAAAAAGTCTGACGTTCCACCCACCAAGGGACCAGGGAACCCAAACTGCCCTGAACATGTAGCAGAACACCGTGAAGGCCAGCCATCTGAGACAAACCGAACCTTCCACCACGTCCTCCGAAACCAAGTCCGGATGTCAGCAGAGGCCTCTGCACCACCACCAGGGAAGGAGCAGCAGAAGACCCCGCGAACAGCACCTTCACCACCCAGCGGAGCACACACACATCCGAACCTGTACCATGATGTGAACAGGAGAACAGAGATGCAAGAAAAAAGGGCCAACCAGGGACCGCCACCCGGACCCACTGCCACAGGAACCAGTGCACACCCAGGGAAGTGCCCCTACACACAACTGAGAACCACGGCCCATAATAAAGGGGAGTCCCCAACCAGGGAACACCAGTCGCTAACCCACACGGGGAAAGCGCAACCAAAGGACACAAACCAGCGCACAGCAGGGAAAAACTTAATTGCATTTCGGAATAGCGGTACAGAGCAATATGCTGCTAGAACCTTTTAGGCCATAGCGAAGGGCATCAGAATGTAGACGCAGAGCCCATCCGTCTCCGAAATTCCCACCCAAGAGAGACAGAGCCGCACCGGTAGGGGGAACGGAAACCTCCAGTGGCACCAACAGGCAGCCTTACAATGAGAGGGCTCATACGCCGTCACAGAACCGCAGGTGTCCACGAGGCGCAAAGCGCCCCAATCAAACCAACTCTGTGTCTTGAGTCTCGCCTGGATATCAGAGAACATCGTGTGAAACACAATTACCACGGGAGGTTTGAAACTGACGCATATAACTGCACCAGCAGTGCTCCAACCGCAGATTCCAATGAATGAAGCAGAGACAAGAGCCAAAGAAAGGGGGAACACAGGCACGAATTACGAGACGAGCACCGAGCCCCCGTAACAGACCTCCGAGGAGAAGCCAATCCGCCACGCCCCCAGGCGCGCACAGAAAAGCCAGCCGCGCCTAACACACCTCCCCTCCCTCCCCAGGTGTTCCCGCTAGAGCAGGGAATGAACCCGGAAGAGGGGAAGCCGCAGCAGGGAGCCACTACCCCCAACCAGGCAGTCCGGACCCCGTAACCCCACGTTCCCGCTAAAGCAGGGACTCCACCGTACATGTAAAAGACAGGCACTTAGGGGATTAAAAAACGGCCGCCGAGCAGACCGTTTCACACTTACCCGAAAGGAGGCACCGATCCAGCACCCCCCACGTAGTCTGCCCGGAAGTAATCCGCAGAAAAAACAAACAGGATGTGGATAGGCGGGTCACTTGATTATATGCCTCAGGGTGTGGGTGTGGCCTGGAGGGAAGGGATGGGTTTTTAGTTGCTTGGGAGTTTCTGGTGGGAGGAGCTATGCTCATTTAGTTAGGACTGGGATGGGGAGGGCTGACGAGGAGGTAATGGGGCGCAGGAAACAGGGCTCTTAACGTGGGCCCTGCTTCGCGATTATAAACAAACACTGCTGTCTCCTCCCCGCCACTGACCGCCAAGAACTGTTGCCCCCCCTCCCCTTTGACTATGAACTCTCTCTGCTTTGCTCCCTAGCACCAGCTCCCTGCCACTTACCACCAGTGACTGCTCTGTCAAACCATGCCTGCCCCCTGCCTCTCTGACCACTCATGACTAAATCACAGTTGTCTCACCACTGTCGGACGTCTTCCCCAGTTTTCTGCCACTCCGACTACGAGCGACCCGACCCCCAAGGTGCCTACATTCTGCTTCTTAGGTCTGTACTTAGTGCCCTACCTGCATCACCACTGGTACACGGTCTCCGCCCACACTTGCCTACTCCGGGCATCTTTTCCTGCTCAGTGCTTCCTCGGGACACAACCGGTGCCCACTGCCCGCTACCTTCACCTCCCCTTTTGCCTTAAGTTCTGCGGAGGCAAGAACAAGCAACAAGGAAAACAGCCTCCAGCTGGCTCACTGAGGGCAAAGCCAATTGGGGAAGGGGCTCAAACAGAGGAAAACAGGATGCAAGGCACCACTTACTCCTGTGTCGACACGCGCTCACATAACAGAGCCCTGTGTGTCCTAAACTGCCCACGACACCTTTCATCCCGCACATCTATGCCTCAAATGAAAGCCTGACTTACAGGAACAGCCCAGTCAGTGGCGTGAAACAGACACCACCCTTACCTCGGTCTGGGATCGCGGCGGCCTGGCGGCCGGGGGAAGAGGCGCCAAGTCCTGGTCAGAACTGTCCGTGGGGCTGGAGAGGGGCTCCCAAGACGAGAGCCAAGGGCAAGAGGGGAGGAGACACGCGGACCGCGGGAGAACGCCACTGCTTAGTGAGCGCATGCGTACGATGTAAGGCATCGTGCGCATGCGACACAAAGAGTGCGATTGACCCACCAATCAGAACGCAAACTAGCATTGAAAATGCAATAGGACTCGGATTTACCCGAGACCTATTGCATTTTAAATAGAAGTGCCGGCATGAAAGAAGGCACGAACGGGAGGGGGTGGGGGGTTAGTTGTGGGACAAGAAGTTACAGACTGCGGGAGGGAACGGGGAGAGACAGGGAAACAAAACGAATTTACAAGTAAAGGGGCCGATAGCCTCGGAAGAGCCAAAATGACGTCATGGCAGTTAGGAGGCGGGACTAAGAAGCCAAAAACCAATCAAAATGCAGAATTTTTCATTGAAGCCAATCAAATTTATGGGCGGAAAGTGGGCGGAGCTTCCCCACTATACTGTATACACCATCTCTCCACGAGACAGCGCATGCGCTGCCTAGCCGAGACCTAAAAATGATATAGCATCAATTTTTTACCTGTGCTACATCAACATTTATCCCTGAACTGTGTGACCTGAACCCTAGTGTTTTTGCCTAACCCGTGTACTCACCCTAGTGCAAATGATTTTTGATAATCTAATCACACAACATCATGTTGTTGCCATCTATATTCCACTAATCAGCATTCTGTGCCCTGTTTTCATGCGTCCAATTACTATCAATATCTTTTAATCATACTGAACTGTCAATCCAGCACCTAACATGGCTGCTGGCGGGTAGTGGAAATTTCTGATCCGCATGCTAGATACATAACTTTGTTTACACCTATGGGTACCCATGAGCACTGCTCTGGGTGGTCCACCTTTGGGCACCCATGAACACTACTCTGGGTGGTCCACCTTTGGGCACCCATGAACACTGCTCTGGGTGGTCCACCTTTGGGCACCCATGAACACTACTCTGGGTGGTCCACCTTTGGGCACCCATGAGCACTGCTCTGGGTGGTCCACCTTTGTGCACCTATGAACACTGCTCTGGGTGGTCCACCTTTGTGCACCCATGAACACTGCTCTGGGTGGTCCACCTTTGGGCACCCATGAACACTACTCTGGGTGGTCCACCTTTGGGCACCCATGAGCACTGCTCTGGGTGGTCCACCTTTATGCACCCATGAACACTGCTCTGGGTGGTCCACCTTTGTGCACCCATGAACACAGCTCTGGGAGGTCCACCTTTGGGCACCCATGAACACTGCTCTGGGTGGTCCACCTTTGGGTACCCATGAACACTACTCTTGGTGGTCCACCTTTGGGTATCCATGAACACTACTCTTGGTGGTCCACCTTTGGGTACCCATGAATACTGCTCTGAGTGGTCCACCTTTGGGCATCCATGAGCACTGCTCTGGGTGGTCCACCTTTGGGTACCCTTGAACACTACTCTGGGTGGTCCACCTTTGGGCACCCATGAACACTGCTCTGGGTGGTCCACCTTTGTGCACCCATGAACACTGCTCTGGGTGGTCCACCTTTGTGCACCCATGAACACAGCTCTGGGTGGTCCACCTTTGGGCACCCATGAACACTGCTCTGGGTGCTCCACCTTTGGGTACCCATGAACACTACTCTTGGTGGTCCACCTTTTGGTACCCATGAACACTGCTCTGGGTGGTCCACCTTTGGGCACCCATGAACACTGCTCTGGGTGGTCCACCTTTGGGTACCCATGAACACTACTCTTGGTGGTCCACCTTTGGGTACCCATGAACACTGCTCTGGGTGGTCCGCCTTTGGGTAGCCATGAACACTGCTCGAGGTAGTCCACCGTTGGTACCCATGAACACTGCTCTTGGTGGTCCACCTTTGGGTAACCATGAACACTGCTTGAGGTAATCCACCTTTGGGTACCCATGAACACTGCTCGAGGTAGTCCACCGTTGGTACCCATGAACACTGCTCTGGGTGGTCCACCTTTGGGTACCCATGAACACTGCTCTGGGCGGTCCACCTTTGGGTACCCATGAATACTGCTCTGGTTGGTCCACCTTTGGGCACCCATGAATACTACTATGGGTGGTCCACCATTGGGCACCCATGAACACTGATCTGGGCGGTCCACCTTTGGGGCTGGCTGCTTATGTTTATGAAAACAGAAATCACTGTGTGAAACTTGGGAGTCTCAATATTTGCCCATACAATTGTTTTCAGCCCTAATCCAGCCAATCGCATTGTCTTAAAATTTGAAATTGTGATTCACTCAATTGGCTGGTGAGTTTTAAATACAGAAATATACAAAAGTGATAACCTCTTAAGGCGCCGAAGCACTTTTTCTAATGCTAATATATATATTTTTTAAAATACAGAATGAATTTACATCAAATCAATAAAAGATGCCTTCTTTGTTTATGACAAGTTTGGTTTAAATTCGTCAAGCTGCTCATCTGCAGATGAGAGTAATATTTCCAGTGAGAGATAAAATAGGAATCACATAATGCCCCCTCTTAACATTCTTTCCTGTGGCCAGATCTACATTGACCATGGCATGTCAAACCTTATCTGGCTGAGTTCAGACAATGCCATGTTTTATGGACCTCTGTCCATATATCACAAGTTCATGTATAATATGGATTTCACCATCATAATGGCCACCTCCATCATCACTTTGCAGCTCTTTCCCTGTGTCATGGCCACCAGGGTAATGCAGTAATGAAGGGCCACAGTATGCAGCAGAGCTGTGTAAATCATGGATCAAGACAGGCAAATTGTAAGCTACTTTCTATGGCCGCATTATTCAACCTAGAAACAGCATCTTATGCTGAGATGGGCAGTGAAATCATAATTATAAAGTAAACGCCACTGGCACACAATTACAAAAATACCCTGGCCTTGACCATAATGCTTTGTTTTATCAAAAATCTGCTCCTGAAAGATAAACAAACCATAAATATTCGTATTCAATTAGAGCCCATTGTCGGCTGCACCCCCAAGGGAACAATCCAACATGGGGCTAAGGACATACAGGCCGGATACAGTGCACAGGGTGTCACATGGACGAGAGGCGGGGGTCAAAATAAGATCTGCAGAGGGGTGGGGAAAAGAGGGGCTGCAAATGATGAGGTTGGCCATCCCACAGAAGGGCTGGAGGGAGGGGCTGTGGGGCATGTTGGAGCAGAGGGGTTTCTGGGGGAAAGGACACAGAGAGAGCCAGCAACAGGGTGCCGGATGGCACACACAGTTGCATGTGGAACAGGGACACACGTGGTAGAGTGTGGCGGGTGCACGAAGAGTGCATGTACCTTATATGGCACATACCAAGACTGGTGCTATCTCGTGTTAAAAAGTGGACAAAAACTGCTATAGAGCTTAAAGCCATGTCTCTTGAGTATGGGGTCAGAGCCCTCAATGGAACAACCAAGTCTGACAAGCAGGGGGCACACACTTTTAGTAGGATTAGTAGCTTGAGTCGTATAGACTACATTTGACTGGACTTAAGTCTGTGGCACCTAGTTGATGATATGGAAATAAGGTTAAGAATCGAAAGTGACCATAATCCCTAATGTGCAAGCTTGTTGCCTCCGTGGACTTCTTTGCCCAATCAGGCTAGGCAGAATGCACTATCTCGAGATCTGGCCCTGTCCAACGATAAACAACGACTAAAGTGGCATCAACTAGTGCTGCGGGCCACGATCCCACAGACTGAGAAGGATCTGATCGAAAGCTCCACAGAGATCCTAGCTTTGATCAATGAGGAAGGGGGCCTACGCTTGGTCACTCATGCAAATTCTAACATCTTTGCCCGGCTGTTTACCATTTTACGGCACCTGTGGCTAGAGCCAACCATTGAAACACCCAAGGGCCACGAATACCTGGTTTAATGCAGATTAGCGCGAGCATGCCTTTTCCAGGCAATTACTTCAAATGATGTATCTCTAGTCAGATCGCTAAGGAACCTCTTTAAGCAGACACAGGCAAAGGCAAAGAAGGAGTGGGATGAAGAAAGGTGGTGTCTTTTAAAAGAAGCTTGTAAACATAGGTCCCCGAATAAATGTTGGTCCTTGGTCTCACGGGGTAGTACCGGAGTTGAATTAGCAATCGAGAGTTACATAGCAGTAGAGGAGTGGCATGCCCACTTTTCATCTCTTAACTCTGAGGCCACCAACACCTCATTTACACTCCCATTCCAAACAGTCTATGATGGTAACTTATTTAATCTGGGAGATATCTGCACTCGATCAATTGGTCGCCATAGAGCACCAGGGCCTGATGGTATCCCTGGCGACTTATTTTTACTTGAAAGAGACAGCAGGGCGGAATATATTGGGATACTTTCCAATACCATGCTGGCGGTGCCCCAATTCCAGGGTCTTGGAAAGAGGCCGAAGTGATACCAATATGTAAGAAAGTTGACTGGAATAACCCTATGAACTAAAGGCCCATCAGTCTCATCGATTCAGCCCAGAAGGTCTTCTCCCGAGCTTTGTTGTCGAAGATGCAGGACTGGATAGATGAGCCGAGTATATTGTCACCTTTCCAAGCTGGCTTTAGGCGGAAGATAAGTACTATTGACCAGGTATTTCATTGTCTTCTCCTATTCTGGAAAGCTGTGGTCATAGGGAAAGGGAGCTTTTATGTCACTGTCATCGATTTAAATTGCATTTGATTTAGTGCCCAGAGGCAATCTTTGGTGTGTGTTGTGCGATATGGGCATTTCCCTGGACATTCTAACACTTGTGGGACATCTCCACGAAGACAACTGTGCTAGAGTAAGGTGTGGAATTCAGGGTCAGCTTTCAGAACCTTTTAGTGTGTCCAAGGGTGTCCGCCAAGGATGTTATGTTATGTTATTTCCACTTGTACCGCGCTCGGATACTACAAGAGTGTCCCGGAGCGAGCCTTGAGAGGAGGTGCATGGTCAACTTAGTTAAAAAGGAAAGTTTTCAATTTTTTTTTTAACAGGGCAAGGTCCTGAATACTGCGAAGAGCAAGCGGAAGCGCATTCCAAGCCAGAACTGCCTTCACGCTTAGTGAGCTGCCACCCATCCTTTGTAGCCGGAACCGGGGAACCGTGGGCAGAAGTAGGTGCAAGGAACGGAGTGGTCTTGAAGGGACGTAAAAGGAAAAGCGGTTTTGGAGATAACTTGGACCCAAGGCGTGAAGCGCACGATGGGCTATAACGAGGGATTTAAATTTCACCCGCTCTGCTATAGGCAACCAGTGGAGTGCTCTCAGATGTTGTCTCCCACTATTTCTAGCGGGAATATCGAGCAGGAGCCTGGCAGCCGCATTCTGGACTACCTGCAACCTATTTATCAGATAGCCTGGGATGCCAGCATACAGCGCATTCGCATAATCTATCCGAGATAGAATAAGGGCCCGGGTGACCGTTTCCCTTGCTGCTCTAGGCAGGAGAGGAAGAAATTTTCTGAGAGTTTTTAAAAGCCCGAAACACGTACCGGCAAGCTTCTTGATCTGCGTAGAGAAGGTGAGGTTCTCCTCAAACCATATCCCTAGATTTTTTACAGGGAGGCCAGTCGACACTGGTAGGGCTGAGCCCGGCGGCCAAAGTGTTTCTCTAAAATTGGGAGGAAACTTCCCATAGAGAAGGATTTCGGATTTTTCTTCGTTGCACTTGAGTTGTGCCGAAGACAACCAGTGAAAAACTGAAGTCAGGCATTTTTGGGCAGCATCAACAGAATCCTCATTTTTACTCCAAGTGAACAGAAGCTGGGTGTCATCAGCATAAGCGATGATTTTAGCACCCAGATCCTCTGCCAATTGAACTAGGGGCGTGACATAGATATTAAAGAGGAGAGAGCTCAGGGAAGAACCCTGTGGGACCCCCGTGTCTACATTCTGGGGCAGGGACGAGGCTGGAGGAAGCCAGACCTGCTGCATGTGGTCCTCCAGAAAAGATTTAAGCCAGCACCAGGCCGTACCAGTGATACCTATCTCAGCCAATCTGGTCAGCAATAGTGAATGAGGAACCGTATCAAATGCCGCCGAGAGGTCAAGCAAAATCAATGCTGCCCTCCCACCAGCATCCAAGCATTCCCGGATAATCTCAGAGTCTTGGCCCCCATTCTTCATTCCAGTCCCCTATAATGGAGTGGGGGCAAAGACGGAAATGCGCTACTTGTACGAAGTAAAGGTTTGTGGACGATGAATACATTTCAATATATCACAGGAATGGCGTGAAAGGAGGACACCATCTATAAGCACACCTGGCATGATAACGCCACGAGATAAAAGTGATCACAGGAAGTCAACGAAGAAACTCCATTCTACACGCCGTTGGACTGGAATGAAGACTGGTTCATACTTTTAAGGACTGGTTCAGTGGATCAGTGGACAATCGCCCTCCTCTATCTAAACTTGAGGGCATGTACTTGTCGTCATCTATCAGCGGTTTACCTAAAATCAGAGTTTGCATCTGGATTCTTCCTACCCTTTTCGCCCCTTTATTGGTGTATTTTCCTTGAGCTTTCGCTTTTTCTGTCCTTGTAGGGCTGGTGTTGACTGTAGATTTGGTTTCTCTGCTCTAACAGAACCTTAATTACATATGTATGTCGCGTGGGATGTATATTTACTAACACATAACTAGACGCCAAACACCTTCATGATCAAATCAACACAGTATTGTTGTACACGTGCTAACTAGAGCTCGGACGGCTATTCATTGGATGGTATATTTGTGGTTAGTGCTACTGGCTCTTGTGAAACTAGCATGCGCTGTACTGTGCATTATCCTGAGTGAGGCTCTCCAGGTCATCCCCCTTGGCGCGGGATGTGGGTCCTTCATGTGGTGACCATGAGGCAGCATCGCATTGTTCCAACTCACCTCCAAACCCTCCATGGCCGCCATGATCATCATGATGGTCTGAAAAGGAACAGAAAGCAAAGACATTTCAAATTATGCCTCTAGCTGGACATCTCAGCTCATAATTGTATTCAATTTTAATGCATATTACAAATGAAAATTTCTTTTAATGTTTCATACCAGTTGCACACTTTACTATCCCCTCATCAGCCGTAGAAATGTTAATGCCACACCAGTGAACAACCAAAGCACTGCAACAAGGGAGCCCGACTATCACCCGGGATAGTCTGAGGCGGACTGTAGAAAAGGGCTAGATAGCCTCAAAGAGCCCCGCAACTGATCTGCACCCCTCAAGCAGTGGAGGACAGAGTGACGACTCAAATGACGTCTCAGAGGCCCGCCCAGAAACCGCCCTACCTCTACAAGAGTGCCCAGTCCCCGGACAAGGGGGGTGAACCATCACTCATGCCTCTGGCCCCCCTCATATCTCCTTATCATCACTTGATAGGTCCCTAAATAATGAGCTATGCCTTAAATATTCAAAGAATTGCAAACCTTTTCTGAATGTTACAAGTCTGACTGGGCTGAGGTTATCACATTGCTGTGTGTAGTTTTGCACGGGAGGGGAAAGGCTGGCTGCTGGGCCAGGCGACTTCTCTGTGCTCACACAAACTCTGTCTAAAGGAAGTTCTGCCTCACGCGCTTTGGGCTCCACTTTCACATCTTGGCTCTGGATGCAAGAGAGTGAAGAATAGCTCGCGCGGGTGAAAAGCTTACATGTTTCTTACTCCACGAGGGCCTTTCCTCTCTTTCTCATGAGCTCAGACTAGAACAATTTGCACGGCTCTTTGCTTGAAGTGACATGTTCCCACTAGAAGCCTGGGTGAGAAGCCTATACATGTATGCCTTGCCTTTGCTCGTGGAGCACGCTCCAACCTGATTCGAGGGGAAACATCTGGCTCATTGATTCTAGGGTTCAGATTTTTTTTTGTTTTGTTAATAAAGCATTTCAGACTTTGATTGACGTGTGAGTGTATATCTTTAACAGACCCATCCATGAACTTAGACATGGATTTTTTATTTTTCTCAGTCATGCAAGCACTGAACTGCACTGATCTCATTCTGTGAAAGAGTAACTCACGCCTGGCCATTTTGCACATGTCTAGTGCCTGACCTGAACATGAACGTGTCTGTCAGCCTGACCTTGACTCAGCCTGACAGATGCTCATCATGTCTGCCAAAAGGTGGGGGTGGCCTCTCCCCCGAACACACAGGCCGCTGCTGGCTACACGGCTAAAGCTCTGTAGAGATGTTTGGCGTCATAGTACACTCCAAAGAATACATTTAAAAATAGAACCTTAGTTGTCGTTTTACTTGGGGTCCCCAAGAGGCCCCAGTAGCTGTATTCCACCACAGGAGAACCAGTGTCCAGCAGTGCACACGTATGGCAGTCCATCCATGAGAAGCAGCCCACAGGAGGCGGCCTGTGGTGTCACATCTGCCTGGATACCCTCTTGGGTGACTAGTGTTCTATACAAACCAACATAACATAACATAGCAACCCATCACATCTAATAACATAACACCACATCAAATCACATAACATCAAATGACATAACACCACATCACATAACATAACACCACATCACATAACATAACACCACATCACATAACATAACACCACATCACATCACATAACATCAAATGACATAACACCACATCACATAACATAACACCACATCACATAACATAACACCACATCACATAACACCACATCACATAACATAACATAACATAACATCAAATCACATCCCATAACATAACATCACATGACATCACATCAATACAGTTATCTCGGACTACGCTCGGCTCTCGGGTGACTAGTGTGTTATACAAACCAACATAACATAACATAGCAACCCATCACATCTAATAACATAACATAACATAACATAACTCCACATCACATCACATAACATAACACCACATCACATCACATAACATAACATAACATAACATAATATAACATCAAATCACATCCCATAACATAACATCACATGACATCACATCACATCAATACAGTTATCTCGGACTACGCTCTCGGGTGACTAGTGTGTTATACAAACCAACATAACATAACATAACATAGCAACCCATCACATCTAATAACATAACATAACATAACACCACATCACATAACATAACATAACATCACATCACATCACATAACATAACACCACATCACATAACATAATATAACATCAAATCACATCCCATAACATAACATCACATGACATCACATCAATACAGTTATCTCGGACTACGCTCGGCTCTCGGGTGACTAGTGTGTTATACAAACCAACATAACATAACATAGCAACCCATCACATCTAATAACATAACATAACATAACTCCACATCACATCACATCACATAACACCACATCACATAACATAACATCACATCACATAACATAACACCACATCACATAACATAACATAACACCACATCACATAACATAACACCACATCACATAACATAACATAACATCACATAACATAACACCACATCACATCACATAACATAACACCACATCACATAACATAACATAACATCACATCACATAACATAACATAACACCACATCACATAACATAACACCACATTACATAACATAACATAACACCACATCACATAACATAACACCACATCACATAACATAACATAACATCACATAACATAACACCACATCACATCACATAACATAACACCACATCACATAACATAACATAACATCACATCACATAACATAACACCACATCACATCACATAACATAACATCACATCACATAACATAATATAACATCAAATCCCATAACATAACATCACATCACATCAATACAGTTATCTCGGACTATGCTGAAAATAATAATCTCCTGCACATCAGCCAGTAGGGCTTCAGAGCCAACTATAGAACAGAGACCGCCCTGCTAGAGGTCTCGGAGCATATTAGGGAGAAGTTGGATCAGGGGGTAAAGCCATTCTGATCTTATTAGACCTGTCAGCAGCCTTTGATACTGTTCCTCACGTTAGGCTCCTGGACAGTCTATAGGATCTTGGAATAGGCGGCCCCACACTGAAATGGTGTTCTTCCTTCCTAGAGGATAGAAGCCAGGAAGTCTGGACTCCTCCCTTTGCGGCCCCCATTCCCAGTCTGAAGGTTGGAGTTCCTCAGGGCTCTATACTGAGCCCCACTCTCTTCAACCTATATATGTCCCCCTTGGCACCACTGGCGGAAGCTTGTGGCGCAAATTTTTTTTCTTATGCTGATGACACGCTGCTCCTCTTCACCTGCGACAAGGGAATGGACTTTGAGGGCGAGAAGATCAGAACCTGCCTCTCAAAGGTGTTTAAGTGGCTGAGGAGGAACCAATTAAAATGTAATCCAGAGAAATCCAAAATCATCTTTTTTGGTTCCCCGCTTTCGGAAGAGTGGAAACACTGGTGGCCTGGGATATGTCACCTCCTCTTTTAGCACAAAATTCTGTTAAAAATCTGGGCATTATGATGGACGGTACTCTCTCGATGAGATCCCAAGTCCAGTCCGTAGCAGGCACCTGTTTCAGGCATCTGCGTATGATGAGGAAATTTCTCCCCCTTCTGCCACTTGAGCACAGGAAGACCGTAGTACAGGCATTGGTTACTTCCAGACTGGACTATGTCAATGTCTTGTACCTGGGCATTCCTGAGTATCTGCTCAACTGCTTACAGGTGACCCAAAATACAGCCGCCAAAGCGGTTTTCATGCTTAAGCCCAGGACTCGTATATCCCGCACCTCAAGGCATTACACTGGCTCCCAGTAAAAAAGAGGATTCGTTTTAAAGCTCTGGTGCTATTTTTCAAGGCCCTTCACGGGAGAGGCGCAGAGTATCTCAGAAGGAGAGTCACCTATTATGCGCCGCCAAGAACCTTGAGGTCATCCACTTTGAGCCTGGCGGTCGTTCTTTCAGGTTCCAGGGTGCCCAGGCCTGGAACCTTCTTCCGATGACTTTCAGAACTGTGACCGACCTAGCTGTTTTTAAGAAAATGCTTACAACCTGGCTATTCCGCATCTAGCCTAGCTCTCCTCTTTTCTAGTTGCAGTTTAAAACTAGGTCTCCCGTTTTCAGGGGCATCAGCAGGTTTGATAGTCATTTTTCAGCGCCGGGTCACTCTTGTTGAGGAGCTGTGCGCTCTATAAATGCTTTCATTCATTCATCACATCACACCACACCACATCACATAACATAACATAACACCATATCACATCACATAACATAGTATAACATATAACATCAGATCACATCACATCACATGAAATGACATCACACCACACCACATCACATAACATAACACCACATCACATCACATAACATAGCATAACATATACCATCACATCACATCACATAACATTACATGACATGATATGACATCAAATCACACCACACCATATTACATAACACCACATGACATCACATGACATCACACCACATCACATAACATATAATATCACATCCCATAACATAACATCACATGATATCACATCACACCACACCACATCACATCACCGCACACCACATCACATCCCATAACATAGCATAACACCACATCACATAACATATAATATCACATATCATAACATAATATAACATCAAATCACATCCCATAACATAACATCACATGACATCACATCACACCACACCACATCACATCACACCACATCGCATCCCATAACATCACATGACATCCCATAACATGACATGACATGACATCACATAACATATAACATCACATCACATATAACATCACATCACATCACATCAAGTACCGAGAAACATTCTATCCTTGCCTTTTAGCCTTGCAACATTAATTTGAACTTTGCATTTTGGAGAGATGTGTCCTTTGCTTGGAAGCAATTAAGAGTTTACAAAATGTAAGGAGGTAAAACAGAACAAGAGCATGCTCCTGGTGAGCTGCACTTGTCTAGGGTGGAATCTGTGACATAGACATACTGGAAGGCAGTTTGGTATTAATACGGGTGGTAAATGTTTATCATAAAACAGTACAGATTGCTAACTCGTTGAGCTGTGCTGTATCCCCCGCTCTACCGTAAGCTAAGTGGAAAGCTCGCCTGGAAACTTTACTTTCCCCGCTGAATATTTCCTAGAACAGTTCTCGAGTTCCTTTATGTTAAAGACGCATGGCTTAAGTAACCAGACAGTGGCGGCTGGTGACATTTGAAAGTGGTGCGGCGTAAATGTTGGGGATGAGTGGCCTGTGGCGAGCGAGCCCTACTGGCATAAGGGCATTCCACCTTATGAAAATTTTGAAAAAACAGTTGGGAAATGGTGCATTTTTAAGCAAATCTGAGAAAGCAAGAAGGTTAACAAAGCACCTCAGCGTTTCTCTCCTCCACCTTAAAGTCTTGGCTATCCCTCAGCCTCTCTCTCCTCTACCTCCAAGCCTCTGCTGCTCTCTCTCCTCCACCTCCAAGTTTCAGCTATCCCTCGGCCTCTCTCTCTGGCACCTCTAAGGCTCTGCGTTCTCTAAGTCTCTCTTTCCAACTCAAAGGCTCTGCTCTCTCTCATTCTCTCCCTTCTCCACCTACAAGTTTCTGCTCTCCCTCACCCTCTCTCTCCTTCACCTCCGAGTTTCTGCTCTCCCTCAGCCTTTCTCTCCTCCAACTCCAAGCACCCACTCTCCCTCAGTCTCTCGTTCCCAGGACCCTGCTGTCCAACATACCAGGCAAGAAAATGTATACTGTAGTGTATGCATGCCCTTTACACACACACAAAGGAGCCCGAGTATGTAATCTGTAGTTTGGTTGTGTGTAGGTAATCGGAGCCCTTGTCTGTCATCCGACGGATATGTGTCATGGGAGCTAATGAGTTTGAGCATGACTTGAGTGCCTGATCAGAGCTGACTCGCACTCCGAGCCCGTTAGGCGATTTGCATCAGGTCCGAATGAGGAGTAAAGCCCCTGCTGTTGCTCTCTCAGCCGCGACCGTCTCTTAATGTTTGCTTCACAGAGCAGGCTGCGGCCTCTGCTGCAGTGCTGAGTCACATACAGCCAGTGAGGTGATGGGAGTACGGCGCGTGTGGCCCCATCGTTCTTCCGCAAGTTCACGCATGGAAGCATTAGACTTTCGCAGCAGCTCATAGACGTAAGGTGAATGCTGCAGACTATATGATGGAACATAAATATGTTTCTATGAGCATCACTGTGCAGGTGTGTGCAAATGAGTAACTGACGCTGTCGCCGCCACGTGATTAAAGTGGCTAAACCCTGTTTAGGTCCCGCTGTCTCGCTACCGACAGCTTTTTTACTGTGTGTTTTTGGAATCGGCGTCATGGAGGTAACACACATAACCTGAGCCCACCCCTGGAACCGGGCAGGAGTCCCAGGCACAATGCACAGCAGTGGCCTGTTTGAGTATCACAGGGTCTCCCTAATAGACAGTCACATTAAGGCAGTACGGTCCGCCAATTTGAACAACACGATGTCAGTGCTGCCTTAATTAGCCGCTGCCTCTCCAAACGCAGCACTACAATATGTGTCTGAAATAACTGGCAAAAGCGAATCAATATTTTGGGATTCAGACGTTATTTGCAGATAGCATGCAATCAACTAACAGTTGAGCTACTGGAACTCTTAGATTCAAGATGCGATGCGAACTCACGTCTTGCTGAAAATGAAAACATTGTCGGGAGTGAGGTCCATAAAGTCGCGGCTCGCAATACTGGGGGGGGGGGTTTAAAAAATAAAGCAAGAAAACGTACCTGACCCGCGCCGCCCGCCTCTGCTGCTGGAGTCCCACGTTGGCGCCTTTAACGTCTTCTGCGTCACTGGAGTGGCTGGCAACCCCTCTCAGCCAATCCAGACGCTGCTCCAGCAGCGCCAGGATTGGCTTGAGCAGGGATACTCCCCGCCCATTAGGAGACCAGGGGCTGCGGCATGAAGCAACCCTCGCTCTCCTAAGGGGAAGGCTAGTGCGCATGTTCGGGCTGGTCGTAAAAATGACCAGCCCAAAACCGAACATGCGCACTATTGCTGTCCAGTGCGCTGTCACTCAAACCCTGAGTGCTGCCGCAGCCTCACCCCCTTCAGTGTCCCTCGTTCTACGTCTTCTGACGCTAATTCCAATCAGGAGTCCTGATTAGAATTAGCGTCAGTAGAAAGAAGAATTTGTGTTTGTTATTCGTAATTTATTAAAACGATCGATGGATGGCGATGGGGCCGTGGCATTAGTGGGGCAACGCCCCAATGGACGCACCGCCACTGTAACCAGAACAACCTCTCTTCCAGAAAACCAACCTGCCCCGTTCACTTACCCACTTTGCAGTGGTGACGGGGAATTTTGCACCAGCATTTGCACTGACCAACCTTTGGAAACTGTCATTTGGAGGTGAAAGTGGTGGTGCACGTTTGATTTTGTGTGACCTTGTGGTGACATCAGCCCTTCGGTGATTGGTCCGAGTGGCCTGCACCACAACTGATGGAAGCAGTATAAGAAGTGAGCACAGTTTATTGTGGTGACTCAGTGGCCACAAGCCAAGGAGGACTATGGGAAACAAAACCACACTACAGCTGCAGCTTCTAAGCACCACTCTAGGAGTAATCTAACCTAAGATTGATTCTCAGGGCCACCCTACACTGCAGAAAGCAGTAAATAAATAAAGCATATTGTCTTTTTCTCTCCACTATCTCTGCTCTGTGTCCACCTGCCGTGTTACAATCAGGCTCACAGCCAGTGGGAGGATGGGTTGGGGCAGAGGGTTCAGGGGTCACGACAGCCATCTCTCTGATGGACACAACCTCATCCTTCTGTGACATATGTCCCCGTTAGGGGCTCTTTACAATAGTGCCACAGAGGGTCTCTCACAGCAAGATTGCCTCACGATCCATCATGTTTACAACAGGAATCCACCGGTGCAGTGACGCGGTGACCGGATCCATCATGTTTACAACAGGAATCCACTGGTGCAGTGACGCGGTGACAGGATCCATTGTGTTTACAACAGGAATCCACCGGCGCAGTGATGCAGTGACAGGATCCATCGTGTTTACAACAGGAATCCACCAGTGCAGTGAAGCGGTGACAGGATCCATTGTGTTTACAACAGGAATCCACCAGTGCAGTGATGCGGTGACAGGATTCATTGTGTTTACAACAGGAATCCACCGGTGCGGTGACAGGATCCATTGTGTTTACAACAGGAATCCACTGGTGCAGTGACGCGTAGACAGGATTCATTGTGTTTACAACAGGAATCCACCGGTGCAGTGACGTGGTGACAGGATTCATTTTGTTTACAACAGGAATCCACCGGTGCAGTGACGTGGTGACAGGATCCATCGTGTGTTCAACAGGAATCCACCAGTGCAGTGACGCAGTGACAGGATCCATCGTGTGTTCAACAGGAATCCACCGGTGCAGTGACGCAGTGACAGGATCCATTGCGTGTTCAACAGGAGTCCACCGGTGCAGTGACGCAGTGACAGGATTCATCGTGTGTTCAACAGGATTCCACCGGTGCAGTGACGCGGTGACAGGATCCATCGTGTGTTCAACAGGAATCCACCAGCGCAGTGACGTGGTGACACGATCCATTGTGTGTTCAACAGGAATTCACGGGTGTGGTGACAGGATCCATCATGTATTCAACGGGAATCCACCGGTGCAGTGACGCGGTAACAGGATCCATCATGTGTTCAACAGGAATCCACCGGTGCAGTGACGCGGTGACATGATCCATCGTGTGTTCAACAGGAATCCACAGGTGCAGTGATGCGGTGACAGGATCCATCATGTATTCAACAGGAATCCACTGGTGCAGTGACGCGGTGACAGGATCCATCGTGTTTACAGCAGGAATCCACCGATGCGGTGACGGGATCCATCGTGTGTTCAACGGGAATCCACCAGTGCAGTGATGCGGTGACAGGATCCATTGTGTGTTCAACAGGAATCCACCAGTGCAGTGACGCGGTGACAGGATCCATTGTGTGTTCAACAGGAATTCACTGGTGCAGTGACGCGGTGACACGATCCATCATGTGTTCAACAGGAATCCATGGGTGCAGTGACGCAGTGATAGGATCCATCATGTATTCAACAGGAATCCACTGGTGCAGTGACGCGGTGACAGGATCCATTGTGTGTTCAACAGGAATCCACCGTTGCAGTGACACGGTGACACGATCCATCGTGTGTTCAACAGGAATCCACAGGTGCAGTGACGCGGTGACAGGATCCATCGTGTATTCAACAGGAATCCACCGGTTCAGTGACGCAGTGACAGGATCCATCGTGTTTACAGCAGGAATCCACCGATGCAGTGACGCGGTGACAGGATCCATCGTGTGTTCAACAGGAATCCCACGGTGCAGTGACGCGGTGACAGGATCCATCGTGTGTTCAACAGGAATCCACTGGTGCAGTGACGTGGTGACAGGATCCATCGTGTGTTCAACAGGAATCCACTGGTGCAGTGACGCAGTGACAGGATCCATCGTGTGTTCAACAGGAATCCCCCGGTGCAGTGACGCGGTGACAGGATCCATCGTGTGTTCAACAGGAATCCACGGGTTCAGTGACGCGGTGACAGGATCCATCATGTATTCAACAGGAATCCACCGGTGCAGTGACGCGGTGACAGGATTCATCGTGTGTTCAACAGGAATCCACCGGTGTAGTGACGCAGTGACATGATCCATCGTGTGTTCAACAGGAATCCACCGATGCAGTGATGCGGTGACAGGATCCATCATGTGTTCAACAGGAATCCACTGGTGCAGTGACGCGGCGACAGGATCCATCGTGTTTACAGCAGGAATCCACCGGTGCAGTGACGTGGTGACAGGATCCATTGTGTGTTGAACAGGAATCCACCGGTGCAGTGACGTGATGACAGGATCTATCGTGTGTTCGACAGGAATCCACCGATGCAGTGACACAGTGACAGGATCCATCGTGTGTTCAACAGGAATCCACTGGAGCGGTGACAGGATCCATCGTGTGTTCAACAGGAATCCACCGGTGCAGTGACGCGGTGACAGGATCCATTGTGTTTACAACAGGAATCAACTGGTGCAGTGACGCGGTGACAGGATCCATCGTGTTTACAACAGGAATCCACTGGTGCAGTGACATGATCAATGTGAGTCGACTTGTGTTAGAGATTGTAAGACAGCACTGGCTCTAAGTGTACCCTGTCAGCCCTGCTGCTCGAAGAAAAGGGACTCACAGAGCAGACGCACAGTCAATTAGCACAGGTAACAAGCATTGGCAAAGCCTATAGGTCTTGCTAATATTACAGATGCAAAGACATTCACATGTCCACGCCCTTCAAAAGCTGCGACCAGTGCTAAAGTGCTTGTGCTAACTGCCTAAAACATGGTAACATTGGCTTACATGTGATAGGTAAATGTAATTAACTTATATACCCCTAGTAAAGTGCTATAACATATACCCAGGGCTGGTAAATTAAATGCTACTAGTGGGCTAGTCTCAATTATTGTGCCAACCACTCAAGTAGCCCCTTAAAACATGCCTCAGGCCTACCATTGCTGCTTCTTAGCAGTTTTAAACTGCCAATTCGATTTGACAAAATAACCCCTCAGCCAAGCATAAAACTCTCTACTTCTAATATATGTCACCCCAAAGGTAGCCCTTAGACACCCATAAGCCGGGTATATCGCAATTAAAAATTTGGACATGTACTTTTAAGTTTTACATGTCCTGGTTGTGAAATACTACACAAATTGGATTTTTACTACTGTGAGGAACCCTTATCACATAGGATAATATTGTATTACCTTATTACATTTAATAAGTGAGAGTTGTTTATTGAGAGAAAGTATGAAAGTCATGGTTGGTGTCGGAGAAATTGTAATTTAAAATCCTCTTTAATGGTAAAGTTGGATTTAAGTCACAAATTTGAAAATGCCCCTTTAAGTAAGATGGGATTTTCCTGTCCTGAGCATTCAGTCCCTGCTGCCTGTTACTGGGTTACATGACTGAATGTAAATGGCTGTTGGCTTTTATATATTCCTCCCATACAGTCACACAATAGAGGGACTAGGTGTGTCTGGATGTGCCATCTCAGGTATGATAGGGGGCAGAGCTGTGCACAGCCCCACCTACACATCAATAGGCTGAGCCTGGAGCCAAGCTAGAGCCACGGAAGAAAGGCAGGAAATTCAAGCACTTTTGAAAGGGGAGCCTCTGGAAGCTTCTACCCACCACCACGGTCGCCCTCTGTCAGTATTCCGACAACAGGACACCTCCAGCCCAACGGGAACAACCAAATCTGCTCAGCGGGACCCCACCGTCCAGACAGTGACGGTGGGCAGTTTGCGGCACAGAAGACCGCTGCTGCAGTAGTCTTCTGTCTATCACGTATGCATCTAAATACGGCGGGCGGAAGACAGCCAGCTCAACTAAGCACTTGGGCCCGCCACCGCAGCGGGGCGATGGTAAGACCACCAAGATCTAAATCAGGTCCTAAGGTCCTAAAGAGGGATTCTTCACCACGACTTTGGCAGTAGCTCGCTGACAACTACACCTCCTCCTCAGACACTTCCAGCTGCCTTGCCCCACTGTACTTTACCTGCTCAGATATTTTTCTGCAAAGTTTCTTTTACATTTGAAGTTAAGTGTAGACTATGCCCACTCCACTTCATGTATCTGACACATGCTTAATCGAGGTCAGCCATTACTTTTGATTTTGACCCGCTCTCGCTCAATTAGATGTCCGCAGTTGGCGCCTTGATCTTTTAGGTGCTAGATTTCACTTTAAACTGTACAACTTATTAACTCCGGTTCTACTAATTGGATTTTTGACCTTTTGGTGTCAAATATTTAATTAATGTTTACTCTATTTTTCTAAATTGGTATGGTGTTTTTCTTGAATTGTGTTTTTACTCTAATACTCTTTGTGTGCAACATTAATACTTTACACATTCCCTCTAAGTTAAGTCTGACTGCTTTTGTGCCAAGCTACCAGAGGGTTAAGCACAAGTTAATGTAGTGACTTTAGTGGTTCACCCCTGACAGGAAATGTGGCTGTTGCTTGACAAGGGCTCACACCCTCCTCAACAAACAACTCTGTTTCTCGCATAAATGAGTTATGGTCGGCAGGTATGGAAGGTATAGTAGGTAGATATAGTAGACCGTTTTATATTGTAGTGATATTTGCTATGGTAGTTATTCTGAGGTGCACAGTGTAGGTAGATTTAGTAGGTAAGTGGCTATAGTAAGTATCTGTGGTATGTAGATTTGTTAGGTATGTTAGGAGACCTAAAGACTAGCATGTGATGGGGGAAGGAATGATGCAGATAAGCCTTGCTCTCTGTTGCCCACTCATGTCCTTCCTCTGATGGAACAACGCAGCCAGTGGGGCTTTTTAGGTCGAGCCTGTAGGCAGCGCGCAAGCACTGTCGCTATGGCGACAATCTGTTGTGTTTAAAAAAAAAGTCAGAAGGGGCTTTTAGCCCGCCCACACTCACCATTGGTCAATAGTATAATCAGTCTCCTTTGCTGCCTTCTAATTTGGCAGAAGTTGCGACACGTCACTTCCTGTGGCTTATGTGGAGCACCGCTCAACTACAGATTAATTAAGCTTAATTAGTGTCCCTCCCCTGCAAGCGTAGTGATCGAGGTACTATTTCTACTTTGTGAAGTCTACTACTATGACACAATTTGTTTTTTGCCTCTGCTTGTGCATTATAGTGATGTGTTCGTGTTTTTTTTTTACTTTGTGCAGGCTTTAAAAAAGAAACGTTTTTGCTCGCATTTAATCTTTCTTCATGGCAGCAAACTCTTTTGTTTTCTTGGGCCGGCGCCGTGTTTGTGCTTCACTCATCCTCTCCCATGTTCATCCCGCCTCCCCTCTCCCCAGTCAGTTTACCTAATGCTAAATTTGAAATGCTTGCAAATTCCTGTAAGAGCCGGGTGCAGCTTCTGTAAATAAAATAGTTATGAAGCTTGGCTGTTTGTTAAATCCAGTTTCTACCCTTCAAGTAACAAGCATTTGCAATGCAATCGGTCTTGCCTTTGGGCCTTATATGTATTTAGCTATACAGCACATTAGCCTGGCTGCTGAAACATGTACTGTTCTTTAACATGGAGGGAAAGTAAGCACCAAACTGCGTGACACGCCAGGTATGGGAACACATGGAGAGAAATATTGCCTTTTGACTTCCAGAACAGAGATGAAGGTCTCCATTGTTAGTGTGGGAAAAGGGTGGGCACCACTTGAGCCAGTACAAAATAGTACCTGTAGGATTTCATGGGTGCATTTATTTTGAGTGCCAATGGTCGGAATAAGGGTTAAAGGGTGGAATATTTTTTTAGCACCAATTGCCTAATCTTTTCTCACTTTCCAAACATTTTTTACTGGAAAAACTTGACTTCCAACAATTTTATAGTCCATACTGGTGGGTCATCCAACTCTGCCCGTCTGCATTTTCATCTTTATGCCATCTATGCACTACTCAAAGTGTGCTGAACACAGGCAGACATGTGGCACAGATATCCGCTTTTCTGTCAGGGAGGTATCACATTATTAAGACTGTAGGAACTCCTTAGTTCCAGATGGCTTTAAGCAAATTAAATTAACTAGATGCTCCCAGTTGCAGCTGCAGCACATGACGGTGCTTGAGATTTTTGTGTGCTATAATGGAGGTGGGTGGAATAAAGACGTTTTTTCCCATAAACTGTGCTCTCCTTTCACTCCTATATGCACGTTAGACAGGCAGCTGCGTTAAGCTTTTTGAACGGCAAGAGCTGTAGCATGCAAAGTGACCCTGTTTTAAAGAATTGTTAATTGTTCCAGGTAAACAACCGTGGCAATATTCACGACAAACACAATGAGGTTGGGCCCGTTGAGATACCATCAGTCACTTGACTGTCCAATTAACTCAGACACTCTGGTAATGTAGCCCGTATCTCAGTCTTCACGCATCGCCCGTCACTCTCAGCAGCAGAACAAGCAGCAATTTAAGCACACCCATCCCATGCACCACTACAACCGGCGGTGGAATTGGATAGATGGAAGATAGCACCCCACCCCTGCCCCAATAGAATATCGTCCACTCCCTTTAACAAGTGACACCTTTGACAGCAACCCTCTTTACGTGCTCTAGTCACTCTCGCCCTCAAACTAAGGTGCAACGGACACTACAACCATGGGCACTCACCTGCCAACGGCCGTAGGGCCGCAATAGCACAAACAGTGGGATAGCGGTGCCGGACATGGGTGCGTGGCGGGCATGCTTCAACACGGGCGGGGAGGAGGGTCATGGGAAAACAAATCTACCCAATTCTTCAGCACATGGTTGCCAGCTATAGACATTTTACGAGGACAAAGGTTCTTTTAAACCTCTTGTGCAAATCCATACTGCCGCAGTGGAAAACCAAACGGGATCGATTTTTCTAAAAAGTGGAGCATTTTTCTTCCTAGAGTAATATTTGTCCTCGATGCTGCTTATCAATATGTAAACAGTACTGCCTTCTGCTCACAGTACCATGAATGTTTTCCCGCAACAATGGCGGAGAAGAACAACTAACCTTTTGTTGATGCGGCGGGGATACTGAAAACACTGCAAGAACTACAGAGATTTTTTTATTATTACAAGTTGTCGCCGGATTCACTACAATCTACAGGCTGCTCTGGACGGTGGAAAAGGTGTGCCGAACAACCAAGGAAATCAAACACACACACTCACCCTAACAGTTATTGGCTGCACCGGTGCTGCCATCGGTCAATGCTACCTCCTGCACGACCATGCCAGTTTCAAGTGGTTTGCAGTTGTATTGTATCAAAATAAAGGCAGCTCTGAAACCTATTGCACAAGCCAGTGAGGCATGTAAAGCATTACGGTACGAGAATGGAGTGCAGCCCCTCACCCCTCCTACACTGACCTCGAGCTCCTTCCACCAGGAATGGCGTGCGCTGCCAGTGACAATTAACTTCCAGTCTGAAGTTAAACAAAACAAGAGGCAGAGGCAGACCTTTGGCGCGCATGCGCACAGGGCCGGCTTTAGCGCTGGTGGCGCCCTGTGCGACAATGTTTGTTTGCGCCCCCCACGGGCACCCCCCACAGGCTCCCTCACTGCCACACTTTAACAATGCCCCCCCAAGTCTCCATAACCACTCTCTCTCAGATGTATTTAATTAGTTATATAGTGCCACCTATAGCAGTGTAGGGTGTCAAAGCACTTTACATCACACACACATCACACAGAGACAATCAATCATATGTGTGTAAATCAGTGTATAGGAAATGTTACATAAGCCAGAAGACTACAAGGTGAGTCACATGTCATCCATACTGGTAGATAGTATAGTTTAAGAGTGCTTGGTCTGGAGAAGCACAGACTCAGAATTTAAAACATAACCCCATGGTTGGGGGTTACATCTAATAATAAGGATTTTCTTTTTTTACCGATATGAACCCTTTTTGAAACATTAGAATAATGAAGGACGGAGGAAAACATCATAATGCTCCAATCTATACCTTACAGTTTACATGCAGCTCTTTGATGACAGTTATTAGTTCACTGTTTCATGTTAGGATTTTATCATCTACACTGCTAGCAAGAAAGGGATCTCTCTGACAAAAGCACTGACCTATTTAAACTATATGCACTTTGTGATCTGCATGATACACATTCTTTGCAGCAGGCACATTAACTCTCCGTGCTACCATAAAATGAGTTACAACTTCCACTTGACAAAACTCCTTCTCTCTCCAGGAAGAACATTAATCACCGTGTTATCTTGACATTTTTATTTTTGTATGAAATTGCGGAGGCCAGCAATGCAGCAGCAGGTGCTTTTAAAGCCATAAAATACTTCCAAACGCGGCGCCCCCTGGAAGAGTCAGCACCCGGTGCGGTGGCACCGGTCGCACTGCCCTAGAGCCGGCCCTGCATGCGCACGATGTAAAGCATCGCGCGCATGCAAGAGTCTGGACAGGTCAGGCAAAATAGAGTGCGAATGCAGGCAGCCAATCATTTTTATTTATTTAATGAATTTATAAAGCGCCTGAATCACCCCCTGAGGGGTATCTCTGCGCTAGGGACAAAGCTGCTGGCAGGGTGAAATAAAAGGAGTTAAAACAAAGTGGATTTAAGAAGTTTCCTAAAGCGAGGGTAATCAGGACAGAGCCTCACATGGATGGGCAGCTGGTTCCAGTAGAAGGAGTGAGGTATAAAAAGGATTTACCACCTAATCTTGCTCTCCTAATTCTGGGGATATATAGAAGTGATTTGCTTCCTGACCTGAGAGTTCTTGAGGGAGCATAAGGCTTAATCTTCCTAGTAATATAGGATGGGCCTATGTTATGTAAGGTTTTGTAGACTGTGCAGCAAACCTTGAATTTTACGCGCTTGCGAATTGGAAGCCAATGAAGTTTTTGTAATAGAGGGAAGGACGGAGTTTTGAATGGGGAGTTCGTAACAAGTCGCGCGGCAGTATTCTGAACCACCTGTAGCCTGCTGAGGGATGACTCATTGGCAGAGACCAGGAGAGCATTGCAGTAATCGAAACGGCTCATGACCATGGTCTGGATGAGAGTTTTCCGCGTGTAATCAGGCAGAAGTGGAAAAACTCGGCGTAACAGACCCAACACATAAAAGCAAGTGCTAGCAGTGTGAGTGACATGCTCTTTTAATGTTAGCGCACGATCCAGGCGAATGCCCACATTTTTGACTAAAGATTTGGGATTAGGGCACGTGCCAAGCGCTACCGGCCACCAATTCGGGGACCAGAGAAGAGGGGCGTCTCCAAAGAGCATTATCTCTGTTTTACCCACATTAAGCTGTAAGAAATTACTTTTCATCCATTCTGCAATAGCAGCAATTCCTCCCGAGAAAATGGACACGGCCTGGGAAGAAGATTTCTCAAAGAGAAGAGAAGCTGAGTGTTATCAGCATAAGAGATGGGCAGAAAACCATGGGACCTAAGAAGGTTGGCCATGGGGGCAATATAGATGTTGAACAATGTAGGGCTCAAACAAGAGCCCTGAGGAACACCCTTGGTCACTTCCAATGTTTTTGACCGGAAAGGACCCAGATTAACAGTCTGAGTGCGATCGGACAGGAAGCTGGTCATCCACTGCAAAGCCATTCCACCGAGACCAATCTCCTTCAGTCTCCTCAGCAGAATCGAATGTGACACCGTGTCGAATGCTGCGGAAAGGTCCAACAGCACAAGAATGGTGGAGTGGCCACTATCTAAGGTCATTCTGATGTTATCTGTGACCTCGAGTAGGGCCAACTCCGTGCTGTAATTGGGCCTAAAGCCAGATTGAGAGAGGTCCAGGCAGCTATTATTTTCGACATGGGCGGATTGATGTTGATTAATGTATTTTTCTAAGATTTTGCTGAGATGAGGTAATAGAGAGATGGGGCGGAGATTGGATAGATCTTCCATGGAGGCTTTGGTATTTTTTTGAATGGGGATGACCTGAGCTGCCTTCCAGGCCCGTGGAAGATGTCCTACTTCCATGAACATGTTTAATATGGTGCCTACTGGTGAGGATAGTTCGTTGAAAAGGGAGGAGGCAACTTTAGCTGGAATAACATCCATGGGAGAGCCAGATTTGACCGCACGAAGTAGGGCAGCTGCCACCTCATTTGACATAGGGGGAAAACTGTCAAGCACTAGTGAGGTGGTAAAATCATTAGAAGTAGGCGCAGATGTAATCAGTTGTTGACTCCCCAAGTCATAAGGAAAAAAAAGCATTTACAAATGCAATAGGACTCGTATTTACGCGAGTCCTATTGCATTGTAAACAAAAATGCGGGTGTCCAAGAAGGCAGGAATGGGAGTGGGTGGGGGGTGGTGGTGGGCAGAGAAGTCACGGACTGCGGGAGGGAACGGGGGGAGGCAGGGGAACAAAAGAGTTTTGAAAGTAAAGGGGCTGATAGCCATGGAAGGAGAAAAATGACGACATGGTCGTCAGGAGGCGGGACTAACTTGCCGAAAACCAATTACAATACAGCATTTAAGATTTCGGCCAATCAAAAAGATAGGTAAAGCTAGGAGGAAAGTGGGCGGAGCTTCCCCCGCTATACTGTATACACCATCTCTCGACGAGACAGCGCATGCGCTGCCTAGGCGAGACCTAAAAAGTAAAAGAACGCCAGCTTCATAACTTCGAAAAAACTTGCCGATCGTGTGGCAAACCCCCCCCCCCTTTTCTCTCTGCTCACTCATTGTTTGGAGAACATACCACGTCTGACTTAAGGAAACCACACAGCAGATTTGTAACAAAAATGTCGGTAAGTGAGGTCACCTCCTTAATGGATCACCCGGGGAAAGCAGTCTGAAGGCGCTGTGCAGTTTCAATCTAAGGTGAGAACAGGCACTGTATACATGCAGACAAATTATGCACTGCAAAGGCAGGCAGGAAACCCTGGGCTGCGCGACGCGTTTGTTATCTGTTCAACCAGCAAGCACGTCCTGCACAAGAAAACCGTAAAACAGCAACCAATATGTGAGTGTGCCAGCAAAGTCATTGTAAACGCATCAAACAGCACACACTGACTCTAGTGCTGCACCTTTTTTCCCTGCTTCGTGCATTTGCTACTGCTAGTTTATTGAACAAGCCGCCAGTTTGTGTCTCCGAAGAGCTACCTGACCTTATATGCATACAGCTTGCTTGACACAAAGTTACAACACTGAAGAAGAATACAGCGGTAAAACTGCACTATAAAATACATTACTACCATGCATATTAACCACCAAGCATATAATAAACATGACTGCTTACTGGGTCATGATTTTTTAATACAGGTTCACTTGTAAATGATAACACAAAGTATTCATTTATTTGGGAACATGTGCAAAATAAAGCTGGCTGGACATTTCCTGCAGGCCCTGGCATCTGCTACTGAATTAGCTGTAATGCTTGTAGAGCTAGTGAAGTAAGTTATAATGTACTTCTTTCCCTGAGTTTAATTGTCTGGTCTTAAGGCAGGCGATATTTACTAATGTTTCATGTCAGACAATTGTAATAGCTTCAGTATTATACATTTAAAAATGTAAGATTCATCTCCACCAGTGGTGCCAGGATCCCAGTCAGAGGGCAGGAGCTGAAAACATTTTTGGCTGGCCCTAATTTATGTAAAGTGAAGGCAGAGTGTGAAGCATCTTTTATCAACAAATTATGAAAGTAGGATTCTAAAGATACCAATGTGTGAAAAAAATATTTTCATATATTAGTTCTGTCTTTTTTTTGTTTGTTGCTGTGGTGATGTGTTCTGCTTTTTTTGTATTGCTGTTTTTCTGCTACATTTTTGCAATATGATGTGTTGTACTGTGATTATTATCTTGCATTCTGTTTTGACTTGTGCTGCGTTGTGCCCTGTTATGTTTGTATTGTGTTGTCATGTTTCTGTATGTTGTTGTGGTATGTTCTGTTTTTTACTTTATTTATGTCAACAAACGCTGATCTATTTTAAGGCATAAGCAGTACATGCCTTTTAAGCTCTTTTAACAAACCACCGTATGCCTGTGTCTTAAGTGGTAAAATAGCACTGGTCGAGCTCTACAACTAGGTAAGATACCAGTCACCCCAAAACTGTAGCAGAGACTGCTTTAAAGTAATGTTCCTTGGGATCCCTTTATGTGATATATGCCCCATGTCTTACATTAGCCCTTGCATTGCTCATTTTATATGATGTTGCCCAGTTTGTTAGTTCCTTTAAAAGGGTACCTGCATTCTGCAGTGCATTGTGGTGTTTCTTCAGGATTGGTGCTAAACATAAGGCTTCTCTAGTCAGAAGGCAGCCATTTGCAAACGTCAGGGCTTGTGGCTTGTGCCTAAGTGTAAACTTTTAATGTTCAATAAAACAGGGTTGTATTATATTAATATTGTGCATGGTCCCAGTCTGTGCCAAGTACATTGGGAAAGTCCAGTGAAGGCACCCATTGATGCTTGCACAGTTAGGAGCACATCCGTGAAAGATGGACCACAGCTCCACATCTTTCAAGGAAGGGGAACTGGTCTGACTTTAATAGGGGGTCGGTCTTCCATTTCGGATGGATGCATTGTGTGACTTACACCCATCTGCCTGAAAGGTCCCTGGAACCACTGGCCCCCGCAAAACGTACATTCAGGGGAACTAACTGTGTGTGACTTCCTATGTGGCACACTCTCAGTAGGCCTCAAGAGCACCTGTGTCTGCATCAGCAATACAAAGAAGGGAGATGGGGCAAAAGTGTTCCCTTATTTGCGTGGGGTCACAATGTGAGGCAAAAGAGGGAACATCCCTTTGAGGTTGCACAAATAAAAAATGTGCACCCATGTGATTGGATTTACAGTATGGGCTGTAGAAAACATATATGGGCTCTTTCTTCTGTAATAAGCAAGTATTTCAGCGACATTTCAAGTGGCACAAATGCTCATTGAGCCTGAGGGCCACTTCTGTAACATGAGAGTGCCCTATTATTATTACCACCAACCATTTTTAGGTCGAGCCTGGGCAGCGCATGTGTTGCTCTGCGAGGCATGCTGTATTCAGGTAGGGATTTGAAGCTCTGCCCACTCTCCTCCCATATTTTTCATTGGCTTGTGTCATTGTCCTTTGTAAATGCTGGCTTCTGATCCGTTAATCGGCTTGTTAGTCCCTCCTGAGTACCGCCTTGTCTTCATTTGTAACCTCCCATGAGGACTGGCCCTTTTACTTCTGTTGTTACACGGTATGTCTTATTTAGTCTATAAGCACTATTTTCTTTAATGAGTTTCTCATACTGCAGGCACAGCATGCTTTCCTGCAACATTCAGCGCGCACGGGACAATGGCGGCCGCTTCTGTGAAATAAAATAGGTGTTGCATTTGCGAGAGTTTGAGCTATTGGCATTATAACTGACAATGCCTTTTATTTATGTGTTAATTATCAAAATACATAGATAAAAGGCATTCTCCTTTACAATGCCAATAGCTTAAACTCTCAAAAATGCGAGACCTATTGCATTGCAAATGCTTGTTTCTCCAGGTAGCACCCAGTTTAATAACAACATGGTACAGAAGAAAGACGCCTTCCCATGGGGTAAGAAAGTCAAGCAAGAAAATTAAGCTAAAAACATAAAGGGTAGAGATTCAGCAATCTGACTCTTAAGGCTGCTGGCCCCCTCATCCTCTCTAAGCTAATGTCATCGGATGATGATGTACTGTATGGGGACTGTTTGGAGACAGCGGACCCACAATCTCCACTTCAATCTGCTTCACAAATTGTTGCCCTCACCAACCTAACCAGACGAGGCAAAAACTGAAGAAGGACTTCGTAACACACACACAGCTAATACAAACGAATGAAGAACTTGCTATGTGCCACAGTGGACAAGTTGGGAGGGTACTGTGGGACATATTTACAAGGAAGTGCAGGAAGGGACACTTTCGTTTCAGAAGTGGCAGAGCACAGCGTTAAGCCAAGAAGGCTAACGCCGCGGTCCGTCACCTAAATCTTAACTCTGCAGCCGTACGAGCCAGCGAAGGCCTTTGAGGTACCTTCAAAGAGACTCGTTTTAGTTCTTTCACAGTGTCTCTTCATTTTAAAACTGAAGCATTCTCAATATTCTATACTAAGAAACCATAGTTGTTTCTTATTTATCTTACACAACTAACAACCACTGGCAAAGCCAATAGTCCTGTCTTGTTGTAGGAGTAATGTTATTTGTTGTAGTATATATCTGGATGCAATAACAGAAGCAGCAGTCCTGGATTACCAGTCGGGCGGCACACTGTGCTAAGGACATATTTTTAGTTTATGAGTTTTTAAGCCACACCCTTAATTACATTGGCCACGCCCCTTTGAGAGACCTCCTCGTTTTTACATTCCACTTAAAGCCCTGTCTCTGAGGTTGTGTGCACTAGTGCTGCGCTAAAGGGCGGGGCATGGAGGGAAGCTCTGAGGTTGTGTGCGCTAGTGCTGCGCTAAAGGGCGGGGCGTGGAGGGAAGCTCTGAGGTTGTGTGCGCTAGTGCTGCGCTAAAGGGCGGGGCGTGGAGGGAAGCTCTGAGGTTGTGTGCGCTAGTGCTGCGCTAAAGGGCGGGGCGTGGAGGGAAGCTCTGAGGTTGTGTGCGCTAGTGCTGCGCTAAAGGGCGGGGCGTGGAGGGAAGCTCTGAGGTTGTGTGCGCTAGTGCTGCGCTAAAGGGCGGGGCGTGGAGGGAAGCTCTGAGGTTGTGTGCGCTAGTGCTGCGCTAAAGGGCGGGGCGTGGAGGGAAGCTCTGAGGTTGTGTGCGCTAGTGCTGCGCTAAAGGGCGGGGCATGGAGGAAGCTCTGAGGTTGTGTGCGCTAGTGCTGCGCTAAAGGGCGGGGCGTGGAGGGAAGCTCTGAGGTTGTGTGCGCTAGTGCTGCGCTAAAGGGCGGGGCGTGGAGGGAAGCTCTGAGGTTGTGTGCGCTAGTGCTGCGCTAAAGGGCGGGGCGTGGAGGGAAGCTCTGAGGTTGTGTGCGCTAGTGCTGCGCTAAAGGGCGGGGCGTGGAGGGAAGCTCTGAGGTTGTGTGCGCTAGTGCTGCGCTAAAGGGCGGGGCGTGGAGGGAAGCTCTGAGGTTGTGTGCGCTAGTGCTGCGCTAAAGGGCGGGGCGTGGAGGGAAGCTCTGAGGTTGTGTGCGCTAGTGCTGCGCTAAAGGGCGGGGCGTGGAGGGAAGCTCTGAGGTTGTGTGCGCTAGTGCTGCGCTAAAGGGCGGGGCGTGGAGGGAAGCTCTGAGGTTGTGTGCGCTAGTGCTGCGCTAAAGGGCGGGGCGTGGAGGGAAGCTCTGAGGTTGTGTGCGCTAGTGCTGCGCTAAAGGGCGGGGCGTGGAGGGAAGCTCTGAGGTAAGTTGCAAGCTGAATTTAAAGCACATTTTTCTGCTATAAAAAGCTCCTGCAACCAACCAAGTAAAAAACTGATTAAACTGAGTGCTAAGGCTGCGGGGCTGGCCAGCGCTCCGTCAGTCAGCTGACAGTGACACACTGAGTACATTAAAACTGTTAGCTGCAGAGACCCTCGCTGGGGCCTCTCTGCGTGTTTGATCAGACCCCACGCAGGGTAGAGAGAGAGCCTTCGGACTCAAATGATGCTGCATTAATTTGATCCATTTCCAGGGAGGAGGCAGGAGGCGCGGTCGGCTCAGGCCAGGATCCCAATAGCGGTTTCTGCCGCCCGGCTACAGGGGTCCGACCTAGGCTGTGGCAGGGTGTTCGATTCCCTGCCTGTGCCCCAGCCCGGGCCCCCAGGAACTGCTGCTGCCCTGGTAACAGAACTAGTTATGCCCTAAAGGGCAGGAAGCTCTGAAGTCGTGCGATTCCCAGCAGGTTCACAAGTTTGGCCTGTGAGCGGGACATAGCTGCATGTCCAGCATCACTGCTCCTGCTGGACGAGGGGTTTCGGTGCGGAGGACTGTGGCACGAATGCACTGCTTGGCCTTCGGTGCACTACTCTCCTTCATAGGGGGACAGGCAGAGTAGGTGTGTTTAAGGCTAGGGCTGAGTGATCTTTGGAGGGAGGTGTGCTGAAAGAGAAGGAGGGACTACTTTATGTCTTGGATTTCGGCGCATGCACAGATGTAAACCAGCAAGGCTGTCACTCACCTGACAGCTGAGATACCAGATGGTGTCCTGTGGGCTAATCCACCATGTAAGTGCTGCCTGCAAGTCATTGACTGAAATAGGGGCCACATTATATGCGTCATTTGAGTGACAAATCAAAAGAGCAATGGCAGAAGAGGGCTGACCCAAAGTCTCTTTCTATGCATGTAATGTTTTGTATTAGATTTTAGCTCTGGCTTTGGACAGCCTTGGCTATCTCACCAGCTTCATGTTTCATATATTTAATAAATATACATTTATGCACACATATATACAAGGGCTTTCGGTCAGTGCCCTTCATCCATTGGTCTGCTCAAGTCCATTCACATATTGCTTTTACGTCCCCCCCCCCACCCTCCACAGCAGCAGGCCAGCGTTCTCCACCCATTGGCTGCCTTGTACGAAGAATGATGACATTTTGCCAGATTACCTGCTCACAGACACTTAAAAAGTAGCACAGTTCAGTGCCAGGGCTGGTGTGCCGTGGGCACTTGTTATATTTATTTATATGTTGCTAAAATATTTTTGATTATTGGATCAGTTGATCTCATTCAAAGATACCAAATGCGCCTGTCCATGTGCATCACTGGGTGCCAACTTTGAATGTTTATTTAAAATGTTATTACAAAAACATTCAAAGAAAGGCGCTTGTCCATGTGCATGCTCGGGCAGACGTTTGTTAAATGATTTTCTAAAGAAGATTTACAAAACATTAAAAAAACAAGGACTGGCAAGGCCAGTAGGCTGGCAGCCAACGCCAGGACTAATGGTTTTGCCCCTCCTTGCTTAGTGTAGATTGCATCAGTGTGTGTACACAGCTAAAGCTGCCTCTGGCTCAGATCTAAAAACATGCTGCCAAGAACATCAGTAGGTCATGCTGCCAAGAGCATCAGCAGGTCATGCTGGCAGGAACATCAGTAGGTCATGCTGCCAAGAGCATCAGTAGGTCATGCTGCCAAGAGCATCAGTAGGCCATGCTGCCAAGAGCATCAGTAGGCCATGCTGCCAAGAGCATCAGTAGGTCATGCTGCCACAGAACAAATGGATGTACATGTGATCTCACTGTCTTGTTCAGATTAGGCCTCATCACATATTGAGCTAAAAAGAGAGTTTCATAGTAGACAACTGCCCAGCTCAATTGGGTATGTCCGTCTCCTGCTGTAGTGGAAATAAAAATACATAAATAAAGCCACTTCAGGGCTCACCACTGTTTCCATTGTCCTGCCACCGGTTGTAGAAGCAGTTCACATGGGCAGTTATTCATTTACTACAAAGTCCATATATTTTCTCTAAGAGTGCACCTGAGCCCCAGGGTTTGATCACCTGAGCTTTAGTTGTAAGGGCCCCTCCTGCTGAGTGACCCACGCCACTTCTCTGCTTGTTTTGGGATCTGTTCTGAGTGACATGAAATAGACAACCAGAGGGAAGCTCCAGTTGTCTGTGATGACACTTTGGACCTCAAGGTGAAAAACATTCCCGTAATTCACTGTTACTCTGCATAATTCTCTGCATTTAACACATGTCTAAAGTGAACAGTGACTCCCTTGGACATCCAGGTGCTAAAATATAAGGTAGGAAAAAACAGGGGAGCCTATCTATAATTTTGTGCGACCCATGATCATCTGCCCTCGTTTTTAACTGCGACAAGTGCGCAGAGGAGTAACGGCCTCTCCTACCTGTCCCAAATTTAAAACAAATCTGGCCTTCCACCAACCAATCAATCAATCAGGGATTCTTTAAGTGCGCTACTCACCCGCGAGGGACTCAAGGCGCTGGCGGGGGGAGGGGCGCAGCTCCGGTCAGTCAAAGAGCCAGGTCTTGAGTGTCTTCTTGAAGATGTTCAGGGAGGGGCGCGTCTGATGTCAATCGGGAGCTCGTTCCAGGTCTTGGCCGCGATGTAGGAGAAGGTTCTGCCACCCGTTCCTGCCCGCCACTCACCCCCACCGCTCTCTGTGTCTTCCATTCCCTGAAGCTGTGCTCTCTGCTCTCCGCTCTCCAGCGCTGATCTGAAAGGCTTTCAGGGAGCCCAGCCAGAGCAGCCTGGAGTTCTTGTATGAGGCAGCATCAGAGGTAAAGGAGTTCTACTCCCCACTGATGCTGCGTCATGGCAACACAATACTCAATAAATCCATCTGAATCCTGTAATTCCTCCAGTTCAGCATCAAAAATGTTTGCTTTTCAGCAACATGCAACACCCATAAAACAGCTTCTTTTAGATCAAAACAGGACCTCACACATGAGAAATTGCAGGGGGTAACAAAGATTATTTGCAATAATATTAGTGATCTGCCGCTGAATTGTAATATTAAAAAAACACGTCACTATCCCTGAATATTAGATGTAATTACATTTAGAAATTGGACCAGGGTGCCTGTGCTCTGTCAGTGACCTGCCAAAGAGGGCATGAAAGAGCTGAAACTGGATCATAAATTCAAAGATGTCAGGACAGGGCCCCCCAATATGCTTGGCCCAGGGCCCCTGAGATCCTTAAGATCTCCCTGCATGCAGCTCCTAGCAGTCTGGCTATAAGTTCAAAGAAAGCGCTGCGTATCTCACCTGGTGGCGCTGAGGACACCTCCAGGGTCCATAGGGTGACCCCCGCGAGGAGAAGGAGGCAGCCTGCAGCCTTCATGGTGATGCTGGAGAGGCTGCTGAATGCTCCGATGCTAAACCTCTGGCAGGTTTTAAGCTCTCCTTGGGTGGAGTCCTCCTTGTCAATCACCCCTGTACCTCAATCTGGATTCAAGGCAGGTCGAGGCACACCTACATCGATTTGTGGTGGAGTTAAAACTCCCTGCAAGATCACAGGTTCTATTATGGTCCCAGTTTAATCTAATTAAGTAATGCTTTAATTATCAATACCTGTTAATTATTCCATGAGTGAAACTCTCACGGGAAATCGGATTCACAAAGAGATCCCTCGAAGCTGAAATTCCAGAATAGAGCCTCCACCTGGAACAGGTAACATACAGTGGGCAGCGGGAGCACGCAGGGCTCTGGGTTCAAGGTACTGAGTCCCAGCTCCTTGCTTACACGCTGGGTGATCCTGAACAGACTCACTTGGTTGTAATGTTCTGCTTTGAACCCAGCTTGTAAAATGGAGATGGGTGACCAGAGGGCTCAGCCTTCCATCTGGTCTCCTGACTGGTGGCTGGCGCCACTTGGGTCTTGTCCATCGCCAGAGCCTCAGGTCCAGAACGGGGGAGTTTGGTTTGACCAGAAGCTGAGTTTTAATGATCAAGTCACAGCTTTAGCAGGCAGGTGTTTTGGGGTCCTGAAGTCTTTGAAAACTTTTATTGGGCTCCTACCACCATCTGCTCAAAAGACAGTAATCCACGCTTTGGTCATCCTGCGGCTGGATTACTGCAAAAGCTGTATTTGGGTCTCTCCGAGTCACGGCTGCTGAGACTCCAACGGGTTCAGAACTCTCCGGCTCGGCTGCTACTAAATCTTCCAAAGCGGGCTCCCAGGTGCCCAGCGCATCTTAAGCTTCACTGCTTCCAGTGAAGAAAGGTGCTGCTTTTGAAGCCCTCTGTGACTGCTACAGGATTTTCAGGAAGGCTGGTGCAACTTACTTGCATCCTCTTATCACTTCTTAGATCCTCTGAGGCCTCATTAGCTGAGGTGCCGAGGGTGAGGAGAGTCCGGATGGGAGGGAGCTCCTTTGCCTACCTTGCACCCAGCTCTGGAACTCTCTCCCTCTGCAGCTAAGGCAATCTAAGACAGAATTGCTGTTTCGCAAACATTTAAAAACTTGTCTTCTCTCTAACTAGGCATCTGCTGTTCTTGCTCATCTGAGATATCGGTTAGAAGCGTGACCTTAGCGCTGGGAAGCTCCTATTGGAGTAGCTATGCGCTTTGTAAGTCTCTATTATTAATATTATTATTATTAATACTAATATTGCTCTGCTGTCTCTTATCTTAGTTCTGAGGCTCTCAGAACTATCACCTTCGATACCTCTGAGTCTGAGGCGGAGCCTGGGAGGGAGCTTTGCTAAATGAATGCCGTAGAAATAAGTTCTACGTAAAGTCAGTGCTAACTCTACTTAGCCCTGAACCTGCGAGCGGAACATACCAAAGAGAGCGCTTGCTATCTAAAAGTACCTCTGTCAACTGTGTAAAGAGAGGGAAATCTCTGCCTTCTAAAGATCAAACGTGCATTTTAATGTTATTTAAAGTATATTTCAAAATTATAAACCTGAAATATGTACATTTCATGTTATTTGTGAGGTATCTCTGCATTCTAAATGTGAAACGTACATTACAAGTTACTTGAGGGATATCTCTGCTGTGGGGAGAGTGAGCTGGTGAGTCACGCTGTGTGATGCTTGGGCGTCTACAGTTTTGAAACCTGAGACATGTTTCTTCTGTGAAAAAGCTATATCCTATATTGTATATACATCCCAACCAATAGCTCTGCTGTGTGAGGCTTGAGCTTGTCAGCTTTTGAAACCTAAGATGTGCTTCTTCAGTCTGAACGCTATGACCTGGATTACTTGTGTAACATTACAGATACCTCTGCTGTGTGAGGCCTGCATTACTTGTGTAACATTGCAGATACCTCTGCTGTGTGAGGCCTGCATTACCTGTGTAACATTGCAGATACCTCTGCTGTGTGAGGCCTGCATTACTTGTGTAACAGTGCAGATACCTCTGCTGTGTGACGCCTGCATTACTTGTGTAACATTGCAGATACCTCTGCTGTGTGAGGCCTGCATTACCTGTGTAACATTGCAGATACCTCTGCTGTGCGAGGCCTGCATTACTTGTGTAACAGTGCAGATACCTCTGCTGTGCGAGGCCTGCATTACTTGTGTAACATTGCAGATACCTCTGCTCTGTGAGGCCTGCATTACTTGTGTAACAGTGCAGATACCTCTGCTGTGTGAGGCCTGCATTACTTGTGTAACATTGCAGATACCTCTGCTGTGTGAGGCCTGCATTACTTGTGTAACATTGCAGATACCTCTGCTGTGTGAGGCCTGCATTACTTGTGTAACAGTGCGGATACCTCTGCTGTGTGAGGCCTGCATTACTTGTGTAACATTGCGGATACCTCTGCTGTGTGAGGCCTGCATTACTTGTGTAACAGTGCAGATACCTCTGCTGTGTGACATTTACATTACTTGTGTAACATTGTGGATACCTCTGCTGTGTGAGGCCTGCATTACTTGTGTAACAGTGCAGATACCTCTGCTGTGTGAGGCCTGCATTACTTGTGTAACCACGCCAATTCCTGATACCTCTGCGGGGTGAGGCCTGCACTACTTGTGTAACATTGCAGATACCTCTGCTGTGTGAGGCCTGCATTACTTGTGTGATATTGCACATTGCTGATACCTCTACTGTGTGAGGCCTGCATTACTTGTGTAACATTGCGCATTTCTGAAACCTATGCTGTGTGAAGCCTGCATTACTTGTCTAACATTGTGGACACCTTTGCTGTGTGAGGCCTGCATTACTTGTGTATTATGGCAGATAACTCTGCTGTGTGAGGCCTGCATTACTCGTGTGATATTGCTGATATGTCTGCTGTGTGAAGCCTACATTACGTGTGTAACATTGAGGAAACCTCTGCTGCGCGAGGCCTGCATTACTTGTGTAACATTCACTATACCTTTGCTGTGTCGGGCCTGCGTTATTTGTGTAACATTGCAGATACCTCGGCTGTGTGAGTCCTGCATTACTTGTATAACACTGCGGATACCTCTGCTGTGTGAGGCCTGCGTTACTTGTGTAACCCTGCGGACACCTCTACAAAGTGAGACCTGCGCTACTTGTGTAACACTGCAGATATCTCAGCTGTGTGAGGCCTGTATTACTTGTGTAACATAGCTGATAACTCTGCTGTGCAAGGTCTGCATTAGTTTTGTAACACTGCGGATACCGCTGCTGTGTGAAGCCTGGATTTACTTGTGTAACATTGCTGATACTACTATTGTGTCAGGCCTGCGTTACTTGCATTACTTGTGTAACTTTTCTGATACCTCTGCTATGTGAGGCCTGCGTTACTTGTGTGACACTGTGGATAACTCTGCAAAGTGAGACCTGCATTACTTGTGTAACACTGCAGATATCTCAGCTGTATGAGGCCTGCGTTACTTGTGTAACATTGCAGATATCTCTGTTGTGCAAGGCTGCACTACTTGGTAACATGCTGATACCTCTGCTGTGTGGGGCCTGCATTGCTTGTGTAACATTGCTGACACCTGTGCAGTGTAAGGTCTGGATTGCTTGTGTAACACTGCTGAAAGCATTACTGTGTGAGACCTGCATTTCATGTGTAGCATTGGTGATACCTTGGCCGTGTGAGGCCTGCATTACTTGTGCAACATTGCTGATACCTCTGCTGTGTGAGGCCTGTGTTACTTGTGTAACATCGCAGATTTCTGATATCTCTGCTGTGCGAGGCCTGCATTACTCGTGTAACATTGCACATTGCTGATACCTCTGTTGTGTTAGGCGTGCATTACTTGTGTAACATCGCACATTTCTGTAATCTCTGCTGTGTGAGACCCGCATTACATGTGTAGCATTGGTGATACCTTGGCTGTGTGAGGCCTGCATTACTTGTGTAACATTGCACATTGCTGCTACCTCTGCTGTGTGAGGCCTGCATTACTTGTGTAACCACGCCAATTCCTGATACCTCTGCGGGGTGAGGCCTGCATTACTTGTGTAACATTGCAGATACCGCTGCTGTGTGAGTCCTGCATTACTTGTGTGATATTGCACATTGCTGATACCTCTGCTGTGTGAGGCTTGCATTACTTGTGTAACATTGCAGATACCACTGTTGTGTGAGGCCTGCATTACGTGCATACAATTGCAGATACCTCTGCTGTGTGAGGCCTGCGCTACTTGTATAACACTGCGGATATTTCTGTTGTGTGTGGCCTGCATTGCTCATTGTTAGATTTGGGGGTCTCTAGTTGGCAGAGGTAGGTACCTTTGTCCAAATAGGGACCCTTGAATCTAACATTGGTGGTCAGCGGTGAGGATTCTGGACTTGCATTTGTGACTCATGTACAGTGATTGGTGAACACTACTTAGTGAGTGCAGACCAAAAACGCAACCACATACTTTTATAGCATTTTTTCTGGGATTTCCTATTTTTTGCAACTGCCAAGTTTAATCACTATGGAGAAACCAGCATCAGTAGCCTCTGTTGAGTGTGATTGGGAAGAAGAGAGGCTAGAATGCTACACCCTCAAGCAGCTCAGGCAATTCTGCAAAAAGTTTAAAGTGTCCATGACCGGGCTCTCCAGGAAGGACGACCTCCAAAAGGCGCTGAGGGCCTGGGCCGAATTAAGGAGTGCCCCTGTGGAGGGGGCTGAGAATGCAGAAGGGCAGCTGGAGGGGCTATTGGGTCTAGGGGCTGGAAGACCACCTTCCCCAGTAGGTAGCAGTGTTTCTGCCAGAGGACTGTCTCCAGAGGAGTTGGAGGACAGGAAAGAGAGTAGGATGCACGGAATGGAGCTGACCAAGCTCAAGCTGAATGGGCAGTTAGAATTCGAAATGCAAACCAGGAAATTAGCCCTAGAGGAAAAGAAAATGCAGTTTGAACATGAGAAAGTTTTGAGGGAGATGGAATTGAAGGCCAAAAGCTTAGAGATTACTCCCTCTGGTGGCAGTGTACCGCCTGTGGCTGTTGAAGCTAGGGTGTATATTCCCAAAGATGTGTTGAAGGAGTTTTTTAAAAATGATGACATTGGGCAGTGGTTCAAAGCCTATGAGGTAGCCATGTCTTCCCACCGGGTCCCTGAGAAGGATTGGGGAGCGGGGTTGTGGGGACGGTTCCTCAGTGAAGGGCGGGATACCTTGTTGGATTTGCCCTCTGAAGTCTATAATTCGTACAGCCACATGAAGGATGCCTTAATGACTAGGTATGGTTTGACCCCTGAGCTTTATAGGCAAAGGTTCAGGAACTGTAGTAAGATTGAAAGCAGTACCTGGGTTGAATATGTGACCTTCTTTTGCAGAGCCTTGGATGGTTGGGTAAAGGGTAGCAAAGCGACTGATTTTCAGGCGCTCTTTGATTTGATTTCATGGGAGCACTTGTCCAGTAATTGCTTTCCTGAGCTACGCCAGCACCTGATTGATAGTAAGCTGACTAACCCTAGGCAGCTTGCTGAGGAGGCGGACCGCTGGGTGAGTACCCGGGTCCACAAGGGTCACGTGGGAGACTCCGCCAAGGGTGGGCAGGGTCCCCAGCAGAAGAGTGGGGGGGACAAGGGTAAACAGAGGGAGTTCCATAAAGGGCCCCAAAGTAGACCCCAAGGGAACCAAGGGAAAGGTTCCCAGCCTCCCCTGAGAAGAAGCCAGTGGCCCTGACAGGCCCCCTGTTCACCAGGGACCACTGGTATGTTACAAGTGTGGCGCCCCTGGCCACAAGGCAAACGATCCTCATTGCCCTTTGCATGGAAAACCAGCACCCACCAGTGCAGTCCCCCGGCAGTTGGCTAGTGTAGCCCTGGGGGAGGAGTTAGGTGCCCAAGGTGGGGGGATCCCACAGTGTTTTCCCTTGTCTCATTAGGAGACTCTGAGATGGTCCCTAGGACCCCGCTGCCTGAGAACACTAAGAAATACAGGCAGTGGGTGACCATCAATGGCCATAGGGTGGAGGCTCTGAGAGACACAGGAGCCAGTGTGACAGCTGTCAAGTGTCACCTGGTGTCTAAAGAGCAGGTTGTCCCTGATGCATTCTATCCGGTTGATGCCGCTGACAACACAGAGAGTCACTGCAAGGTGGCTCAGGTTCCCTTTGAGTGGGGGGGTCTCGGGTACTCTTCAAGTAGCTGTGAGGCCAGCCATGCCTGTTGACTGTTTGTTAGGGAACGATTTGGAGAGCTCACCTTGGGCTAAGGTGGAGCGGAGTGCGCATTTAGAAATGTTGGGCTTGCCTGATTGGGAATGTGTGACCACCCGGTCAATGGCAGCTAAAGGTGTTCAAGAGGACCTGGAGCCTGAGAGGGAGGCCCAGGTGCCTGCCGGAGAGAGAGGAGGCAGGGGGCACGGGAAACCGGCCCCCGAAGTTCCCACGGTCCAGGAGGAGGCAGACCCTGAGGGGGATGCCCTGGAGCCTACAGGGGAACAGGTAGCTGAACTGGGGGACCTACCTGAGCTGACCCATTGGCAGCAAGAAGGAGGACCCTCCAGGGAAGAGTTCTGCGAGGAGCAGAACGCATGCCCCTCTCTCGTGGGTCTGAGGCAACAGGCCACAGACCAGGCAGCAGGTGATCAGTCTGGATCACATTGGATTTACTGGGAGAATGGTCTCATGTATTCAGAGCCTAAGGTTGCTGAGCCTGGGTCAGCCCGTGTGCTGGTGGTACCCCAGCGCTTCAGAGCCTTCCTACTGGGGTTGGCTCATGATGTACCGTTAGCAGGACATCTGGGGCAGGACAAGACCTTTGACAGGCTTGTCACCCATTTCTATTGGCCCCAGATGCGCAGGAGTGCTGCCACTCACTGCAGGACATGCCAGACTTGCCAGGCAAGTGGAAAGAGTGGGAGGAAGCACAAGGCTCCTCTCCAGCCATTCCCTGTGGTCAGCACCCCTTTGAACGGGTGGGTATTGACATTGTGGGGCCACTGGACCCCAAGACAGCCATGGGCAACAGGTTTATCCTGGTCTTGGTGGACCATGCCACCCGGTACCCTGAAGCCATCCCTCTGAGGACAGTGACGGCCCCGTGGTGGGACGGGCACTGATGGGAATTTTCTCACGTGTGGGATTCCCTCAAGAGGTGGTGTCTGACAGAGGTACCAACTTCGTGTCCAAGTACATGAAATCCCTATGGCAGGAGTGCGGTGTAACTTACAAGTTCACCACTCCTTACCACCCTCAAGGAAATGGGCTGGTTGAGAGATTCAACCGGACCCTCAAGGGCATGATTATGGGTCTGGAAGAACCCATGAGGCGTAAATGGGACGTCCTCTTACCATGCCTGTTGTTTGCATACCGGGAGGTGCCACAGAAGTCTCTAGGGTTCAGTCCCTTTGAGCTCCTCTATGGACACCCGGTGCGAGGACCTCTGAGTTTGGTCAAGGAAGGCTGGGAGCAATCTCCCAGGAAACCTCCCCAGGATGTATACAGTTACATGCTGGCCTTCAGGAACCAGACTAGGCGTTTCAGAGAACTTGCTGAGGCAAATCTGGAAGCCAGCCAGTAGGAGATGAAGCGGTGGTACGACCAGAATGCCACTCTGGTAGAGCTTCAGCCTGGTCAGAAAGTGTGGGTCATGGCCCCTGTGGAGCCTTGTGTGCTCCAGGACAGGTGGACCGGCCCTTTTACGGTGGTGGAGCGCAAGAGTCCAGTTACCTATTTGGTGGACTTGCAGTCTCCCAGGAACCCCTTGCGGGTCCTGCATGTGAACCGCTTAAAGCCCCACTGGGAGAGGTCCCAAGTGGGCATGCTCTTAGCTACAGATGATGGAATGGAGGAGGAGACCGAGCCTCTTCCTGACCTCCTGTCAGCCCGAGAGCAAGATGGATCAGTGGAGGGAGTAAACCTCTCTACCTCCCTGACACCTGAGCAGCAGGGTGACTGTCGCCAGCTGTTGGGACAGTTCCCTGACCTTTTCTCCCTGGTTCCCAGTGTCACTCATTGGTGCGTCCATGATGTGGACACTGGGGACAGTCTTCCTGTGAAGCACAAGGCTTACAGGGTGACTGACAGGGTCAGAGCCTGCATCAAGGAGGAGGTCTCCAAGATGTTTGCGCTAGGGGTGATTGAGTCCTCTAACAGCCCTTGGGCCAGCCCAGTGGTCTTGGTTCCAAAGGCTGCCGCGCCTGGTGCCACACCAGAACTCCGGTTCTGTGTGGACTACAGGGGACTCAATTCCGTCACCAGGAATGACGCCCACCCCATCCCCAGAGCTGATGAGCTCATAGATCGGTTAGGGGCTGCGCGGCACCTCAGCAAGTTTGACTTAACGTCTGGGTACTGGCAGATCGCCTTGACTGATGGGGCAAAAGAGAGGTCAGCATTCTCCACACCAGATGGGCACTACCAGTTCCGGGTGATGCCCTTTGGGATGAAGAATGCCCCTGCCACCTTTCAGAGGTTGGTCAACCAGGTGTTGGTTGGACTGGAGGATTTCAGTGCCGCCTACCTGGATGACATCGCAGTGTTCAGTGCCAGTTGGGAAGAACATCTGCGCCACCTCTGGGAAGTGTTGATGGCGCTGCGGAGGGCAGGCCTCACAATCAAGGCAAGTAAGTGCCAGATTGGGCAGGGTTCTGTGGTGTACTTGGGACACCAGGTTGGGAGCGGCCAGGTGGCGCCCCTCCAACCGAAAATTGATACCATTCTGACTTGGGAGCCCCCAAGACCCAGACAGAGGTGAGAGCCTTCCTAGGACTCACCGGGTATTACCGGAGATTCGTCAAGGGGTATGGCAGCATTGTTGCCCCCTTGACAGAGCTGACTTCCAAGAAGCAGCCCAGGAAAGTGATTTGGACTGACGCCTGTCAAAAAGCTTTTGACAGCTTGAAGACTGCCATGTGCACGGCGCCTGTGCTCCAGGCACCCAACTTCTCCAATGAGTTCATTGTTCAGACCGACGCTTCAGAGCATGGTGTAGGGGCTGTTCTATCACAGATCAATGAGGAGGGCCTAGACCAACCTGTAGCCTTCATCAGTAGGAGGTTACTTCCCCGGGAACAGAGATGGAGTGCTATTGAGCGTGAGGCATTTGCTGTGGTCTGGGCACTGAAGAAGCTGAGACCATACCTGTTTGGGACTCACTTCCGGGTTCAGACAGACCACAGGCCCCTCAGATGGTTGATGCAGATGAGGGGTGAAAATCCAAAGCTGTTGAGGTGGTCCATTTCCCTACAGGGGATGGACTTTACGGTGGAACACCGCCCTGGTACAGAACACACCAATGCTGATGGACTGTCCAGATTTTTCCGCCTTAGCGATGAGAACTCCCTAGGGGTAGGATAGTTCTCCCCACATTTCAGCTGGAGGGGACACGTGTTAGACCTGTCATCCTTGGCGTGGGTCTCCCTTCCATTTTTTCGTAATGCCTCCACTGTTGCCGGTATGTTTTTGCTGGACTAGATGCTCATGGGCACTTTGCCGCTGCTAATCAGTGCCAAAGTGCAAGTGCTCCCTATCGTGAATGGATGTATGTATTAGTGACTCCATGATTGGATGATTGGTTTACTTGTCAGTCCCTAGTACCGTGCACTGAGTGTGCCCAGGGCTTGTAAATCCAATGCTGCTGGTGGGCTTGCAGCACGGGTTGTGCCACCCACAGAAGCAGCTTGTAAAGTGTGTCTCAGGCCTGCCATTGCAGAGCCTGTGTGCAGCCTAGGGCTGCCATGTCGACTTGGTGAGTGCACCCACTTACCAGTCCCTAAACCTTCCCTTTACTGCATGTTGGTCACCCCTAAAGTAGGCCCTAGGGCAGGGTGCATTGTAAGTATAAGGTAGGACATGCCCTGGTGTGTGTGGCATGTCCTAATAGTGAATTACAGCCATTTTCGTTTTTCACTATTGCAAGGCTACCTGCTCCCCATAGGCCAGAATGGGCAGACTGACTATTACACCTTATAGTCAGAACTGACCCAGGGAACATGGTAGAAAAACGAATTTAGTATGCCTGAACTCAGGATGATAAAATACATCTTTTAGTGAAGTTGGTTTTAACATTCTGTGTTTGAAAATACCACTTTTAGAAAGTGGGTATTTTCTTGCCTAACTATCCAAGCCTGCCTCTGCTAGGTTGTGTATTCCTTGTCTGGAGATTGAGTGACAGGGGCTGGGGGTGGCTACAGGAGACAGGGTGAGTCAGCACAGGGCTGAATAGAAAGATCTGCATCCAGAGTGGAGGGAGGAGTTGCACCTGGGTCTGAATAGGGCTGTGCCTGCCTTCCACAATGCTGGCTCCACCTCCTGCCGGGCGGCTGAGCACTCTGCCCCACATTCTGAAAGGAAAGAAGGAGTCAGAAAAACAAAGTGCTCCAGGACTGACCAGAACTGGTTTTGGACTAGGCAGAGGCCTCTCTGCCTCCAGAGAACAAAGAGAATCAGGGTATAAGAAGGGCACCCAGACCCCAGGAAGATTAGATCACTTTTGGGAACAAGAAGAAACCTTTGCTGAGGAGCGGAACCAAGAAGAAACTGAGGAGAGACTATCCCTAAGCCTGAAGTGCTGCTTGGCGGATTGGCCTGCAGTGGTTTGCCTGACTGCCAAAGAAAGGAGAAAGGAACTTTTGCTTTTCTGTGACTTTCATCAACTTGTGAAGGATCTCCAAGGGCTTGGAAGAGAGCTTGCCCCCTGATCGAAGTCCCAGAACCATTGGACTTCACCCCCTTTGTGAATTGCTGCTGGAAACTCTGTTTCAGTGGCTACAGAGGTAGGGAGCTGTGACTGACTCTCCCGACCGGCTCGGTGTCCTGTTGGCACCGCATCGAGCAAACGCCTGCCTCTTGCAACGCACGGCCTTGGTCTCACCGACTCCGTCAACGAGCCGCTGCCTGCACCGCATCGAGGGACAACGCGTCCTGCAACGCTTCCATTTTTGCATCGCGGCCGCGACGTTCAGCCGTCCGGCTCGCAAGCCCGTGCCTGCCGCTTCAAGTAAAAGGTACTGTGACCGAGTCTGTCTATGCTGTGTTGGCCCGTCTCTACGCGGTCAGCTGGATTTGTTAGACTCTGTTTGTTCTTTACATCGCAGTAGCTGGAGAAGGCTACAGACTCGCACAGAACCTTGAATTAAGCCTTTTTGATCAGAACTAAGCACTCTTGACAGTATTGTGGATTATTTTTGTCGTTTATGGTCTTGTGATAAATCTATATAAAGTATACCTATTTTTATAAATATATAACCTGTGTGGTGTCCATTTGTAGTGTTGTCACTTGATTCCTGTATGTGTTCACAAATGCTTTACACACTGCCTCTGAACTAAGCCTGTCTCCTCGTGCCAAGCTACCAAGAGGGTGAGCAGGGGTTATTTCGGGAGTGTACCTACTTTCCCTGACTAGACTCAAGGGTCCCTATTTGGACATAGGTACCTACCTCTGCCAACTAGAGACCCCCAAATCTAACACTCATGTAACATTACTGATATTTGTGCTGTGTGAGAACTGCATTACTTGTGTACATTGCAGATACCTCTGCTGTGCAAGACCTGCATTATTTGTGTAACATTGCTGATACTTCTGCTGGGTGAGGCCTCCATTACTTGAGTAACATTCCTGATACCTCTGCTCTATGAGGCCTGCATTGCCTGTGAAACAATGTAGCTACCTCTGCTGTGGAGGCCTGCATTACTTGTGTAACATTACTGATACCTGTGCTGTTTGAGCCCTGTATTGCTAGAGTAACTTTGCTGACAACTCTGCTCTCTAAGGTCTGCCTTACTTTTGTAACATTGTTGATATTTCTGCTGTTCAAGGCCAGCATTACTAGTGTAACATTGCACATGGCTGATACCTCTGATGTCAGGCCTTAATTACTTTTGTAACAATTCAGATACTTCTGCTGTGTGAGGCCTGCATTACAGGTGTAGCATTGCTGATATCTCTGCTGTGTGAAGCCTGTGTTACTTGTGTAAAACTATGGATACCTCTACTGTGCAAAGCCTGCATTACTTGTGTAACATTACGGATTCCTCTGCTGTGCAAGACATTGCTGATACTTCTGCTGGGTGAGGCCTGTATTACTTGTGTAACAATACAGATACCTCTGCTGTGTGAGGCCTGCATTACTTGTGTAACATTACCGATTCCTCTACTGTGCAAAGCCTGCATTACTTGTGTAACATTATGGATTCCTCTGCTGTGAAAGACCTGCATTATTTATTTAACATTGCTGATACTTCTGCTGGGTGAGGCCTGCATTGCTTGTGTAACCTTGTTGATACCTCTGCTGTGCAAGACCTGCAATACTTGTTTAACAGTACTGATACTTCTGCTGGGTGAGGCCTGTATTACTTGGGTAACAATGCAGATACCTCTACTGTGTGAGGCCTGCATTACTTGTGTAACATTTCTGATACCTGTGGTGTTTGAGGCCTGCATTGCTTGAGTAACATTGCTGACACCTCTGCTGTGTAAGGTCTGCCTTACTTGTGTAACATTGCTGATATTTCTGCTGTGTGAGGCCGGCATTACTTGTGTAACATTGCACATGGCTGATACTTCTGCTGTATCAGGCCTGCATTACTTGTGTAACAATTCAGATATGTCTGCTGTGTGAGGCCTGCATCACATATGTAACATTGCCGATACCTCTGCTGTGTGAGGCCTGCATTACATATGTAACATTGCTGATACCTCTGTTGTGTGACTTGTTAACATTGCTGATACCTCTGCTGTGTGAAGCCTGCGTTACTTGTTTAAAAGTATGGATACCTCTACTGTGCAAGGCCTGCATTACTTGTGTAACATTACAGATTTCTCTGCTTTGTGAGCCCTGTGTTACTTGTGTAACATTGCTGATACCTTTGCTGTGTGAGGCCTGTGTTACTTGTGTGACATTGCGGATACCTCTGATGTGCGAGGCCTGCATTACTTGGGTAACATTGCTTATACCTCTGCGAGCTCTGCATTACTTGTGTGAAATTGTGGATACCTGTGCTGTGTTAGGTCTGCATTACTTGCGTAACATTTCATTTACCTCTGCTGTGCAAGGCCTGCATTACGTGTGTAACATTGCTGAATCTTCTTCTGTGCAAGGCCTGCAACACTTGGGTTACATTGCGAATACCTCTGCTGTTTGAGGTGTGCATTACATGTGTACCTTTGTGGATACCTCGGCTGTGTGAGACCTCCATTACTTGTATAACAATGCTGATACCTCTTCTGTGTGAGGCCAGCATTACTTGCATTACTTGTGTGAGGCCTGCATTGCTTGTGTAACATTGCCAATACCTCTGCTGTGTGAGGCCTGCATTGCTTGTGTAACATTGCTGATACCTTTGCTGTGTGAGACCTGCTATTCTTGTGTGACATTGTGGATAACTCTGATGTGTGAGGCCTGCATTACTTGGGTAACATCGCTTATACCTCTGTAAGGCCTGCATTACTTGTGTGACATTGTGGATACCTGTGCTGTGCTAGCTCTGCATTACTTGTGTAACATTTCTTATACCTCTGCTGTGTGAGGCCTGCATTACTTGTGTAACATTGCTTATTCTTCTGCTGTGTGAGGTGTGAATTGTAGGAGAGTAGGATCTGCCTCTTATGGTTACCCCCACTTTTTGCTGATGAACACTTTTTTTCGACCTTAGTCTGGCTGGGGCCCTGCTATCCAGGACCCCAGCCTAGCTCCTTCCTCTCTAAATTGATTCCATGTACCTTAGGTACACCACAGATTGGATTCTGGGGTGCCCTTATAAGTCCCCAGTATATGGTATACTATGTACCCAGGGCATAGGTACCCCAGAGGCCTACCAGGGGCTGAAGCATGTATTGTGCCACCCCTGGAAGGCCATCCAAAATGACACCACAGGACTGCTACTGCAGCCTGGGTAAGGTGGTGCATGCACCCCTTACAGAGATATAGGTTCACTATATCTCACCTATCACTGCACATAGAAACCTATCAGTCACCCCTATGGCAGGCCTTATCAATCCTGAAGGCAGGGTGCTTGGTTATATGTGAGAGGGTGCCCATACATGAGCAGAGCACCCCTGCAGCCTTCGAAATCTCCTCTCCGGGGTTGTCAGTAGTGCAGCCTGACCATATACTCTTAAGTGCATTATATCCCTGTGGTAAATGCTAACTTTGGGATGGCTGCACGGAAACATGTCGTGTTTGGTGTCAAACACCTTGGAATCATACCCCCACACCAGTAACTGGTGTGGGAGTATGATCCCACCCTTCTTGAGGGAGAGACATGGCAGTACCGGTATACCCGGTACCAACTAAACAGAGCCCTGGCATCACAAAATGGATGCTGCAGCCACAGACACGAGTCTGGCCTCCTGCTGCTGACCGAAACTCCGGCAGGGGAGGCCTGGACAATAGGTTTCCTGTCACAGGGAGGTGTAACCACCTCCCAGACAGGCCTTAGTGGATTGGGGCTGGGTGGGTGCACTCTCTGAGTGCTTTGAAGTCCTGCACTGGGGGCACATTTGGTGTCCCTGTGCATACCCCAGTTCAAACCAGTTGCAGGGGCTGCCAGCCCCTGCTCTGGCGTGAAACTGGACAAAGGAAATGGGTGTAGCCACCCCTCTTTCCAAACCCTCCCATAGGTGGGTCCCCAGAGTTAGTCCACCCCTTTCTTTAGTATAAGTAAGGAACCCCTGGCAACAGGACTTTAGATATCCCTGGACGAAACTCTGCAACTGAATCCAGGAACTTCAACGCTCTACTCAAGACTAGAGAACTGAAGAAATCTCCCTTGGGGCAAGGAGTGACTCCCCTGCTTGGCAGGCACCAATGAAGCATTTGCCGGTCTGCATCTCCGAAGCTCCCGCCGGACTCCGAAGTAATTGCAGCCCAGAAAGAGGATTTCCAGACATCTCAGAGACCGACCTGAGTCTCCAGTAAAGCTGAGACCTGCAGCCCTCTTGAGTAGCGTGGAACCGGAACTCCTGGTCACCATGCACATTTGCTAGTGCATCAACTTCTCGACGTCTCTTGAAGTCCTGCTTTGGGTTACTTGTAGCCCAGGCCCCGAGCACCATTTGCACTGAAGATTGTGAGCCTACACTCCACGAGTGTTCCGTGGGCTCGCTTCTTGCATTTCTGCTCGAGGCTCCTTCACGATCCCTGGTCCGTCGACTGGTGGGTCCCTGTGAAGGCAACTCTGATTTTCTTTGGGCTTTCCTGGTTGCTCCAGACCTGCCCTGACTCCCCACCACGTGGTGAGTCCCTCAGACCTTGCTGGTCTGCACCAAAGCATCTTTCTCCTTCCTGCGTGGGTTGCTGTTGCTAAGGCTTGTTGTGTTCAATCCGGACACCAACACTGCAGCACTCGACATCCTTTGTGGGACAGCTCGAATCCAGCTCCTGGTCATCGTCGACATCTCCGGGACCTCGTGGCTGAAGAGTCAAGCTTCACCTCTTTCACCTGAAAACACCCGACATCGGTGGGCATTCGACTATCGTGCCCCTGGTCACTGGCAAGTGACCCAGACTCTGTCCCCTCTGCTTTCAGGTTCTTCTCGACTCCGATCCAGGCTTGGATCTCTTTGGACACTTCGCATTTTCCCGGCAGCAGCACTTCGTTGCAGGCTGCCATTGAAATCGACGACGCGACCGGACCCGACACCATTTGACACCTATGCACCCGGCTTCCCTTGTAGTGTAGCTCCTATTTCCCTAATAGGCTCTGCGCATTGGAATAATATACCCTATAGGCTTGACATAGGACTAAGGTCGAAATGTCCCTATCGAGTATATTAAACTTAATTACTTGTGCCAGCTAGCTCAGAGGGCACTAGAAACTCCTTGACAACAAGAAGGGAGTAGTTTCTGGCAGCTGCAAAACATGACTACTTTGTTTCCCTTTAGAATCAGAACGCGTCCCAGAGTCGTGGAAACAATAGATAACAGTTTCACTCAGCTCAATCGTGCATGCTTAGTTTTCCTCAAAGTTACACAGAAAGAATAGACGGGCGTTTCAATAAAAGGATTGATTGAACAGTCTTGTTTCTCGTGTAAGAGATATGTGCTGTTACGATCACAAGACAGTATGCAAGATAAATAATGTACAGCGTAAGCAGTAGAAATAAATAATACTGCGCTAGCATTATCTTTTAGCATATATTTACTTACATAAATAACATGAGCTAAAAATGCGAGTACTCATACGATGCGTCTCTAAGCTAGATCTACCCCAATGTGCCTAACCTAACCTAGGTGTAGGGAGAGGTAAGAAGTAGGTGAAGTATTCCTTACTACGGTATACTAAGAGTGTGGTAAGTCTAGGATGCCTAGTATACTAAGTATACCTAGTATGCCAAGAGTCCCTCTAGGTTCTAGTCAGCTCCATACCTTAAGAATGAGAGAGGTGGGAATCTCTTTCCGGACTCGAACTCCAACACCCCGCGAGGGAAGTTAGATCACTGGAAGCTGGACTCTCTGCGTGTAGGGATGACAGCGTCTTCTCAGTGCGTCAGGCCGGGATACAGGCTCCTCTGAAGTCGAGGTCTCCTCTGATTTACAAGGGCTAGGGAAGGTATATTTATACCTGAGAGGTACCTCAGAATGTCAGCATTGACGTGAATCGGACAGCGGAAGACGTCATGAATGAACCCCTAAGGTATAATGGTTCATGCATAATAGATGAGTCCTTGAAGAAATCAATAGTCCTGTGCTAGGGAAACTCCCGAAGCCTAAGGGTCTGTTCTTCAAGAACTCGTTGTGACGTTAGGGTGGACGGATGTCAGGGACCATGCCTGTATTTGGAGTGCACGGTTTAATGCCTAAATAAGGACTGGGATTTTATGCCTATATAAGGGCAGGGCGAATTGTGCCGATATAAGGACATGATACAGGAAAACCTATATACGGACACTGTTGGAACCGGGGTTACCGAGTCCGACACGGTAGCATGGCGTGAAGCGGGAAAGGCACGCGAAGGCAATGTGTAAGGCAGTTGTGCAGCACACTCTCACTTTGACTCACAAATGCGAACGCAATAACATGACACCACACCAGGCTTTTGTATTTAAAATCAAGATCTTTTATAAATAAATTAAGTTGGCATCAGATAAGGCAGGTTAATTCAGATCTACATTCAAATTCATTATATTACTCAACTGGTGCACATTTTAAATAAAGCTGCATAGCTCATCAACATTGTAGGCCACTAAGAGGCCGCAGGAATTATCTCCTACACGTAGCACTTAATAATGATCTCAAGGTACGTTAATAAAACATAGGCCTAAACATACAGTTCACTTTAGCATATTCAATTATTTAAAAGAAGGCTTTTCACGTTACATTTAAATAGGCCTGCATTAATCTAGGCGTACCCACATTCAGTACAGTGGGCGTCGCAACTCCAGTACACCTGTAACATAAAATACTTCAACTCTTGGCGGTGTACACTTCAGCTCAACTCCATTAAACACTTTCCCCTTGTGGTAAAGACTTAACAGTTAAAACCATGGCCTAGGCAGTAATTATAATAGGCATCGGCATAAATTATTAAATACTGTGGGCATCATCATTACCTGAATGAACTATGTGGGGAATCTCTCAACATGTCCTGTATTCTGGGGCTTCTAGGTCCCTCAGGGGTTAACTCAGGCCAGGCCCACTCCTCTCTGGGGCCTCGCCTCGTAGGACTAAAATCTTAAGGGTTAATAGTTGCCCCCGGCCCCCAGTGGCGTCTTATGGGCCCTAGGGGCCTCCAGGGCTCACCTGCGGTGTGGGTCGTTGGTCGCGCTTCAGGGCGACTGGCGATCTTCCGGGCCGGCCCGTGTTCTGTAGGGCGGGGCCCGGTCGGGGGTGCCTCGGCCTTCTGGCCGGTGTTGCGGGTCGTTGCGGGGGCCGGTATTGCCTTCCTCCGGCCCCCGGGATCAGGGAGTAACTGTGCGGCACGTTGCGGGGGCCGGGATCACCCTCCTCCGGCCCCCGGGATCAGGGTAAGTGAAGGTGGGGGCTCAGGGTTGCCGGGGAAGGGAGCGGGAGCTGGCAGTCCTCTCCGGCCGGTTCCCCGTCTCCCTCTGCACTGCCGGGGCTCTTCCCGGGCTTCCTTCGGCGCTGGGGGCGTGACTGGGGGCCGGCGCCCAATCGGTGCACGGCCTTCCTGGGTCACGCCGGGCGACCCCTGGTTGCTCGGCAACGGCGTCGGCGGGGCCTGGAGGCCTCGCTGTAGATCGCGCTGGCGATTTCTTGGGCCGCGACGGCGGCGGTGGCAATTCTTTGGCCGCGGCGGTGAGGCAATTCTTTGGCCGCTTCGGCGGCGGGGGCAATTCTTGGGCCGCTTCGGCGGTGGCGACGATTCTTCGGCCGCTTCGGCGGCGGGGGCAATTCTTGGGCCGCTTCGGCGGCGGCGACGATTCTTGGGCCGCTTCGGCGGCGGAGACGATTCTTCGGCCGCGACGGCGGCGGGGGCAATTCTTTGGCCGCTTCGGCGGCGGCGATGATTCTTTGGCCGCGACGGCGGCGATGAGGGCCCAGGGCCCAGTCTCTGGAGGCTTCGGTGAGGGCGCGGACGGCGCTCCTCACCTCACACACCTGAGGGGCTTCCTTTACCTCAGCGCTTCCCCCGGTGAGGGCGCGACGGCGCACCTCACCACACGGTGCCTCTTCTCAGGCGGCCGCGGCGGTGATCTCCTTCATAAGGTCAGTGACCTGAGGGGCAACAGAACGCAGGGTGCACCAGCAGCCTGTGGGCAGGGCTGACTGGCAAAGTACTTGGGGGCAGCCCAGCAACAGGCAATAATGAATAGGGGGTGAAGGTTTAGCGCTTCAGGGTACGGCGCTTTACCTGGTGATCCCCAGTTGGGCAGTTTTAGGCTTTAGGCCTTGCTGGACGGTCAGGCCTCTTCAAGTTAAGGGGTCTTGCGACTGCTTCAGCTTGGTTGCTTCTTAGGCACTTCTGGTTGTAAGTTTCTTGTCAGAAGTTCCTTGTTATAAGTTCCTTGTCAAAGTTTCCTGTCAGAAGTTCCTTCTTATGAGGGGGGGGGGGATGAGTTGGTGGTCTGGGAGTGCTTGGTGTTCCTCCCCGCACGCTGAAGGTGGTTCCCTGGATCCCCTCACACTGGGCAAGGTCAGTGGGTGGTGGGCGTTCCTCAGCTATCTTACTACAGCAGGGCCTCAGCCCTGTCAGCAGGAGTAGTGTAGGTCTCCCCCCTAGGCCCTAAAGCCTATACTCCGGCGGAGGTTCTCCCAGGTTCAGTGGTGCCTCATCAACTGTCTCCAACTGACTAAAAGTTTTCCCTCCAAGCCTTTTATACTCCTATGTCAGGTGACTCTCCCAAAGGCGGCAAAACATAACTCCTCCCACAGCCCGGAAGGTTCTGGAACCTTCTACATGCCTGGCTATGTGGCCCAGAGGCGGGGACGGAATGGATACTGTATCCCTATGTCCCAGCCTGACCCTGGCTACAAGTGTGTATGCGTGTAAGGCCCCTCTGCAGTAGCAGGGGCCTGTGGCAGCCATCTTGAGTGAGTTTCACACATGGTAAAACGGCTAGGGGAAAACGAAAAATTTCGGGGAAAAAGGGCCACGTCCAACACAACCCCCTCCCAGCCAAAAGCCAGGGTAGACAGAACAATTCCTTGATGGGCTTCCCTGCTTCGGGCGAGAAAACTTGGACGCGGGCCTTTTCCCCAGCTGCAGGAAGGTCCTGCAGGTCCTTCTCCACTCTGGAACCCGGTGGTTCCCTCTCTCAAACCTCCCTGGACCAACGAAGCCACCCCACTGGCGCTCTCTAATTGGCTGCAGCCAGGACCGGGCGCTAGGCCGTCCAGATGTCTCTGACCCTGGCTGTCTCACAGAGTGGGGGGCAGTAGCCCCAGGCCCGTTGGCCACTCTCCTTCTCCTCCTTGCAGTTCCAAACTGCCACTGGTCCACCCACCTGGGGTCCGCACCCTCAGGCTGACCAGCAGTCAGGGGCGAGGCTCTCTTCCCCCTACCTCTCCTTCTGGGGTTCCGCCCTCTCCTCCTATGCGGGGCACCCTCAGACCACCCCTCTCTCACTCTTCCAGGGCCGTGACCCTGCATCTGATCCACCAACCCAGGGTCTAAACCCTTAGGTTGCCCCGGTGCCAGAGGTGAGTCCTCCCTTCCTCTGCACCCCCTCCCAGAGTTCAGCACCCTCCCACCTGGAGAAGCACCCCTGGGAGTCAGCTCCGGATGGACACTGCTTACAGACGTCCCTCCCGCCAGGTCAGGCAGCCCCTGAACCTGGCACCCCAGCCCAGGATCTAAATCCTGTGACTGGGCAGACCCCAGAACCCCTGGAGCTCTGAATACATACGCCCGGGTTCTCCTGTCACTGGGGGATCCCCTACCATGGATGGCCCATCGGGACAGCCTAGGCTCCCAACCTGGGGTTCCCTTATGGAACTCTCCAGGCCCTGAGACTGCGGTTGGGGCACCTCGGGACACCTCCCCGTCTCACTCCTTCCTATGGATAGGATGTGAGGCCCTACAACCCGCTCACTATCCTGGGACCTAGCTGGGCTATTCTCCACCTCTCCCACCTCGCTGGGTTGGAAGATCCCTGCACCACTCCCTTCAGGATCACTCCCCAAACTGGCTATCACCTCTCTGGGTAAATAGAATTTGGGCTCCTGTGGAACCCCAGCAGGTACGCTGCCACCATTCATTTTGCCCTGCATCTCCATCTGCAAGGTCCGGAGCTCTAGCTCCTTCAGGCTAAGCTCATGTACAAGCTTCCTTTCCTCCATGGCTAGCCTTGCCTGTTCTCGCTCCCTTTCCATCCTAGCAAGTTCTAATGTTAATCGCCTCTGCTCCCTTCTGTCCTCCAATTCCTCTGGTGACAAACTTCCCCCTGATGCACTACTGCCTGCCCTGGAATGTCTTCCTGGCAACACATTCTCGCTAACATCAATGCGCAGTAGGTCCAGTTCTCCTGGGTTGTCTGTCTCCCCTGCTCCTCATCCCCTCTTCCCTCCGGGTGGGCCATTACCCATGCCCTCAAAGCTTTCTGAAGCACCTCCTTCCTGGCGCCTCGCTTGACGGCCACCCCCTCTCTAGGCAGAACTCCTTGAGCTGTGTCACCGTATACCTTTCTAGGTTGGCTAACTCAAACTCCATCCTCCTAGGTGGGGTCCCAGGCAATTTAAGGAAGGGGTTCTAAACTGTAGGTAACAGGTCTAACGCAGGAATGTACACAATCGGCAATTACCATAGAATTCCTAGCACTTTCATTACAATAGGTGTCTAATTGCGGCGCACACTGAGTCACTGTAGGGTGCTGCACAAGCACCAGTCCTTATCCAACCGCTGAACACCAAATGTTGGAACCGGGGTTACCGAGTCCGACACGGTAGCATGGCGTGAAGCGGGAAAGGCACTGCGAAGGCAATGTGTAAGGCAGTTGTGCAGCACACTCTCACTTTGACTCACAAATGCGAACGCAATAACATGACACCACACCAGGCTTTTGTATTTAAAATCAAGATCTTTTATAAATAAATTAAGTTGGCATCAGATAAGGCAGGTTAATTCAGATCTACATTCAAATTCATTATATTACTCAACTGGTGCACATTTTAAATAAAGCTGCATAGCTCATCAACATTGTAGGCCACTAAGAGGCCGCAGGAATTATCTCCTACATGTAGCACTTAATAATGATCTCAAGGTACGTTAATAAAACATAGGCCTAAACATACAGTTCACTTTAGCATATTCAATTATTTAAAAGAAGGCTTTTCACGTTACATTTAAATAGGCCTGCATTAATCTAGGCGTACCCACATTCAGTACAGTGGGCGTCGCAACTCCAGTACACCTGTAACATAAAATACTTCAACTCTTGGCGGTGTACACTTCAGCTCAACTCCATTAAACACTTTCCCCTTGTGGTAAAGACTTAACAGTTAAAACCATGGCCTAGGCAGTAATTATAATAGGCATCGGCATAAATTATTAAATACTGTGGGCATCATCATTACCTGAATGAACTATGTGGGGAATCTCTCAACATGTCCTGTATTCTGGGGCTTCTAAGTCCCTCAGGGGTTAACTCAGGCCAGGCCCACTCCTCTCTGGGGCCTCGCCTCGTAGGACTAAAATCTTAAGGGTTAATAGTGGCCCCCGGCCCCCAGTGGCGTCTTATGGGCCCTAGGGGCCTCCAGGGCTCACCTGCGGTGTGGGTCGTTGGTCGCGCTTCAGGGCGACTGGCGATCTTCCGGGCCGGCCCGTGTTCTGTAGGGCGGGGCCCGGTCGGGGGTGCCTCGGCCTTCTGGCCGGTGTTGCGGGTCGTTGCGGAGGCCGGTATTGCCTTCCTCCAGCCCCCGGGATCAGGGAGTAACTGTGCGGCATGTTGCGGGGGCCGGGATCACCCTCCTCCGGCCCCCGGGATCAGGGTAAGTGAAGGTGGGGGCTCAGGGTTGCCGGGGAAGGGAGCGGGAGCCGGCAGTCCTCTCCGGCCGGCTCCCCGTCTCCCTCTGCACTGCCGGGGCTCTTCCCGGGCTTCCTTCGGCGCTGGGGGCGTGACTGGGGGCCGGCGCCCAATCGGTGCGCGGCCTTCCTGGGTCACGCCGGGCGACCCCTGGTTGCTCGGCAACGGCGTCGGCGGGGCCTGGAGGCCTCGCTGTAGATCGCGCTGGCGATTTCTTGGGCCGCGACGACGGCGGTGGCAATTCTTTGGCCGCGGCGGTGAGGCGATTCTTTGGCCGCTTCGGCGGCGGGGGCAATTCTTGGGCCGCTTCGGCGGCGGCGACGATTCTTCGGCCGCTTCGGCGGCGGGGCATTCTTGGGCCGCTTCGGCGGCGGAGACGATTCTTCGGCCGCGACGGCGGCGGAGACGATTCTTCGGCCGCGACGGCGGCGGGGGCAATTCTTTGGCCGCGGCGGCGATGATTCTTTGGCCGCGACGGCAGCGATGAGGGCCCAGGGCCCAGTCTCTGGAGGCTTCGGTGAGGGTGCGGACGGCGCTCCTCACCTCACACACCTGAGGGGCTTCCTTTACCTCAGCGCTTCCCCCGGTGAGGGCGTGACGGCGCACCTCACCACACGGTGCCTCTTCTCAGGCGGCGGCGGCCGCGGCGGTGACCTCCTTCATAAGGTCAGTGACCTGAGGGGCAACAGAACGCAGGGTGCACCAGCAGCCTGTGGGCAGGGCTGACTGGCAAAGTACTTGGGGGCAGCCCAGCAACAGGCAATAATGAATAGGGGGTGAAGGTTTAGCGCTTCAGGGTACGGCGCATTACCTGGTGATCCCCAGTTGGGCAGTTTTAGGCTTTAGGCCTTGCTGGACGGTCAGGCCTCCTCAAGTTAAGGGGTCTTGCGACTGCTTCAGCTTGGTTGCTTCTTAGGCGCTTCTGGTTGTAAGTTTCTTGTCAGAAGTTCCTTGTTATAAGTTCCTTGTCAAAGTTTCCTGTCAGAAGTTCCTTCTTATGAGGGGGGGGGGATGAGTTGGCGGTCTGGGAGTGCTTTGTGTTCCTCCCCGCACGCTGAAGATGGTTCCATGGGTCCCCTCACACTGGGCAAGGTCAGTGGGTGGTGGGCGTTCCTCAGCTATCTTACTACAGCAGGGCCTCAGCCATGTCAGCAGCAGTAGTGTAGGTCTCCCCCCTAGGCCCTAAAGCCTATACTCCGGCGGAGGCTCTCCCAGGTTCAGTGGTGCCTCATCAACTGTCTCCAACTGACTAAAAGTTTTCCCTCCAAGCCTTTTATACTCCTAGGTCAGGTGACTCTCCCAAAGGCGGCAAAACATAACTCCTCCCACAGCCCGGAAGGTTCTGGAACCTTCTACATGCCTGGCTATGTGGCCCAGAGGCGGGGACGGAATGGATACTGTATCCCTATGTCCCAGCCTGACCCTGGCTACTAGTGTGTATGCGTGTAAGGCCCCTCTGCAGTAGCAGGGGCCTGTGGCAGCCATCTTGAGTGAGTTTCACACATGGTAAAACGGCTAGGGAAAAACGAAAAATTTCGGGGGAAAAGGGCCACGTCCAACAGACACCCAAAGAGGAATACAACACCCACTCCACTTTCGTGTGTACGATAATAATAAAATGCTAAACATTTAAAATGCTAAACATAAAATGGAGTACCGCATATTGCTAAAAATATTTCTTAAAAGCATTTAAAAAGCATTTAAAAAACCTATTAGAATGCAAGAAGTACTGTACATTTTTAAGCATTGCTTCTTATTTCAGGCATATATTAGAAAATAAAATGCAATCTGAATGTAATAAGCATTAAAAATTACATTTGACAAAAAAATGATCGATAAGTTGTTCAAAATCAAAGTCATTTCATGTCATGGAAAATAATGAAATTTGTAGACAAATAAGATGACAAAGTGTCTGAGGAAGTACCACGAAGTCCGTACTATAAGAATAGTTCTACTTCAAGCAGATTTATTTGCCATGTAGTTCGAAAAATGGTAAAAAAGTTCAATTTGGGAAGAGTTCCAATTGTTTGAAACATGAAGGCCAAATGTTTATTGTGTCTCTGGTACACTGTGGGCTGAATCAGAGTCAGTGTACGGGTCTGGTGTAAACACGAAATCCTCTATTTCTGTAGACAAAATATTGTCCACTGATGTTGGTGACATTTGGAACACCTCGTGTAGCAGATCAATTGCACAGAGATGCGAAGCATCGCCGTCAGCATAGGATGCCATAGCAATGTTCGCGTCCGTTGTTACCTGTGTGCCTGTAGATCCATCTCGAACCTCAGCAGCAGCCGGAAGCGTCTGTGAGATCTCAATGAATGCCTTCATCAGGATTGGTAGCCTCTGGGGACAACACAGAGCATGGGCCGTTATCGGGTCCAGCAGAGTATCGATATCCGTTGGCATAGCTGATAGAAATGTTAGACAGGTGTCTAACATGCATTCTTCACCGCATAGCAGGCATCGTAGAACAGGTAAGATGCAATCTTGCCAGATTGGTCTGAATGACAGGAACCATGTGGTATTGAGTTCCCGTTCTGTATCTCAGCCGAAGTCCTTGCAATTTGAAGATCATATGTTTTTTTGGCCGAGGCCAAAGGCACTGTTTGTGTTGCATCCCACCCGAGGGGCACTAAAAGAACACTGCATCAGCGCGCTCGAGCGCGAAATCCCGACAAACAACTACAACTCCCTTGAGCCTCGGCGGTTCTAACGTCGGTGACGTCAGCACGCGCCCAAGGCGTTTCCTTCATAGAACTCCCGGGGCCTCGGAGAGACGCCGCTTACTCTTCCCGTAAGGAGCCATAGCCGTGAAGGAGAAGAAGGAGGCTGGTAAGGGTGCTTACTGCACCAAAACCGTTACCTGTTTCTAGGTCACAGGCTGCGAGCTCATTTTCCCTGAGGTGGCAATTGTGGGGGCTTTTTTAACGCTGCTTCGTTCAGTTGCTCCGTTGGCGGAACCGTCTACAAGTTCCTTGCTGAGCAACTCAGCAGACGAGCCTCTATGTACTGTTGGTGCATTACCGAAGAAACCCGTTTGTAACCTTTTAGGGTAGGGACTTTCTCGGCAATCCACTAACCGACAAACTACAAAGGATTCTGGGCAAGTGAGTCCAGATACGTTTTCCCGCGTTGGCGAACCGAGATAGGTTCATGCGGGGAAAACAGTCCGTTATACGAATAGCCCTGATCAGGTGACTTTGCCAAGTATTAAGGAATGCTCAGTTATCATTATTGTTTACTGCCCGGATCATTGGGCACCTTTTCTATATAGTTTGGTGTATTACAAGAAAGGTGTTAGCTCTTCCGCAAAGAGGAGGGCGCCTACATAAGTGAGTGATACGATTCGAAGCACTCCCTGTGTATGGTGAATATAACCTTTTGACTTCGGGCCTCTGTTCCAAAATGGATTGAGGCAGATGGCCGAAGTTTGATTCTAAAATTACGTGGTGTGCATACAACAGCGCTCAAAGTGAATCATGCATGTTTCTTTATGTGTCTACAAGCAGGGGTACAAAGAATGAGCAGGAGGACGGCTCTTCCGCACCCCTGTCTCAGCAAAACGGATTAACTAATTGGTAGGTTAAACTATCATTTTGCGGACCCGTAGATACTGCTGTTATGTGATGTTAATGAACTTGCTGATCATGATGTGTCACCTCCAGATCTAGCTGAAAACCACTTTCCGCCATAGATGATCCGCAGAGTAGAAGAGAAGATTTTCTTTCTTTACAGGTACAGCCCTTTAGTGTTTTCTACACCATCCTAGAGGGTCTGGGTAGGAGAGGAAGAAGCTATAGGTTATCGTGTTGTTCTTACCTGTCCTGTTCCTTTTCTAGGTCTCCCTCCCTGCTGTCCCCTTCCTTCCCTTCCCCTGCTTGACCACTCCATTAAGTCTGTGTACTTGCATTCAGACTGTGGTGGTGTCGAGAGGTGGACCATTTGAGCAACGTACGATCCTGAGGAGTTTCGGCCACGACAGTTTGTTGCAAAAGCATGGCTTTCATTCTGCTTAAAGTATCAAATCTTATAAAAGAGACGTTCAGCGAAGGCCATAGAGGCGACTCCCTGACTGTGTCTATTGGGGCAAACAATACTTGCATACAGCAAGTGACCCTGGAGTTAACCGTTACTAGATATGGGATGCCTGGCAACATGCCGCAGCAACTCTGATCATTCAACATGAGGTAACTCCCATTAGAAAGTTGTCCAAACGTTGGATTAATCATAGCAGCTGGTGTACCCTGCTGATGGCAAGACAAATTTGCCACAGAACCATTACAAGCCCCGTGTAAAGAAATGTCCTGACATATTAGTGAACCGCTTAGTGCATTTTTACAGTGTGTAACGCTCAGAAACACTTCACGATCCCCACTCCAACATCTATATGTGTACGGTAAATTCCAAGATGTCTTAATGTATTCCTTACCCAACCTTTCATATTTGCCTGCTTGCATCTGTTTGAGGCAATACTGAAACTGAAAAGTAGTCACAGGTAATGTGATTTTGCCATGAATAAGCCATTCTGTAGCTGGTTTTTCTGCTTTTCCAGTTTTTCAATGCTCAGCACTGTATACTTTGCTCCTCTTTGTGCCAGTTCGATCTGTTTATCAGTTAGATTGTATTCTGCAAACAGAGCCGACGTGTTGATAAAACGCCAAGGCACATAGCCAGCACGCAAAGATTGCAGCGTCCAGCTTAATAACATAATAGAACGTAATTGAGATTGGCCTTGTTGTAACATGGCTAAATCTTGTTCTAGTATGTCGATAGCAGAGGATACAATGTTGTCCAATGAATAGATTCTGGATGACAAAGTTGTTAACCCGTTATCGACCACAGTGAGAGTTTTCTCTAAATTAATACGATCAAGTTCACGTATTCGTTCTGCGGGCTCTATCTGTGATACCTTCCATGCTTCATTATAAGCAGCATAGATGCCGGCACATATGAAACATTTTTGACGCGGTTTTCTTGGTCCAAGCAAGAATTCCCTAAGGTCTGCGTCTTCTTTAAGTAAAGATAAGTGTTGTTTCACATCCTTAAGTGTAGATTTCAGTAGCCAATCGAGGCATAATTTTCCTACACTGTATGTTGTTACTACCCCTGGATGTGGTCTTTGGACGTATCTTGGGTCTAGCCTGTGAATAGTAAAGCCCTGAGTTTTATTCAGGAATCTTTCCTGACAGTTGTTCGTGTCTGTGGGCCAGATCAACCATTTTTTCCAATCAGGATCAGTTCTGTTGATTTGTAGTATTGTGTCAACTGTAACCGCTGCCTGTGTATTGTTATCACTTGCAGGTGTTGGTACAGAAGGTTTATTCATATCTTTGATCTTGGCTAACCCAAGACAAGACGTTTGTTGGACAGTGTCATTCAAAAACATTAGTTGCTGAGGGATGAGACATGCTCTAAATAAAGTTTCTAACCCCTGCACTTGCCAATCTTTAGAACCCCAGACAGTTTTTGTGTCTATTGTGTCTTTCCACAAGTCGAATCCATGTCTAGACAGTTGGGTAATAAATGCTGCAGAGTAAATCTGTTTTGTATTTGTTAACATAATTTTCTGTCCTGTTTTGTTTACATGTTTATAGTAAAATGTTTCTGGATCAGATGTATTGTATCCTGAAAAATATGGAAACTTTGTAGCAAATGTTTTTGAACTACTTTTTGGAGGTGTAGGACAGTGCTCCCATTGGTTAAACATAAACACATTTCTTGGTAATGCAGATTTATGCAAAAAATGAAGGCCATCGTGGTTATAGCAATACAGCTGTTCATAGTCTGATGAACCCACTAAATATTCATTATTCGAAAATGCAGCAGACATTTGTAGATCAAACATTAAATCGTTGACAGTCTCTAAGTCCCAATCATCAGAATAGGTACTTGAGGAAATAAGATCACTTAGTGAAATTTTAAATAAATGTGGAATGTTCAATTGTTCCGTAGGACCGAATATATCAAAATCAGTTTTGTCCCACACTATACCATCCTGTATAGGAACGGCTGTGATGTTCACTGCTGACAAGTCTCTTGCTTCACGATGGGAAGATTTGTGAGGTTTCAAAAGTAGGTTCACTTCTTTTCTTTCAGTGTTCACATGGATGTATCTGCCATTTATAAGCACGCTCATAGTCATAACTAAAGCTAGCCAAAGCAGGAAAACAAATATTCCAGAAATAATCCAGAGTTCAGTCCATGGTGAAACCACATAAGTCGTTTTCAAAACGTGAAGAAAGTCTTGTACTTGCTGTTTAAAAGTTACTGCTGGCGACGTCTCGGGCTCACTCGGATCCTCAGAAAATGTATCAAAGTTAATAAAGTAGCCAGAAGCAGTTCTATCAATTGTAGAAATTGCATCAGGATTTGTTGAAATCGCTGGAACCAGTTGATCACGTGTTACATTGGTATAGACAGGTGTATTTGGACGAACTGTTACTTGAGTTTCAAGAGGGATGAGTTCCATAGCATTGTTGCATAGTCCTTCATCTGTTACTGCTGAATTCTCGATGGTTATCAGTCTTTCAGTCTGAACCTCTTGGATAGTAGCGAGAGGAGTGTGTCTGCTACTAGGTCGGAGTCCACGAGGCCTACTATTTAGTATTGGCCACATACTGTGGTTTGATGAGGTCGATGGACACAAATCTTTTCTCCTTTCTTCCAGCAAGGGGCGGCAGACGTACTGTTCTTGTTCCTTGAACGGCTAGGACAGGTACTGGTTGTCTGTAAGAAGGTCCAAATTCCTTCTTGTCCGCAATCTTCTCTCTGACTAGATCCCCAACTTTTGGAATCCAGACAGGCCTTGCTGAGACCGCCGGTTTTTCCCCAGTGGTGGTTGGCTGCAGGAATACGTTGCTTTGTTTTGATCTTAGTTCATTGAGTTCCTGTAAAACAGCCAAACGATCTTTGATATCAAAGCGTTTATTTTCCACCACTGTGCCTACGTGTTCGAGGTCTGGTACCCACATTCTTGTCCCAAATAGGACCTCATATGGAGTGACCCCCCCTAGAGAACTTCTTGGCAAGTTGTTTAATGAGCGTTGAACCCCATACAGATGTTTGACCCACCCATCACCCGAACCTAATACCCTAGCTGTTATAGACTGCTTTATGTCCCGGTTTTTCCTTTCCACAACAGAATTTCCCTCAGGATGAAATGGAGAGGAGTACCGCATTGCAACGCCCAGACTGGCCATGGCTTCTTTGTAAGCCCTAGAGCTAAACGCAGGGCCCAGGTCAGAATGTAGCGTGCCTATTGCGTATGTGCCGATAAAGACTCGCAAATCTTTTATAACAGTTCGAGCGTCAGCCGAGCGCTGAGGACATATCCATAGGAACCTTGATTCAGTATTTGTGGGATTGCATTTGTCCACAGGGACGCCTGCATAGGACATAGATAGTCTAATGCTGTCTAACAATGATGTCTGTGCTGGGCAGCTACATTCGTAGCATGGTGTCTGGTGGCTTTCTCGCTGTACCTTACAGTCTATGCAGTTATTGATGAAGATGTGGATTTCTGTATTCATTCCAGGCCACCAGTACATCTCTTTTAACGTCAAAATTGTTTTAGAGATCCCTTGATGTGACAGACCCTCCCCCAAATGTGTTTCATAAATCAAGGCTGCTCTACGTTCCATGTTTGGAATTACCCTATCCCCCACTCCAGGGATTCGAGCAAAAGGAACGTTGTTCGCATCAATTACATAAGAGTACTTGAGTGGAAACTTTTTTGGTAACGCTGCACCACTGCCTTTGCTTGTAGCATTGACAGCCAACATTATCTCACTGTCTATTCTCGTTTTTGAACGAGTGATCGCAGCTACGGAAGCCGTGTGAACAGGCCCCTTTGCGGCTTCGTCAGCCAATGAATTCCCTGCAACGTGAACGCCATCACGTTGATGACTCAGTGTGTGTATCACGTGAGCCTTTGGTAGTTCGTTTTTCAACGGAACTACTTGTTCCCAAAGCGTTTTATGCTTTATTGTGCCACCCTTCGCATCTTTGAACCCATTTTCAAGCCAATTTTGTATATATTCATTATACGACTGAACACAGTAAAAGGAATCGCACACTATGAGTGTGGGGAATTCGCGATCCGTACTTTCAAGTGCCAGTTTGAATGCTTGTAGTTCAGCTCGCTGAGCTGTACAATCTCCTAGAGATTGAGTTTTTGTGACCATAGGTCTGAAGATACCATCTCGCATGCGACCTTTAACGATAGCACACGCTGCACTGTAAGCTTGCTTACCCCCTGTTGCGGGCTGTGCGGATCCGTCAGTGTAAATTATGAATTCATACTGATCGAGAGGCAGAATCTCAGTGGGCAGAGGACATTCATGTTCATATTGCAGGAACGCTTGTGTTTTTAGATCAGGATCAAAAACATATTCAACATCTGTTGCAGCAAGAGAATTAACCCATTGTATCCATCTTGGATGTAATGCTTTAGCATTTGGCCTCTAAAGCCGGTACTGGGGTTACGACAATAATGCGTTTCCCTTGGGCTAGAGCTCTTTCTTTTGCTACTGCAGTTTGAACTGCTGTCAGTATTTTTTCAGTTGAAGTGAAGCGCATTTCTGCTTGTGTATACAAATGTGATTTGTATGCAATTGGTACTTTTTCACCCTCATTAAATGTTAAGTAGGTGAAACCGCATAGACCCGAAATTATTCGGATCACTAAATTGCATTGACTTACGCATGTTTGTAAGTGATTTGTTGCTAACATGTTAGCTTGGAGTGAACGCAAGATTTCCGTGTGTTCTTGTGTCCAATTTTTGATTGAAAAATCAGGTTTGATTAATTTGTAGAGAGATTTAACCCTTTCTGCGTAATTTAGAATGTAAGTTCGTCCAAAATTTAGGAAACCCAGGATGGATTGTAAGTTTTTCAGCGTTTTTGGAGGTTGGAGCAGCGCACACTTTTCTAAAAAGTTAGCTGCCAAGCTCTTTCCTTCACTTGAAAGCTCATATCCCAGAAAAAGGACATTGAGATGGGCAATTCTGGATTTTTTAAAGTTGAATTTATAGCCCTCAGAGGCGAAGCCCAATATAATTGTATTCACCCTGTTCAAGTGCCTGTTTAGGTCATCGTCTGTCAGATAGATGTCATCGACATATGACAATGCCTCATTATCATAAATTTGTAGTAACTCTGTTACCCTCGCTGAGAATAACCGCGGGCTGTTCTTGAACCCTTGTGGGAGTTGACAAAATTGACGTTGGGTCCCCATTATTGAGAAAGCTGTTAAGTACCTGCTTCCAGGTGCTATGTTTTGACAAAAGAAACCATTTGAGATGTCTAATGTAGTTTTATATTTTTTACGCACAATGTTATTCATTAATGCTGTGCTATGTGCATTTTGCACTGCAAATGTTTTAGAACAAGTGTTTAAGTGTCTGTAATCCAAAACTAGACGATATGAATGGTCTGGTTTGGAGACAGGAAAGAAAGGATTGTTCATTGAGGAGGTGCATGTTTCAATCACCCCTTGGTATTCAAGTTGATCTAAGATCTCCCTGACCTGTTTTTTAGCTTCTTGCTTTATTGGGTACTGCCTTTGTGCAGTTGGTTCATGTTTCAGATGTATTTTATGGTGAGGTGAGTCCTCATCCCATCATACATGATTTTTATATAATGCTGGGGCCTGGGCTACTGCCCATTTCCTGGCATAAGTATATTTTAGGTGAATTGGAATATGGTTGGAGAAGGCAGGCATAATAATGTCCTCGCCATGTGGGCACTCCCTGACAAATTGTGGTGGCCAGTCTTTTTCTGCTAGAAGTATGTCATAGCCCCTTGAAAGTTTCTCCCAAAAGAGTGTTTTCACCTGTCTAGGTATGTCTCCCTCCATTCGGAGTGTTATGTCAAATAACTTTTGTGGAGTACTAACCCTGGTGTCTACAGTCTCTACCGTAATGTACTCATTCAAGTCCACTATCTCCAGAAGTTCCTTCAGGTTCTGGCGAGCTATTGTGACTTCTGCTGCACTGTCCAGCATTGTCTGAGCCCATTCTCCGTTCTTGAGTTGTGTTCTCAGTATCCTCGGCATGTCTGACCTTCAGACCTGTGATGGAGCGAAGTACAGAAGATTTTGTGTGTACCCCGTTCAGACCAATCACCCCCATAACAAAGTAATATATTAATTTTGATTGCTGTGTATTAACCAAACACACACATTACATGTGGGAAATGCTCTGCATTAACAGGTTTGATTAACATATTAATTAATGGTGTAAAACGCATGTTTTATCTATTTTGCGCATTTAAGTAGTGTAATAGTGCATGTCTATGTTGTAGTGTACATTGTGCATTTCATGCTGCTTTTGCTTTAATTAATGGCTTGCAGTGTGATGCTTTTCCGCTAGGTAACAGTTTTAGGGGATAAAATATTAGCACTGGTGGGTGGGGGGACAGAAAACACTTATTTTCTGTGTATTCACATTTTCTTTGTGTTTATCGTAGTTTTGGCTGGTGGCCAGTTTCAAGATGGCTTCGTTTTTCCCGGTTCTGCGCAGTAGAGAATGCTTGCTTCATCTGGCTGGAGGAACCTTGCGCATGCCTTGTGCTCCACTGAACTTTGCAACTCCAGCTGACTATGTTCGAGGCCATTTGTGTGAATGCCGGCGAGTGGCTGAGAGCCAGAATTATAGCATGAGGACAGCTGAATGCCTGCCAAAGAGAAAAGTCGAATGCCTGCTAAAGAATGACCACGTGGAAACAGCTGAATCCCTGACAATGAACAGTTGAATCCCTGCCAATGAACATTTTAATGCCTGCTAATGAACTGTGGGAGAGATGAATTTGTATCTATCAGCTTGTCAAAGATAAAGTTATTCACGGACATCCTGGGAACGGAGAAATACATTGTCATGAACGGACATCCTGGGAGCTGAGAAATGCATTTTCATGACCAATCAGAGCAAGGGAAACGGCAAGAGTTGAAACATTTGAGGGTAGAGAGCCAGCAAACACAGTATAAATATCAGACCAAAATTGGGGGTTTTCAGAGAAGCTGGTTGGAGAAAGGCTGATTGCAGAGATGCTGTTTGCAGAGATGCTGGGAGTTTGAAACCATGCCAGAATGCCACTGATGACCCCTGTAGGTTCGAGATCGTTGTGGGACACTAGCCTGGGTGAGAGATGCGTCTAGGAGGCCAGGGTTACTAAGAAAGTTGGGGTTTAGTGTTGGTTAGGAAGGTTTTAGTGTAGGAAATCTTTAGAATTAAATGAATGTTTTTAACTATGGTTCACTGATCTTTCATTTTTGGAACCCTCTGTCAGTCACATGACCAAGGATTGATTTTTAAACATTTTGAGAATAATGAAATGAATGCAAACCTATATTTTCTCTTCATGACTTTTATTAAATAGTTTCTTGATTTATTTCCTGAATAAATGGCAATGCTCAGTGAGAATTAATAGTGAGAGAATAAATGATAATTTTCTTTATGCAAATTAATTACATAAAATCTTTTAAATGATTTCAGGTGATCGTGATTCTTTTAGAGTCAATTAATTATGCAAATCAATGTATTGTTGTAGTGAGGTTAAGCTGGTCTTGACAATCACCATCAACTTGCTCAACTAATTGGTCCATCGACCTAATTGGCGGGGTACATTGATGCATAGATTAGTTAGTAAAATTATGTGATGAAAACAAATGTTGGTGTAAAAATCTGTGCTTAAAGGTATCCCGTGATAGGAAATAATTCATGCAACCCATTGTAGGATTATTAGCAAGGGTCTGGGGGTGTGTGTGACAGGGTGTGTGTACTTCGGTGTTATGGGCCCCACCGGAGTGACCCGGACCCTGGGTTGGTGATAGTTTTCTGGGTAAACGTTGCATCAGTTAAATGGTAGCAGAATGATGGTTATTATTGACAAGTTTGGTGATTAGTAATGGTTATTTTGACTAGTTTAGTGTATTTAAAACCCCTATATTCAAAGGTTTATGTCTAACACTTTATGTTGAGTTTGTGTTGCGTTTTATGTTGTCAATTGTTTTCACGCTTCCGGGAAGTAGGAAGTGGAACACGTGTGGCAAGAGAAGTCACATGGAATAGTGCATTGTCTGAGTTCATATTGGTGATAACACAGGTTGTGTTATGATAGGGACATTTTCCGCATAAAAGGTGTGTAAGTGAAATAGTGACCGGTTTTCTTGTGAAACTCTGGCCTTAATTCTCAGGAGCAGTATAGTCTCCACATGTGTTTTATCCCCAGAGAAACGGGTTTACCGCTTGCTTGAAAGAAGGGTAAGGTAGAGGGAAGTGCTACTTTATCGGCGAAACAGGAAAATTCTGTGGTAGGGTAGAGGTAAGCGCTGCCTACTGGAAATACAGAATTCTTGTGTAAATGGACAAAGCTATCTCTTTGGTTTAGCGAAACAGGCAATGGAGATGTTTTATGTTGATTACTAACAGGTTTTAATTAAAGAAAAACGTAAGAAAAGTTTGCCGATAAAATTTTGTAAAGGAGGGGTCGGCAAGAGCAGGAGTAGTGGGAAAGGCTGACGTTAGAAAGACCGCGCTGAGATTGGTCAGCTGTAGAAAGACCAAGCTTTCACTGATTGGTGCGTTAGTATGAGACGTGCTGGGATTGGAGAATCACCAGAGTGACGTAGACGCCCCGGATTGGTGCGTTAGTGAGAGTCGCGCTGGGATAGGTGGATGCGGAAGTAACGTAGAGCTTTCTGATTTGCTTACGAGTGTGTTTCCACAGTGGTATTGGTTGGAAAGGAAACTGCGCAGAGGAAGCTGATTGGTAGAGAGTTTGTGTTGCACTGACGTTTCTAGCTGAACGCGAAGACAAAAAGTTAAGTGAAAAATGTATTATATTGGTAAAGAGAAGAAGAAAGTTTCGCTGTTTGGAAAGGTAAAAAGATTGTTTGTGAAAGACAAGCCTGCAGTAAAGCAGGAGTGGAAACTATTCCCTGCCCCGGGAACGCCTGTATTTCACATGCTAATGAAGCATGGCTATCACACTTGCGTGTTTGTAGAGAATTGGGTGCGATATACGAAAGGTGATGGTGCGCTTGCATTTCCTCCAGAAGGTTCTTTTAACATAGAGGTTTTGCGGCATTTGAGAGAAACAATGGGGAAACTTGAGCCTAAAGTTAGACCTACGCAATTTGAAGCATTAATGGATTGGGAAAATGAGGTGAATGAGAAAGAACGACACAGATCAGGAAGAGGTTATGATTTTGGTTTGGATAAATATCGGAATGAGAATATTGAGGACAGAATATGTAGATGGCAACAGGTGGATGTACCAAATGATTTGTTTCCTGTCAGGAGTATGGGAGGATCTACAGGAGCTAAAAAGAAAGAGGAAAAGAAGCATATTCAAATTTCAGGCTGTAGGTACAGTGATACTAAAGATGAGTTGCTGGATGACATTCTGGAGAACAGACCACCTCCATATCAAGGGGAGTTTGCGACAGTGGTGCCAAAGGCACCGCCAGCAGAAACTACAAAAGTTTTCGAATCTGTTCCAGTCCCCATAGGGAGTAGTGCAATAAATAGACAAGAACCTGTTCAAATTAGTAGTACAGTAACGAAGCCAGAACTCCTTCCAATGAATAGTACGATTATTTGGCAAGAAACACAAGTGATAAATAGGTCAAATTATGAAGAAGAAGAAAATGAGTTAGCAGTCAGGACACGAGAATTGTCTGAAAAATTGAAAGAACTGCCTATGAATATGGAAGCTTTAACAGTCCCGATGAATGTAGATTCTGAAATTTCTGTTTGCAAAAGTGAGGTAGAGAAAGAACATTCACTGACCATACCGTTAAATGAGGCAATACCAGATCCTAGAAGAGAGTTATTCTCTGAAAGTGTCAGGAATAAACAGCCTAGTGTGTTCCGATTGGATACACCGACAGATCTGACAAAAGCTCCGACTTACGCGGTTGGAACTCAGATACTGGCTGAAAAACCGACTGGGTGGTTGCAGGAAACGTAAACTAGAGAAAGATTAAAGGAAGTCTCTTTGGGTCTGACAAGTGAGGAGTTGGGAGAAAGGGAAAGAAGTGGCTATAGAAAAGATGCAGAACGCCAACAGATAGATATTGCAGAATTAAAGGTAGACATGGAGGAATTACATTTTGGAACGGTAAGCATGAACAGATCAAAAACAGGAGTGGATATCTCCAAATATAGGGATTTGCAGAAACCATATAGATTAGATTTCACAGAAAAAGGCATAGAAAACTTAAACACTACTGGAAGAAGAGCTAAAATTAAAGAATTACTGAGATTGCTGAGAAAGAGGAGGGATGTTGAAAAATGGAGAAGCAGGTGGAGAAAGAAGAAAAAACTAATAGCTGATAGGGGATCATTAGCATTTCCTGCTGCTCACAAATGTGAAACTGACTACATTACCAGAGGGAATTGGTTTACAGATGAATTGGCAAAATATTGCACAAAACAGGATTGTTCTTTGAATCAGGCACGGGCGAAGGAAGACACTTTTTCCCAATATCTCATGCTTACTAACACAGTAGAAACATGGAAAGAAGTGAGGCATTTGCAGGATCAGGCAAGCGATGAGGAAAAGGAAACGTGGGTAAAAGAATGAAACACACAAAAAGAAGAGGATGATGTTTGGGTCTACCAAGATGAAAGAGCTGTTATGCCCAATAGTATGTTTGCCCATTTTTCACGCATGTATCATGGACAGGCACACACAGATAGGGAAACTCAGTTTGACAACAAAGTTATCAGTCTGAGCTGTGAAAAACTGAGCACTAAAAAGAAACTGCATTGTGCCTATTGTCCAGAAGCTTCTGGAGTTGGTGAGCAGGTGAATGGCACAATGAAAGTCAAATTAGTAAAAATGTGTGATTCCACTGACTTGAAATGGCCGGATGCTTTGCCCCTAGTTATAATAACCATGAGAAGTACACCTGACAGAAGGACATGTTTAAATCCCTACAAGATACTAATGGGACGAGCCATGAGACAAGCATATGTACCTGATCCACAACCAAGGCCACTGAGAAATAGACTGCAGATTTCGGATACAAGTTCTGAATCAGGTGCTGAGCAACCAGAAGCTGTTAACAGAAGAGAAGCAGACTGTGAAACTGGTGAGACTAGATCAACAGACTCTGCGAATGTACAGCAAGGTGTAAGACTCAACGATTTTTCACCTGACAACGATTTAGAAAGTACTACAGAACTAGGACAAGAACAAAGTCAAGAGCAGAGGAAAGAACAGGAAATTCTGAACAAAGACTGTGAACCTATGGATAAGGATGATTCACACATGTGGCCCAACGGAGTAAAGAGACTCAAATATAAGATAGTGAGAAAAGGAACAAAAGCTCTTGAAGACCAGATCTCTGAAATAACAAACAAGTTAGAACGGGAGAAATTGGACAGACCACCTGAGTGGACTTACGTAGTCTTACAAAAGATAGAAGAAGTAGATTTTAGAAAGGAAAGGGACAGTGACAACGACAGTGAGCAGGACAAAGAAAACGACTTGAGGCCACCCTAACAGTGTTACAGAAAACACTTCTGGGTTTTAGCACACAAGACGAAGACGATTTTTCATTAACCATTTCCAAGTAGTTAAAATAAAAGAAGGGGCAAAGGACAGAAAGTCATTCAAGTGTGGAAACACACTTTGTACATACGGTACATATTTGGTAGATTTTATTTATAGGATAACTTAGATACCATAGCAGATATGAACAGTCCTAAAAATAGATATAAAATGTTTGCTTTGGGTGTAAGATGTGTTTATGTTGTACCATTTTACTAAGGATGCTGTTAACAATGTACAAATAGTTGCACAAGTAGATAGAACTGCACTTCACAAGGATAAGTAAGTTTTAGATTTAGAACTAAAGATAACATTTTTGTCGAGAACAAGGGAAATGAGAAAGAAATTTGCTGAGCTAACAAAATTATTGAGAAGAAGTGTCTGATCAAATAAAAATTAGAGGGATGAATGGGTGGTTTGGGATTTGGTGATGATGAAATCATCAAAGGGGGAATTGATGGAGCGAAGTACAGAAGATTTTGTGTGTACCCCGTTCAGACCAATCACCCCCATAACAAAGTAATATATTAATTTTGATTGCTGTGTATTAACCAAACACACACATTACATGTGGGAAATGCTCTGCATTAACAGGTTTGATTAACATATTAATTAATGGTGTAAAACGCATGTTTTATCTATTTTGCGCATTTAAGTAGTGTAATAGTGCATGTTTATGCTGTAGTGTACATTGTGCATTACATGCTGCTTTTGCTTTATTTTAATGGCTTGCAGTGTGATGCTTTTCCGCTAGGTAACAGTTTTAGGGGATAAATATTAGTACTGGTGGGTGGGGGGACAGAAAACACTTATTTTCTGTGTATTCACATTTTCTTTGTGTTTATCGTAGTTTTGGCTGGTGGCCAGTTTCAAGATGGCTTCGTTTTTCCCGGTTCTACGCAGTAGAGAATGCTTGCTTCATCTGGCTGGAGGAACCTTGCGCATGCCTTGTGCTCCACTGAACTTTGCAACTCCAGCTGACTATGTTCGAGGCCATTTGTGTGAATGCCGGCGAGTGGCTGAGAGCCAGAATGATAGCACGAGGACAGCTGAATACCTGCCAAAGAGAAAAGTCGAATGCCTGCTAAAGAATGACCACGTGGAAACAGCTGAATCCCTGACAATGAACAGTTGAATCCCTGCCAATGAACATTTTAATGCCTGCTAATGAACTGTGGGAGAGATGAATTTGTATCTATCAGCTTGTCAAAGATAAAGTTATTCACGGACATCCTGGGTGCGGAGAAATACATTGTCATGAACGGACATCCTGGGAGCTGAGAAATGCATTTTCATGACCAATCAGAGCAAGGGAAACGGCAAGAGTTGAAACATTTGAGGGTAGAGAGCCAGCAAACACAGTATAAATATCAGACCAAAATTGGGGTTTTTCAGAGAAGCTGGTTGGAGAAAGGCTGATTGCAGAGATGCTGTTTGCAGAGATGCTGGGAGTTTGAAACCATGCCAGAATGCCACTGATGACCCCTGTAGGTTCGAGATCGTTGCGGGACACTAGCCTGGGTGAGAGATGCGTCTAGGAGGCCAGGGTTACTAAGAAAGTTGGGGTTTAGTGTTGGTTAGGAAGGTTTTAGTGTAGGAAATCTTTAGAATTAAATGAATGTTTTTAACTATGGTTCACTGATCTTTCATTTTTGGAACCCTCTGTCAGTCACATGACCAAGGATTGATTTTTAAACATTTTGAGAATAATGAAATGTATGCAAACCTATATTTTCTCTTCATGACTTTTATTAAATAGTTTCTTGATTTATTTCCTGAATAAATGGCAATGCTCAGTGAGAATTAATAGTGAGAGAATAAATGATAATTTTCTTTATGCAAATTAATTACATAAAATCTTTTAAATGATTTCAGGTGTTCGTGATTCTTTTAGAGTCAATTAATTATGCAAATCAATGTATTGTTGTATTGAGGTTAAGCTGGTCTTGACAATCACCATCAACTTGCTCAACTAATTGGTCCATCGACTTAATTGGCGGAGTACATTGATGCATAGATTAGTTAGTAAAATTATGTGATAAAAACAAATGTTGGTGTAAAAATCTGTGCTTAAAGGTATCCCGTGATAGGAAATAATTCATGCAACCCATTGTAGGATTATTAGCAAGGGTCTGGGGGGTGTGTGTGACAGGGTGTGTGTACTTTGGTGTTATGGGCCCCACCAGAGTGACCCGGACCCTGGGTTGGTGATAGTTTTCTGGGTAAACGCTGCATCACCTGCTACCTTCTTTTTGGAGAATTGAGGTTTTGTTTTATTTTTTGTAGCGTGTTTATCTTCTTTGGATTTCACGCGTTCTTCTTTATCTTCTGACCATCCTCTTCTTTCCGAAGTCTGTGACGAGATCTGAAAGGTATGAGAGGAATGTGTATCAGTATCTTGATACCTGTCAGGTTTTCTCAAATTATCCCTATTCCTGAGGTTATGCCTCCTTTCAGAGGGCTCCTTTGAAGGAGACCTACCTCGGGATTGAGAACGTTTCTCGTTTGAATTTTGTTTATTAGTTTCCCACTTCTTTTTAGAAGATGTAGGAGTTTGTTTAATAGAGTCCTTCTCAGGATTCTCAGATAGTTTAGGCTTCAATGGTCTACCACCCAAACTATCTCTGCCTAATTCAGCATAAGATTGTTCTATTATTCTGGGTAGTTCAGTTTAATGTTCTGTAACATCGAATTCCCTTAATCGTTGGCGGATCGCCACTGCTGCTGCCTCCCCTTTAATATTAGATAATATTATTGTTGAGACCTGGTCGAAATTTTTCAGTAATTTCATACCTAGATTTAGAGCAGGCTCTGCCCCGTATTCGTTCTGAATTTGTTTTAGGACATCTGGTATTACTGCAATTGACGGAACACCATGTGTTTTAGTATAGATGGCAGCAAAGACTGCGCCCCAAGTGGTGCAATCTTCCAGTTGTGGTGTGATCCCCATTGGTAAACAGATTGTTAGTATTCTGTGTTTCTCATAAGGGCTAGTATTTGGAAATACTGCTTCTATTTGAGTAATTGTTTTAGCTATCCAGAATGGAATTTGCTCACGTTTTGTGGGCATTTTACCCATGACTGCGTATAAAGTCTGTGGAGTAATTTTTAGTGTATTCCCCTGGTGAGGGGTTTGATTTGGAATGGTTAATGGTGGTTGGACTGTGAAAGTCCGCATGACATATTGAACCAATTGTCTGTAGATTTTTATTAACTCTGTGAGTTGAATAAGTAATTCCTCATGTGACATTGTATCCAGTTCAGGATGAGGTGTGTAGCCGGCTAAAATCGGCCATGTTGCTCCTGGTCTACCTAGTGGACCGAGCCTGGTAATGTTTCTGTGATGTTTTAGGGCGCCTTTAAACCAGAGCTGATGCTCCTGGTATGTTAGTGGAATTTCAATATCCTCGAAAGGAATATATTCCTCTGGTGGATCATCTTCTTTGTAGAAGTGAAACACGTGTGTTACTGGATTTGATTCAGGGAATACTATCCATGAATAGAATACCTCTGTCTGAAAGGATTCATGTGCCTCAATCACGAAAACTGCTCTACCGCCTCTCGGTGGTAGGCCATGTTTTATAAGTTTTAGAGTGATGGCTCTTCTTAAGTTTGGATTGATGTCTATAACACCTTCCTCGGTTTCATTTAAACCTGTAAAGTTAAAAGCTGTTACGACTGGGTCAGCCGCAGCCACACCGTTCTCGGTGTCATTGTCCCCGCGTGTGGACATTTTTGTTTTTTGAAAAATGCAGAACAAGTTTCAAGGAAACAAAAGATAATGTGCACAATATTTTGGAACACTTTATCCTTCAACGTTGAACAAACCAAACAGCTAATATATAGGGTGCTTCCCTATGTAGCCGTGGCGGATACTTAACCCTGCCCACTCCAGACGTCTTATGGAGTATATGGGTAGGGGTCTCTGAGAGAAAAAGCACGGCTGAGTTACTCAGTATCTAACGTTAAATTACCGCCTTACCAAAACGTTGGGCGCCATGTAGTGTAGCTCCTATTTCCCTAATAGGCTCTGCGCATTGGAATAATATACCCTATAGGCTTGACATAGGACTAAGGTCGATATGTCCCTATCGAGTATATTAAACTTAATTACTTGTGCCAGCTAGCTCAGAGGGCACTAGAAACTCCTTGACAACAATAAGGGAGTAGTTTCTGGCAGCCGCAAAACATGACTACTTTGTTTCCCTTTAGAATCAGAACGTGTCCCAGAGTCGTGGAAACAATAGATAACTATTTCACTCAGCTCAGTCGTGCATGCTTAGTTTTCCTCAAAGTTACACAGAAAGAATAGACGGGTGTTTCAATAAAAGGATTTATTGAACAGTCTTGTTTCTCGTGTAAGAGATATGTGCTGTTACGATCACAAGACAGTATGCAAGATAAAAAATGTACAGCGTAAGCAGTAGAAATAAATAATACTGCGCTAGCATTATCTTTTAGCATATATTTACTTACATAAATAACATGAGCTAAAAATGCGAGTACTCATACGATGCGTCTCTAAGCTAGTTCTACCCCAATGTGCCTAACCTAACCTAGGTGTATGGAGAGGTAAGAAGTAGGTGAAGTATTCCTTACTACGGTATACTAAGAGTGTGGTAAGTCTAGGATGCCTAGTATACTAAGTATACCTAGTATGCCAAGAGTCCCTCTAGGTTCTAGTCAGCTCCATACCTTAAGAATGAGAGAGGTGGGAATCTCTTTCCGGACTCGAACTCCAACACCCCGCGAGGGAAGTTAGATCACTGGAAGCTGGACTCTCTGCGTGCAGGGATGACAGCGTCTTCTCAGTGCGTCAGGCCGGGATACGGGCTCCTCTGAAGTCGAGGTCTCCTCTGATTTACAAGGGCTAGGGAAGGTATATTTATACCTGAGAGGTACCTCAGAATGTTAGCATTGACGTGAATCGGACAGCGGAAGACGTCATGAATGAACCCCTAAGGTATAATTGTTCATGCATAATAGATGAGTCCTTGAAGAAATCAATAGTCCTGTGCTAGGGAAACTCCCGAAGCCTAAGGGTCTGTTCTTCAAGAACTCGTTGTGACGTTAGGGTGGACGAATGTCAGGGACCATGCCTGTATTTGGAGTGCACGGTTTAATGCCTAAATAAGGACTGGGATTTTATGCCTATATAAGGGCAGGGCGAATTGTGCCTATATAAGGACATGATACAGGAAAACCTATATACGGACACCCAAAGAGGAATACAACACCCTGGGTGAGGTAACTCGAGTACTCCGGTGCTCCCGTGGGTGTTGACCCTAGAACTGTCTAAGTCCAAGAGGGTTTGGTCCTAATCCTTTTCTAAGTGTCCCTATGCTTTAAAACTCTTACCGCGACTTTCCCATAGACTTTAACTGAGCTCGCGGCTGTGTTCACACACTGCACACGGCCCTCGTGGGTCCCCTGCTTCACTACCTTGGGTGGTTCCTTGGGGTCCCAGCGATTCTACAGGCTCTAGGCCTTGTGTCTTCTTAAGTCGTGGTTCTTATACCACTTTCTTAATATATGGTTTGGTACGCCCCTAGGGCTAATCGTATATTGTGCTGATTTACTGTGCTATTTGCTTTGTAACTTGTGTACTTTGACCTCTAGCCTCATAAAGAGACTATTGGGTAGTGTTTAGTAATAAATACATATATTTTATATATATACCTGGTGTGGTTCTCCTTTCATTTGGTCATTCATGAGATTATAGACTGGTAAAACAAACAGCTTAACACTCCTTCAAGACTTAGCCTGAAGGCTGCTCTCCATAGCTACCACTAGGATAGCTTTCAATAAAGGTTGTCTTTAAACCTATCATCAATAAAGGTAGTTTGGACTGGTGCAAGGTGCCCACTATAACTAGTGGACAGCATATACCAGGCCAACTTCTCACATGAATCACTTGTGTAACTTTGCGGATGCCTCTGCCTGTGTGAGACCTCCAATATTTTTATAACATTGCTGATACCTCTGCTGTGTGAGGTCTGCAATACCTGCATTACTTGTGTAACATTGCCGATACCTCTGCTGTGTGAGGCCTGCGTTCCTAGTATGACATTGCGGATACCTCTGATGTGCGAGGACTGCATTACTTGGGTAAAATTGTGGATACCTCTGCTGTGCAAGGCCTGCATTATTTGTGTAACATTGCACATTGCTGATACCTCTGCTGTGTGAGGCCTGCATTACTTGTGTAACATCGCAAATTCCTGATACCTCTGTGGGGTGAGGCCTGCATTACTTGTGTAACATTGCAAATACCGCTGCTGTGTGAGTCCTGCATTACTTGTGTGATATTGCACATTGCTGATACCTCTACTGTGTGAGGCTTGCATTACTTGTGTAACATTGCAGATACCACTGCTGTGTGAGGCCTGCATTACTTGCATAAAATTGCAGATACCTCTGCTGTGTGAGGCCTGCGCTACTTGTATAACACTGCGGATATCTCTGTTGTGTGTGGCCTGCATTGCTCATGTAACATTACGGATGTTTGTGCTGTGTGAGAACTGCATTACTTGTGTACATTGCAGACACCTCTGCTGTGCAAGACCTGCATTATTTGTTTAACATTGCTGATACTTCTGCTGGGTGAGGCCTCCATTACTTGAGTAACATTCCTGATACCTCTGCTCTGTGAGGCCTGCATTGCCTGTGAAACAATGCAGCTACCTCTGCTCTGGAGGCCTGCATTACTTGTGTAACATTACTGATACCTGTGCTGTTTGAGCCCTGTATTGCTGGAGTAACTTTGCTGACAACTCTGCTCTGTAAGGTCTGCCTTACTTTTGTAACATTGCTGATATTTCTGCTGTTCAAGGCCAGCCTTAATTGTGTAACATTGCACATGGCTGATACCTCTGATGTCAGGCCTACATTACTTGTGTAACAATTCAGATACTTCTGCTGCGTGAGGCCTGCATTACATGTGTAGCATTGCTGATATCTCTGCTGTGTGAAGCCTGTGTTACTTGTGTAAAACTATGGATACCTCTACTGTGCAAAGCCTGCATTACTTGTGTAACATTACGGATTCCTCTGCTGTGCAAGACCTGCATTATTTGTTTAACATTGCTGATACTTCTGCTGGGTGAGGCCTGTATTCCTTGTGTAACAATACAGATACCTCTGCTGTGTGAGGCCTGCATTACATGTGTAACATTACACATTATTGATACCTCTGCTGTGTGAGGCCTGCATTACTTGTGTAACATTACTGATACCTGTGGTGTTTGAGGCCTACATTGCTTGAGTAACATTGCTGACACCTCTGCTGTGTAAGGTCTGCCTTACTTGTGTAACATTGCTGATATTTCTGCTGTGTGAGGTCGGCATTACTTGCTGTGACTGATACCTCTTCTCAGGCCTGCATTACTTGTGTAACAATTCAGATACGTCTGCTGTGTGAGGCCTGCATCACATATGTAACATTGCTGATACCTCTGTTGTGTGACTTGTTAATATTGCTGATACCTCTGCTGTGTGAGGCCTGCATTACTAGTGTAAAACTACGGGTACCTCTACTGTGCATGGCCTGCATTACTTGTGTAACATTACAGATTTCTCTGCTTTGTGATCCCCGTGTTACTTGTGTGACATTGCGAATACCTCTGCTATGTGAGGCCTGCATTAATTGGGTAAAATTGGGGATACCTCTGCTTTGTGAGGCCTGCATTAATTGGGTAAAATTGTGGATACCTCTGCTTTGAGAGGCCTGCATTACTTGGGTAAAATTGTGGATACCTCTGCTGTGTGAGACCTCCATTACTTGTATAACATTGCTGATACCTCTTTTGTGTGAGGCCTGCAATACCTGCATTACTTGTGTAACTTTGCTGATACCTCTGCTGTGTGAGGCCTGCATTGCTTACATAATATTGCTGATACCTTTGCTGTGTGAGGCCTGCGTTCCTTGTATGACATTGCGGATACCTCTGATGTGCGAGGACTGCATTACTTGGGTAAATCCGTGGATAATCGGCTGTGCAAGGTCTGCATTACTTTTGTAAAATTTGTGATACTTCTGCTGTGTGAAGCCTGTATTACTAGTGTAATATTGCAGATACCTCTTCAGTGCGAGGCCTGTATTACTTGTGTAACATTGCTGATACCTCTGCTGTGCGAGGCCTGCATTACTTGTGTAACATTGCAGATACCTCTGCTGTGCGTGGCCTGTGTTACACGTGTAACATTGCTGATCCCTCTGCTGTGCGAGGCCTGCATTACTTGTGTAACATTGCTGATACCTCTGCTGTGCGAGGCCTGCATTACTTGTGTAACATTGCAGATACTTCTGCTGGTGGAGGCCTGCATTACATGTGTAACATTGCCGATACCTCTGTTGTGCGAGGCCTGCATTACTTGTGTAACATTGCAGATACCTCTGCTGTGTGACACTTACATTACTCGTGTAACACTCCTGATACCTCTGCTGTGTGAGGCCTGCATTACTAGTGTAATATTGCAGATACCTCTTCAGTGTGAGGCCTGTATTACTTGTGTAACATTGCAGATATCTCTGCTGTGTGAGGCCTTCATTACTTTAATTTCTTGTGTAACATTGCAGATAACTCTGCTGTGTGATGCCTGCATTACTTTCATTTCTTGTGTAACATTGCAGATTCCTCTGCTGCATGATGCCTGCATTACTTGTGTAACAATCATTAACCGACACATTGCATTTCCCAGCAATCGTCAAGATTTGCAGCAAACCAAATTAGATTTTTTGATATGGCTGATTTTCTCCCTGTTAATGGCTATGTGGATGGCAAACATTTTAATTTGCCCCCAAGTGCCACTGAAGTTTGTATGTAAATAGGAGAGGCCAATACTCTTTAAGCACGCCAACTGTACACGATACAGGCTGATTAACAACAGACCTTGTAGCTAAATTTTCCATTTCAACACATGATTCATATATCTTCAGGCGCTGTGGCCTATACAACCACCTTTCAAGAGGAGAATTTGTCAATAACTTACTTTTAGGTATTTGTTTAGTTGTAGATCATTTTTTGTACATATAGATTTGCACCGCTTTACACTGTACCATTATGTTTGTGTTAGGTGACACTGCATATGCTCTGCGTACTTCAATCATGGCCTCATACCTTAATGTTACAACACATAGTCGAGGAAGATGCAATATTGCTCCAGGGCAACCAGGGCCGTAACAGAGACACGTTTGAACTTCTTAAGCCTAGGGTTTGCTGCCTACATAAAGATGGTGGTGCTCTGGAATATTCACCTCAAGTAACCCTGGGCAAAGCACTACGCTACGCTCGCGAAGTTTGCGAAGTTTGCGCTACTTCGCACAACGCGAATTGCACGTAGCACAGTGCAAACACGCGTAGCGTAGCGTAGTACAGCGGTCATTTTTGCTTGCTCGCGGTCCTCAACGTCAAGTTGGCGACCGCGAGCAAGCAAAATGACATCCCGGCGAGATTCTCAACGCAGGGAGGTCAGGTTTCTCATTGCGAGTGGTCGCGTATGCTCGCGACCGCTCGCGATGAGAAACTACCAGTTCGCGTTGAGAAAGCTGCCGCTCGAGTAAAAATCTACTCGAGCGGCAGTAAAAGACAGCTCGCACTGTGCAAGATGCCGTTTTCAATGATTGCACAGTGCGGACAAGCATCCGGCACTGTGCAATCATTGCGAACAGTGCACTACGCAGTTCGCGTAGTGCTACGCGTAGTTCGCGTAGTGCGAACTGCACTTTGCGTAGCTTCGCGTAGCGCTACTTCGCGAACTACGCCCAGGCTTAACCTCAAGTGTCCTGCAAAAAAGCAGCAGCTTGAGCTGTGTTGCACAACATTGACACCAGGGGCGCAGCTTAGTCCATCATTTTCGGCAGTGTGAATCTCAACTTCCTCGACCAGGAAAGCAGTGGCCGCACAGTCGACGAGTGAGATGATGGAGGTTCGGGATGGACTGTTCCCACGAAGGGCAGGGCCAATGCTGGCTTTCATCAGATGGGGCTCTGGGGCTCTGGGGCTCAGTTACAGTTTGGAGGACAGGCAGTGGCATAACGAAACTTGAGGGGGCCCCCTTGCAACGCAAAAGGAGGGGCCCCCTCTCCAGATTTAATCAGGAGCTCTAAGGCCAGAGCACTGTGCTGAGGGGTCCCCCTGCAGCTCGGGGCCCCCCGCACCACAGAGGCTGCGGGGGCCTGTGTTGCGCCACTGAGGATAGGGTACTCCATTGCAACAGTGGCGGAGTACGATGTCTGCCAAACTCAAGGTCTGCTATCCCGATTTTGAGACGGGTGGACTGCAAGTAAATGTTTACTCCATCAGAGTAAAACTTACCCCGACAGCCCAATGGAGTAGGTCCTGTCAGAGCTCAGCTATTTGACCACCTGCTCTATTTAGAGTGGACAGTCTAGTTCTTTTTTATTTTTTTATTTGCTGGTTATCGCTGCCAGATATAGCCTAGCTGTAGGAGACAACAAAAAATAGATACATGTATCTGACACCTCGAGAGAAAGATCCAATGGTAGGGGAGTTAATTTGCTTTTTTATGTTTCAAAAATAAACTTCATCCTTGGGAGTTTGTTTTTTAAAAAATAATAAACCATCCGTCAGACATGATGGTGGTTCCAGCCAATATATAGAGATGTCTGCAGGGCCAGCGGACATCTCTAAATTTGGCAGGAGGAGTAAAGGTAGGGTGGCAGACGTAAAGCCTCCCCCACCGTGTCTGCCTTTACCATGTCTACTAAACCCTAAATCAAGGCCCTCTGTCCAGTGTGGCAGAGTAGGTGAAAAACAATGATTCGGAATGCCATTCACTGTGCTTGCCAGTGGGTAGACTATTTCCAAGCATTCATCTAATCACTTTTTGGGTGTTTGATTGCCAGTAAAATGCCTAGAAATCTGAGACGGGTACAGCTTTCCAATCTTATCACTGCCATTGGTTGTGAATTCCCAAGGAACTAAATGTGCATCCACTAAAGGACTACTTCCATGGTTGCAGATTTGATCTTTTTTTGGTAAACCTGTCCCTATATATATATTCAAGTTTCAAATCCAAAAAATGAACAAGGTAAAACCTCTGAGTGAAATCTAATCAATGAGAAAAACAAAGGCATACATAGCAGGCCAAACTCAGGGCCCCCCAGACCCAACTACGAAGCCAAGAAAGCATATATTTGAGGGGTGTCACAACCCAAACACCCTCCCTGAAGCTACACCCCTGATTGCAACCAGAAAGAGACTTCCTATCCAGTCTGAGGTGGATAGCTCAGATGAGAAGGAAGAACTACCCTGCACCCTTGGAAGTGGGACTAGGGTGCTCTGCCAGCCCCTGTGGACCCTGCAAAAGTGACGTATCTCCCCTACTGCGCTGCACAAACCCGCGCACAACCGACACATTGCTGCTGCTGAGAGGATGTTCCCCGTCAATAGGCCTGCATCATCTTCACAGCCCGGAGCCTCATCAGAACCATCACTGTGCGACGCATCCTCAACATAGTCCATTCCATTCATCATTGGCTGCTTCCTCAACAATGTAGCGGGATTCCGCATCTCAGCCTCAGAACCGACATATTGCCCCGGCTGCGCAACACATCGTGAACGTGGACTTCACAGCTCAAGCCCTCGTCGACGGGATCCTCGATAACATCATCACATCGCACCCTTGCTTCACCTTGGTACCAAGGGATTGCTTTGGCTGCGCTACACATCTTTGATATGGACCCACGCAACGCTCCGCAAACTAGTGTTTAAGGTACCATGTTCAGTGGGCGAAACTGGGTCCCTGTAGCCGGTCCGCATTCCATCATATTCGGCCTGAACTTGCAACTTTGTTCTGGTCTTGTGCTTTTTGGCTCTATTTTCACTAATTCTTGAAAATTGCATATTTCTGGTTTACTGAATACATTTTCGTTGTTATGGCGCTGTTTAATTTAAAGACAGTGTTTGTCAACATTTTATTACTGTTTGAAGGCTTGCACAAATACTTTACACATTGCCTCCAGTTTAGGCCTGACTGCTCTGTGCCAAGCTTCCAGGGGGTTGGGCACAGGTTATTTCAGGGTTTGCTTGTGACTTCACCCTAAAAAGGATTGTGGTAGCCGCTTGAGCAGGTTTCTCATCCCCCTCAACCAGTAACCCAATTTCTTACACCCTCTGAGTGAGTTCTCTGGCTGAATGAAGACCTCTTCATGAGTGAGGTTCTAGACACGAACATGGTCTTCAACTGAGAAAGGACCCTCCCCTTTCTAAGGTTCTCCTAACCAGTAAGGTACTAGGCTTTGGTAATATTCTCTACTTACTCTCAACCTGTAAGATCTGGCAGTGTAAGATTTCAACACTTTGGGATTCACTTAGAGGTCAGCGTAGACGTTATTAGGCGCCGTTCAACATGAGTGCAATTTATGAGCTGTGTGCAGATATAACTGGATGCCAGTGATTTTGTCCTGCCTGTTACCACCAGGGCTACTGGTGAAATGAAGTGCAAAACTCACAATATTATTATTTGTGAGCCTTACTTCTTGCCAGTTTCAAGTACAAACTGTAATATCTGTAATGAGGAACCTTCTTGTATTACCAGTAGTAATGGTTGTGGTGATAATACCATTGCAAGCAGCCTTTGCTACCCTCTAGAGAAGATGTTCATAAACTTTTGGCAGCAACTGGCGGTAACCTTGTAACCACCAGTTGTTTTCACACCCTCACTCTGGCAGTGTTTTGCAGGCAGAAACATTGGTGGTAAGTACTACCATGTGCGTGGTATTACTCTCAAACCTCAGTTTAATTACTGCAAATGCCTGATTGTGGAAGAGCAGACAGTATGCATGTTACATGGTTGCTGAATGTTTTTTCACATTTCACGGTATTACCAGCGGGTTCTAAATCCTAAATCAAGATCTAAATCTAGGCTCTGGCTGCATGGAGACACGGCAACTGATGTAGTACTTGACTGCAAATACTTTGCGATTTGTGATTGAGTTATTGGCTCTTGCATCCAGGCAGCTGTCACCTTGAAGTGGGAAACATTCTTTACCCTGCAGTCACAACAAAGACCTGCCTTTGCAACGCAGTCACTACCACGACTAGGACGCGTTCCTTAACCCGCAAGTCGACTTGCTTTAAGAGGCACATTGTTGGACTGGTGTTGGATTCTTTAGTCCAACATCTTCCCTACTATTGTGTAGACTAGAGTTGGAATAGTAATTTATACTATTCCAAAGTCCAGCGCCCCCCTAAGGCAAGTTGTTGTAATGACTTGCATGGTAAAGTAATGCATGGAAACGTCGCAGTCGGGGTAGTGACTACTGTTAGACCCCAAGCGTCATGCACTATTAGCTGGAGCCCGTGAGAAAAGCAAGTGCCTGTTCTACAGAGATCAATAGCTCTTTTTAGAGAATCCCTTACTTGCTGAGAGAGGTGGAGTTTTGACACGCTCCCTTCATTTAAATACAGGTCAACCGAAGAAGCCGTTGCTTGGCTTTCGGTTCCTGACCTGATTCCACACCCCCCCTCCTTCCGACCTAGCGTCTGACTCCTCTCAACGTTGCTGGTATCCTGTGTCTCCCTCTCGAAGTGTCGGCGAAAAGTTTACTGGCGTAACGGGACCCTTGGCTCACTGCATTACCCTGTCCCATTACTGCTGACATCCTGACTCGCGGCCGCGCTCTCTGGTGACAAGACTCGCGGCCGCGTTCTAACTCCCCGCTACCCTTCGCCTTTCATCCCCGCCAGACTCTCCCGGTTCTAAACCTTCCAGAGTAGTTGACTCACGGCCGCGTTCTATTTTCTAGTTTATACGCGGCCGCGTTTGCTTTCAAGTTCTGACGTTTGACGGATACTTTGTATCAGACAACATGCGCGATGCGCGTTTGACTCACTTTCCTTAACTTTCCTTTCTTACGTACCGCGCATAGCGGAATACTTTGTTTCCTTGCATGCCTGGGGCCTGCTTGATGCAGCTATCGCCTAGGAATCCGTCAATGCTAATTAGACGGGTTTCTGAGCTGCCACTCCGGTTTTCTTTTATTTGTCCCTTCCTGAATTTAATCACTGCTGCCAGTGCGAGTAAAGGAGCATTTACCTGCACGTCTTGTGAGCAGTTTGGATCCCCTACAAAGCATCAGGAGATGTCCAGCCGGTAAGGGATCAATTTGTTTCTGTGGAACAGGCACTTAGCAGACTTTGTTTTCTTGGTATCATTACTTGGGGGAGGGATATTTCTCATAACTGTTTGTAATTATCTTCCTGTAGGTTACCGCTCATCTGTTTCCTGTTCTACCCTGACTCTGTGGGAACCGGCTGGGGGATTGAGAAGTGGTTACGTCTTGGTATCTCATCCCCACATCTCCTTGGGTCAGTTTCATGATATAAGAGTATTTGTGACATCTTCATCTTGACACTGTCGTAAGGAGTGTGGGGAACCTCTCTTCGCTCCTGTGGATTGAGCCTTGTACCAGGTTAGTGGCATCGGCAACAACTACGTTGTAAAGGCATGCAGGGTAAATGCATGCGGGGTTCCGTCACACAACCCCTGTGACACATACAAGGCTTTTGACATCTGTAATTTGGGTGTCATGCACTGGCAACCCACCCTCCCTCTTAGAAAATACCTGATTCAACTGCGCTTAAAGAACCAATGGGTCAATTAGTAACTTTGCATATTGGGGATGTCTCTTCCACCGTTGTTACCCTTTTGAAGCGCCTAATGTCAGTGGCTCATGGAGAGCATGAGCTTCAGTCTCCTCATGCAGACATTAAAGTCCTGAGTTAGACCATCTCTGGGATCTGCGACTCACCTAGTGAGTGTCCCAGGGTTGACTGGTCTTTTGCCAGTAAATGATTTTACTAGATCTACATTTTAACCAATTTTATTGAATTTGCAGTATCGGGCAGGTCTGGGAGTAGAGTGGAAAACTCATTAGAGTCTTCTGTTTTTGAGGCTTTGGAATATGAGGTGCTGTGCATGGGTTTGGGTGCAGTGCAACAGAATGCCTTCCTTTTTAATGAAGTCTGTAGAGCACCCACTGCTGCTGTGAAGGGGTTTGGAAGTATGCAACAAAATGGCTACCATTTATTGCTATCTGCATTTAGCCCACCTCTGTTGTGCTGCAGCTTGGCACGGCGCAACAATACAACTTCCTTTTGATGTGGTGTGTACTGGTCCCCACTGCTGCCGTGCAGTAGCATGGCACAGTGCAACAAAAACACTTCTTTTTAATGCGGTTTGCATTGGACCACACTGCTGCTGTGCAGGAGCATGGCATGGTGCAACAGCATGACTGCTGTGCAGGAGCATGGCATGGCGCAACAACATGACTGCTGTGCAGGAGCATGGCATGGTGCAACAACATGACTGTTGTGCAGGAGCATGGCGTGGTGCAACAACATAACTGCTGTGCAGGAGCATAGCATGGCGCAACAACATGACTGCTGTGCAGGAGCATGGCATGGTGCTACAGCATGACTGCTGTGCAGGAGCATGACATGGCGCAGCAACATGACTGCTGTGCAGGAGCATGGTGTGGTGCAACAACATGACTGCTGTGCAGGAGCATAGCATGGCGCAACAACATGACTGCTGTGCAGGAGCATGACGTGGCGCAACAACATGACTGCTGTGCGGGAGCATGGCATGGTGCAACAACATGACTGCTATGCAGGAGCATGGCATGGCGCAACAACATGACTGCTGTGCAGGAGCCTGGCATGGTACAACAATATGACTGCTGTGCAGGAGCATGGCATCGCGCAACAGCATGAATGCTATGCAGAAGCATGGCCTGGTGCAACAACATGACTGCTGTGCAGGAGCATGGCATGGTGCAATAACATGACTGCTGCAAAGGAGCATGGCATGGTGCAACAACACGAATGCTGTGCAGGAGCATGGCATGGTGCAACAACATGACTGCTGTGCAGGAGCATGACATGTGTAGGAGAGTAGGATCTGCTTCACATGGGTACCCCCACTTTTTGCTGATGCTTCACTGTTTTTCGACTTTAGTCGGGCTGGGGCCCTGCTAATCAGAGCCCCAGCCTAGCTGCTTTCTCTCTAAAATGGTTTCCATGTACCTTAGGTACATCTCTGATTGGAATCTGGAGTGCCCTTATAAGTCCCTAGTATATGGTATACTATGTACCCAGGGCATAGGTACCCCAGAGGCCTGCCAGGGGCTGAAGCATGTATTATGCCACCCCTGGAAGGCCAGCCAAAATGACACCACAGGTCTGCTACTGCAGCCTGGGTAAGGTGGTGCATGCACCCCTTACTGTGATATAGGTTACCTATATCACTACATATATGCACACATATAAACCTATAAGTCACTCCTATGGCAGGCCTTATCAATCCTGAAGGCAGAGTGCTTGGTTCTTATGTGAGAGGGTGCCCCTGCATGAGCAGAGCCCCTCTGCAGCGTTCAGAGACCCTTCTCTGATGCTGTTTGTAGTGCAGCCTGACCATATACTCTTAAGTGCATTATAACCTCGCGTTAAATGCTAACTTTGGGATGGCTGCACGGAAACATGTCGTGTTTGGTGTCAAACATCTTGGAATACTACCCCCCCGCCAGTTCTGGCAGCGGGGGTAGCATTCCACCCTTCTAGAGTAAGGGTGGGCGGAATTTGCGGAATTGTGTCCCGCGAAATTCCGCGAAACGGCAAAAAATCTCTGCGAGCACGCGGAATTTCGCGTGCTCGCGGAGATTTTGCTGCGCCCCTTTATATCTGTAAGTGCTTCCTGTTGAGGTTTAATTTTTGTGACAGGAGCATCGTGCCAGCCCAGAATGAATCCTGCCCTGCATATTTATCCAAGAAGATGAGTCCGTTTTGTGCAATACCTCTTCAACTGGAGTACTTTCTACTGGCTAATCAGTAAGTGCTACCTCGTTGGGAAAATGTATAGTGCCTTTCCTACACTACAGCTGCAAAGGACCAGAAGAATTGTCTCCAGTGACCTGTGTGTCTAACTTTGCCACCGCGCCGAAAGCGCCGGGGTCCTTTGATTAAGCTGTCCATCATAGTGGGGAAAGGGCGGGAAGACGTTGCATACCGCGAGTGTATGTGGGGCGGGGCTACTAGCCTGTTCTCATGCCTCTTGTTTATAAAGGGTCAGAGCAGGATCTCAGCGGCAGACGAGGAGAAGGAACCTCCTGGTCACAGGAACTACACGAGGATTGCGCTCGAGAAAATCAAGGATGCAAAGACCTCCATCAAGGATTACAGCTAGCTTTTCAGGGTGGCAATGGAGAGAAGGCACATCTGCTTAATCACGCTCACGAATTCTACACGAGGATTGCGCTCGAGAAAATCAAGGATGCAAAGACCTCCATCAAGGATTACAGCTAACTTTTCACGTTGGAAATGGAGAGAAGGCACATCTGCTTAACCACGCTCACGAATTCTGCACACCTACCCTGGATATTTATCCAAGAAGATGCCTCCGTTTTGTGCAATACCTCTACTCAGCTGGAGTACTTTCTACTGGCTAATCAGTAAGTGCTACCTCGTTGGGTAAATGTATAGTGCCTTTCCTACACTTCAGCTGCGTAAAGGACCTGAAGAATTTTGCCCAGTGACCTGTGTGTCTGTAACTTTGCCACCGCGCCGAAAGCACCGGGGTCCTTTGATTAAGCTGTCCATCATAGTGGGGAAAGGGAGGGAAGACGTTGCATACCGCTAGTGTATGTGGGGCGGGGCCAAACGGGCGGGGCTTATAGGCCCGTTCACATGCCTCTTGTTTATAAAGGGTCAGAGCAGGATCTCAGCGGCAGACGAGGAGAAGGAACCTCCTGGTCACGGGAACTACACGAGGATTGCGCTCGAGAAAATCAAGGATGCAAAGACCTCCATCAAGGATTACAGCTAACTTTACAGGGTGGAAATGGAGAGAAGGCACATCTGCTTAACCACGCTCACGAATTCTACACGAGGATTGCGCTCGAGAAAATCATACGTTACAGAATTTGAGCTTCAACTCGGGCACCTGCTTTTATTTATACCCGAATTCCGTTCCGCCGCGGATCGCGGAAGTTTCGACATTTCCGCGTTCCGCGCGGAATGCGGAAATGCCGAAATTTCACAAGTTCCGCGAGCGGAACGGAATTTGCCGCCCAGGGTTATTCTAGAGGGAGAGACATGTACACACCGGCCTACCCGGTAACTTCTTTACAGAGTCCTGGCATCACAAAATGGATGCCACTGCCACAGACACGGGTCTGACCTCCTGCTGCTGACTGAAACTCCGGCAGGGGAGGCCTGGACAATAGGTTTCCTGTCCAAGGGAGGTGTAACCACCTCCCCAGACAGGATAATGTGTATTGGGGATGGGCGGGAGCACTCTCTGGTGCTTTGACGTCCTGCACTGGGGGCACATTTGGTGTCCCTGTGCATACCCCAGTTCAAACCGGTTCAGGTGCTTCCAGCCCCTGCTCTGGCGCGAAACTGGACAAAGGGAAATGGGTGTAACCACCCCTCTTCCCTGACCCTCCCATAGGTGGGTCCCCAGAGGATGTCCAACCCCCTAACTTAGTATAAGTATGGGACCCCAGTCCTTAGGACTTTAGATTACCCTGGACGAAACTCTGAAGCCGAATCCTGGACCTTCGACGCTCTACTTTAAGATTAGAGGACTGAAGAATCTCCCTTGGGGTCAAGGAGTGACTCCCCTGCTTGGCAGGCACCTAAGAAACAATTGTCCGGTCTGCATCGCTGAAGCTCCCGCCAGACGCCGAAGTCTTTGCAACACCAGAGGTAGATTTTAAGACTTCCCCGAGGCTGTCCTGAGTCCCCAGCGAAGCTGAGGCCCGTAGCTGTCCTGGGTAACGTGGAACCGTGACCCCTGGACACCGAGAACTTTTGCAAGTGCATCCTCTTCCTGGTGTCCCACGAAGTTCGGCTTGGGGCTCCGAGTAGCCCCCGCCTCCAGCACCGACTGCACCAAAGATCACTGGCCTCCACTCCACGAGTGTCCTGTGAGCCAGCTCCAAGTGCGTCCACTTGAGGCTCCTTCGCGGTCGCTAGTCCGTTGGCTAGTGGGCCCTCTCGAAGGCAACTCTTCTTCTGCTTGGGCTTTCCTGTTTGTTCCAGACGTGCCCTGACGTACCTTCACTGGGTGAGTCCCTCAGACCTTGCTGGTCTGCATCAACGTCATTTCTCTGTTTCCCTGTGACTTGCCGTTGCCAAGGCTTGTTTGGACCAATCTGGTCACCGACACCGCAGAAATCGACAGACGTTGTGGGGCAGCTGGAATCCAGCTCCTGGTCATCATCAATGCCTCCTGGATCTCGTGGCTGAAGAGTCAAGACGACCGTCAACCTACCTGAAGCACCCGACATCGGTGGGCATCTGCTCATCGCCTTCCTGGTCACTGGCTAGTGACCCAGACTCTGTCCCCTCTGCTTTCAGGTTCTTCAGATCTTCGATCCACCCTTGGATCCACCCGGACACTTTCGACTTGGCCGCCAGCAGCCTGCTGCAGCAGATCGCCATTGAAAACGATGACGAAACCCGATGACAAAAGACACCTATGCACCCGGCTTCCCTGGGTGAGGTAACTCGAGTACTCCGGTGCTCCCGTGGGTATTGACTCTAGAACTGCCTAGTTCTAAAGGGATTTGCTCCAAGTCCTCCTCTAAGTGTCCTTTCCTTGTAAAATACGAACCGCGACTTTCCCCATAGAAGTTAACGGCGATTCGCGGCTGTGTTCTCACACTGCACGCGTCCCCCGTGGGTCCCCTGTGTCACTACCTTGGGTGGTTCCTTGTGGTCCAAGCACTTCTACAGGCTCTAGGCCTTGTGTCTATCTCAGTCAGGGTTCTTATACCACTATTTTAGTATATGGTCTGGTACGCCCCTAGGGCTCAAACGGGTATTTGTGCTATTACTGTTGATATTTGACTTGCAAAGTATGTACTTTGAACTCTAGCCTCATAAAGAGACTAGAGGGGTGTGTTTAAGACTAAATACATATATTGTATATATATACCTGGTGTGGTCCTCTTTCATTTGGTCACTCAAGAGATTATAGACTGGTAAAACAAGCTGCTTTACATTCCTTCAAGACTTAGCCTGAAGGCTGCTCTCCATAGCTACCACTAGGATAGCTTTCAATAAAGGTTGTCTTTAACCTATCTCCAATAAGGGGTTGTTTGGACTGGTGCAAGGTGCCCACTATAATTAGTGGACAGCATATACCAGGCCAACTTCTCACATTGGTGTGCAGCGTGTGGGATTCCAGCTTGCTATTGTTTTACCAGATAATCTCAATTGAATTGATCAACTGAAAACCACTAAGGGTACCTTAGGTACATATAAATACAAGCTTAGTAATACAGTAAGTTCTACTGAACTTAGAGTTGTGTGTTAAGGGCTAGCACACCCTTTCTACAACTCAAGAGAGTTTAGTAGGCCACACTAGAGTAGGTAGTGCATACACCACACCACACTAGTAATGTCTTCATGGCCAGGAACCAGTGGGTCCCTGCCAGAAGCCAATGGGCTTCTTCCCTCCAAGTATGATAATCTCCCATTCTTGGAATTGAGAGAGTTATGCAAGATTAGGAAGCTGAAGACAGACAAAAGTGCCAACACCCAACGTCTCATGGAGATGCTACTGCTGGATGATCTCAGAAGACCCTTTGGGCCTGAAGGGGTAGGCAGAGAGGGTGGGGCTGAAGATGAGGAAGGGGCCAGGGGTGAAATCACCCAGGACCCCCCCTCTGAAACTGGCCAGGAAGGTGACAATGACCTTGACCTGGAAAAAGCACCTATTCCTGAGGATGAGGAGGAGGATCAGACTGACCTCCCCGTTGTCCCCCCAGTAAGAGTTGTGAGTGTGCCCAGAAGGCCTAGATCTCCTTCTCAGGAGTCTAACCACTCTGACACCTCAGTAGGGACCTCTGTTTCCTCTCATAGGAGGGAATCCTCCAGTGAGAGGAAAGAGAGACTGCTCAAGTATGGAGAAGCTCAGTTGAGACTCAGAAGAGAGCAGTTGGCTATAGACAGGGAGTCCCTAGAGCTTGAAAGGCAAAGAAAAAAGTTGGGACTAGAGTCCCATGGTGGCAGCAACTTCCCTAGTGGTAGGGAAAGGTCTAATGACCATAGAAACCTGAGCAAGATTGTCCCTCCCTACCAGAGTGGGGATGACATCCACAAATGGATTTCTGCACTGGAGAGGGCCTGTAAAGTACAGAGGGTCCCTCAGGAGCAGTGGGCAGCAATCTTGTGGCTCTCCTTTACAGACAAAGGTAGAGACAAGCTCCTCTCTGTTAGAGAAGAGGATGCTGATATTTATCCAGTCTTAAAAAGTGCATTGATTGATGGGTTTGGCCTAACAACTGAACAATACAGGTTAAAGTTCAGAGATACCCAGAAGGCACAGAATCAAGACTGGGTGGACTTTGTTGATTGTTCTGCTAAGGCTCTGGAAGGTTGGTTAGTGGGCAGTAAGGTATGTGACTTCAAAGGATTGTACAATCTTATCATGAGGGAGCAGATTCTTAATAACTGTCAAAATCAGCTGTTGCATCAGTACCTGGTGGACTCTGATCTGACCTCTCCCCAAGAATTGGGAAAGAAGGCAGACAAATGGGTCAGAACCAGGGTGAGGCAGAAGGTACAGAACCAAGGTGGTGACCCAAAGAAGCAAGATTCTAAGAACTCTGACAAGGGTGGGGAGAAGGGTAAAGACCAGAAGTTCTTCACAAGGCCCCCAAAAATCTTCTTCAGGTGGGGATTCACAGTCTAACAAAGGGAAAGGTCAAAAGAAACCATGGTGCAAAGTCTGTAAGCAAAAGACACACTGGACCAGTGATTGCACCAAGTCCAAAGACTCTGTTCCAGCCCCCACCAATGCCCCGAAGGCACCTGTTCCCCCTAGTGCAGTTACAATTGGTGGTGGGCCTACACAAGCCAAGGGTTTAGTAGGGTTGACCCTGGGTAAGGAGATGAGCTCTGACCTAGTCAGAGAACTCACTCAGGCTGTCCTAGTCTGTGATGGAGGCATGGATGTGACCTCCTCTGTGAGTCCCAGTAATCTGGGCAAGTACAGGCAACAGCCATTAATAAATGGAAAAGAGGCTTTGGCATTTAGGGACACAGGAGCAAGTGTCACCATGGTGACACAAGATCTTGTGGATCCTGGGCAGATTATACTTGGTGAAATGTACCAAGTGACCAATGCTAGCAATGTCAGAACAGACCATACTCTGGCAGTTGTTAACTTCTCCTGGGGAGGGGTAACTGGCCTTAAGAAGGTTGTGGTAAGTGCAGACCTACCAGTTGAATGCTTGCTTGGCAATGATCTAGAAACTTCAGCTTGGGCAGAAGTGGAGCTCAGGACCCATGCAGAAATGCTGGGCATCCCTGCAGATGTGTTTGCTGTGGCCAGGTCACAGAGCAAAATGTCTAACACTGAACAGGCCTTGGATCCTGGAACAATGGACCAAGTGCCATCCAAGATGAGGAGTAGTAGGGTAAAGGCAGTGCCTTCCCCTTGGCTCAGAAGGAAGATCAGTCTCTTCAGGGAGATGATCTCAGTCCTGAGGAAGGAACTGTCCCAGAGGAGCTTGAGCCTAATCAGGTTGAGTTCTTGGGGACAGGGGGCCCTTCCAGGGCAGATCTGAGCCAGGAGCAGCAGAGCTGCCCCTCTCTTGATCCCCTCAGACAGCAAGCTGCTGCTGAGGCTGCTGGGAAAGCTAGTGGTCCCCATACAGTGTATTGGGATGATGGACTCTTGTACTCAGAGTGTAGAGACCCCAAGCCTGGTGCCACCAGGAGGTTGGTTATACCTCTGAAGTTCAGGGGCTTCCTATTGACCCTAGCCCATGACATTCCTTTAGCAGGTCACCTGGGCCAGAACAAGACTTGGGACAGAATTGTCCCTCACTTTCACTGGCCCCACATGTCTGAAGACACCAAGGAGTTTTGTCGCTCCTGTGTAACCTGCCAGGCCAGTGGCAAGGCAGGTGGCACTACAAAGGCCCCCCTGATACCACTACCTGTGGTGGGGGTTCCCTTTGAAAGGGTGGGGATTGACATTGTTGGTCCCATGGATCCCCAAACAGCATCTGGGCACAGGTTTATCCTGGTGGTGGTGGACCATGCCACCAGGTACCCAGAGGCTATTCCTCTTAGGACCACTACAGCACCTGTAGTGGCAAGAGCCCTCCTGGGAATTTTCTCAAGAGTGGGCTTCCCTAAGGAGGTTGTATCAGACAGGGGTGCAAACTTTATGTCTGGATACTTGAGAGCAATGTGGAAGAAGTGTGGAGTGACTTACAAGTTCACCACACCCTATCACCCACAATGCAATGGTTTAGTTGAGAGATTCAACAAAACCTTAAAGGGCATGATTAAAGGACTCCCAGAGAAGCTTAGGCGAAGATGGGACATACTCTTGCCCTGCCTTTTATTTGCATACAGGGAGGTGCCTCAAAAGGGGGTTGGCTACAGCCCTTTTGAACTTTTGTTTGGTCACCCTGTCAGGGGTCCATTGTGCTTGGTGAAGGAAGGATGGGAGTTACCTCTCAAGCCCCCAAAGCAGGACATAGTGGACTATGTACTTGGTCTCCACTCCAGGATGGCTGAGTACATGAAAAAGGCAACTAAAAACCTTGAGGCTAGCCAGGAACTCCAAAAAGCCTGGCATGACCAAAAGGCTGTACTGACTGTTTACCAGCCAGGGCAGAAGGTGTGGGTGTTGGAGCCAGTGGCCCCAGCAGCTCTCCAGGACAAATGGAGTGGACCCCACACCATTGTTGAACAGAAGGGTGAGGTTACCTATTTAGTAGACCTAGGAACACCCAGGAGTCCCCACAGGGTTCTCCATGTCAACAGATTGAAACCATATGTGGACAGGGCAGACATGGGCTTGCTCATGGCTACTGATGAGGGACAGGAGGAAGAGAGTGACCCACTCCCTGACCTGCTCTCACAGAACCCTGATGATGGGTCAGTGGATGGTGTAGCCTTGGCAGGCAGCCTCACTGCCCAGCAGCAAACTGATTGCAGACAGGTGCTCAATCAGTTCAGGCATATATTCTCTCTGACACCAAGTCAGACCACCTGGTGCACTCATGAAGTGGACACTGGGGACAGTCTGCCTATTAAAAATAAGATTTATAGGCAACCTGACCATGTCAGGGACTGTATCAGGACAGAAGTCCAGAAGATGTTGGATTTGGGAGTTATTGAACCCTCAGATAGCCCTTGGGCTAGTCCAGTGGTCCTTGTGCCAAAACCTCACACCAGTGGTGGGAAAAGAGAGATGAGGTTTTGTGTGGACTACAGGGGTCTCAATGCAGTCACTAGGACTGATGCTCATCCAATACCCAGGGCCAATGAGCTAATAGACACTTTGGCATCAGCCAAGTATCTAAGCACATTTGACCTAACAGCTGGCTACTGGCAGATCAGGCTAGCTGATGATGCAAAGCAAAAAACAGCATTCTCAACCCCTAGTGGGCATTATCAATTTGTGGTAATGCCCTTTGGTTTGAAGAATGCACCTGCCACTTTTCAGAGGTTGGTGAACACAGTCCTTACAGGTCTGGAAGCCTATAGTGCAGCATATCTAGATGATATTGCTGTCTTTAGCTCCACCTGGGAGGATCACCTGGTCCACCTCAGAAATGTTTTACAGGCCCTGCAGAAAGCAGGCCTAACTATCAAGGCCACAAAGTGCCAGATAGGGCAGAGTCAGGTTGTGTACCTGGGCCACCTTGTGGGTGGAGGCCAGGTTCAACCATTACAGAGCAAGATCCAGACCATCATGGACTGGACTGCTCCAACTACCCAGACTCAGGTGAGAGCCTTTTTAGGCCTGACTGGGTACTATAGGAGATTTGTCAAGGGGTATGGATCAATAGTGACACCCCTGAATGATTTAACTTCCAAGAAAATGCCCAAAAAGGTTCAGTGGACAGTTAGCTGTCAAAAGGCATTTGATGACCTGAAGCAGGCCATGTGCACTGCTCCCATTCTACAGAGCCCTGATTACTCCAAGAAGTTCATTGTCCAAACAGATGCATCTGAATTGGGGGTAGAGGCTGTACTGTCACAATTGAATGAAGAAGGTCAGGATCAACCAGTAGCTTTCATTAGCAGAAGGCTGACCCCTAGAGAGAAACGTTGGTCAGCCATTGAGAGGGAAGCCTTTGCTGTGGTCTGGGCTCTGAAGAAGTTGAGGCCATACTTGTTTGGTACTCACTTCCTTGTTCAAACAGACCATAAGCCCCTCTTATGGCTAAAACAAATGAAGGGTGAAAACCCCAAACTGCTTAGGTGGTCCATTTCCCTACAGGGGATGGACTTTACAGTGGAACATAGACCTGGGAGTAATCATGCCAATGCAGATGGACTCTCTAGGTACTTCCACTTAGAACATGAAGACTCAACTGGACAAGGTTAGTTTAATGTCCCTACGTTTGGGGGGGGGGGTTGTGTAGGAGAGTAGGATCTGCTTCAAATGGGTACCCCCACTTTTTGCTGATGCTTCACTGTTTTTCGACTTTAGTCGGGCTGGGGCCCTGCTAATCAGAACCCCAGCCTAGCTGCTTCCTCTCTAAAATGGTTTCCATGTACCTTAGGTACATCTCTGATTGGAATCTGGAGTGCCCTTATAAGTCCCTAGTATATGGTATACTATGTACCCAGGGCATAGGTACCCCAGAGGCCTGCCAGGGGCTGAAGCATGTATTATGCCATCCCTGGAAGGCCAGCCAAAATGACACCACAGGTCTGCTACTGCAGCCTGGGTAAGGTGGTGCATGCACCCTTACTGTGATATAGGTTACCTATATCACTACATATATGCACACATATAAACCTATAAGTCACTCCTACGGCAGGCCTTATCAATCCTGAAGGCAGAGTGCTTGGTTCTTATGTGAGAGGGTGCCCCTGCATGAGCAGAGCCCCTCTGCAGCGTTCGGAGACCCTTCTCTGATGCTGTTTGTAGTGCAACCTGACCATATACTCTTAAGTGCATTATAACCTCGCGTTAAATGCTAACTTTGGGATGGCTGCACGGAAACATGTCGTGTTTGGTGTCAAACATCTTGGAATACTACCCCCCCGCCAGTTCTCGTGGCGGGGGTAGCATTCCACCCTTCTAGAGGGAGAGACATGTACACACCGGCCTACCCGGTAACTTCTTTACAGAGCCCTGGCATCACAAAATGGATGCCACTGCCACAGACACGGGTCTGGCCTCCTGCTGCTGACTGAAACTCCGGCAGAGGAGGCCTGAACAATAGGTTTCCTGTCCAAGGGAGGTGTAACCACCTCCCCAGACAGGATAATGTGTATTGGGGCTGGGCGGGAGCACTCTCTGGTGCTTTGAAGTCCTGCACTGGGGGCACATTTGGTGTCCCTGTGCATAGCCCAGTTCAAACCGGTTGCAGGAGCTACCTGCCCCTGCTCTGGCGCGAAACTGGACAAAGGGAAATGGGTGTAACCACCCCTCTTCCCTGACCCTCCCATAGGTGGGTCCCCAGAGGATGTCCAACCCCCTAACTTAGTATAAGTATGGGACCCAAGTCCTTAGGACTTTAGATTACCCTGGATGAAACTCTGAAGCCGAATCCTGGAACTTCGACGCTCTACTTTAAGATTAGCGGACTGAAGAATCTCCCTTGGGGTCAAGGAGTGACTCCCCTGCTTGGCAGGCACCTACGAAAATATTGTCCGGTCTGCATTGCTGAAGCTCCCGCTGGACGCCGAAGTCTTTGCAACACCAGAGGTGGATTTCCAGACTTCCCCGAGGCTGCCCTTAGTCCCCAGCGAAGCTGAGGCCCGTAGCTGTCGTGGGTAACGTGGAACCGTGACCCCTGGACACCAAGAGCTTTTGCAAGTGCATCCTCTTCCTAGTCTCCCACGAACTTGGGCTTTGGGCTTTGAGTAGACCCCACCTCCAGCACCAACTGCACCGAAGATCACTGGCCTCCACTCTACGAGTGTCCTGTGAGCCAGCTCAAAGTGCATCCACTCGAGGCTCCTTCACGGTCGCTAGTCCGTTGGCTAGTTGGCCCTCCCGAAGGAAACTCTTCTTCTGCTTGGGCTTTCCTGGTTGCTCCAGACGTGCCCTGACTTACCCTCGCTGGCTGAGTCCCTCAGGCCTTGCTGGTCTGCATCAACATCCTTTATCTGTTTCCCCATGACTTGCTGTTGCCAAGGCTTGTTAAGTCCAATCCGGTCGCCGACACCGCAGCAATTGACAGACGTCGTGGGACAGCTCGAATCCAGCTCCTGGTTGTCATCAACGCCTCCTGGACCTCGTGGCTGAAGAGTCAAGACGACCATCAACCTACCTGAAGCACCCGACATCGGTGGGCATCTGCTCATCGCCTTCCTGGTCACTGGCTAGTGACCCAGACTCTGTCCCCTCTGCTTTCAGGTTCTTCAGATCTTCGATCCACCCTTGGATGCACCCGGACACTTTCGACTTGGCCGCCAGCAGCCTGCTGCAGCAGATCGCCATTGAAAACGATGACGAAACCCGATGACAAAAGACACCTATGCACCCGGCTTCCCTGGGTGAGGTAACTCGAGTACTTCAGTGCTCCCGTGGGTATTGACTCTAGAACTGCCTAGTTCTAAAGGGATTTGCTCCAAGTCCTCCTCTAAGTGTCCTTTCCTTGTAAAATACGAACCGCAACTTTCCCCATAGAAGTTAACGGCGATTCGCGGCTGTGTTCTCACACTGCACGCGTCCCCCGTGGGTCCCCTGTGTCACTACCTTGGGTGGTTCCTTGTGGTCCAAGCACTTCTACAGGCTCTAGGCCTTGTGTCTAGCTCAGTCGTGGTTTTTATACCACTATTTTAGTATATGGTTTGGTACGCCCCTAGGGCTCAAACGGGTATTTGTGCTATTAAAGTTGATATTTGACTTGCAAAGTATGTATTTCGAACTCTAGCCTCATAAAGAGACTAGAGGGGTGTGTTTAAGACTAAATACATATATTTTATATATATACCTGGTTTGGTCCTCTTTCATTTGGTCACTCAAGAGATTATAGACTGGTAAAACAAGCTGCTTTACATTCCTTCAAGACTTAGCCTGAAGGCTGCTCTCCATAGCTAGCACTAGGATAGCTTTCAATAAAGGTTGTCTTTAACCTATCTCCAATAAGGGGTTGTTTGGACTGGTGCAAGGTGCCCACTATAATTAGTAATACAAAAAGGGATGATGGACGGAACGTTTGAGCCAATCAAACACTCACCCCCAGTCACCTGATCGGGTTTAATCCATCATCACTATAATTAGTAGACAGCATATACCAGGCCAACTTCTCACAACATGGTGCAACAACATGACTGCTGTGCAGGAGCATGGCGTTGTGAAACAACATGACTGCTGCAAAGGAGCATGGCGTGGCGCAACAACATGACTGCTGTGCAGGAGCATGACATGCTGCAACAACATGACTGCTGCAAAGGAGCATGGCATGGCGCAACAACATGACTGCTGTGCAGGAGCATGACATGCTGCAACAACATGACTGCTGCAAAGGAGCATGGCATGGTGCAACAACATGACTGCTGTGCAGGAGCATGGCATGGTGCAACAACATGACTGCTGTGCAGGAGCATGGCATGGTGCAACAACATGACTGCTGCAAAGGAGCATGGCATGGTGCAACAACACGACTGCTGCAAAGGAGCATGGCATGGTGCAACAACACGACTGCTGTGCAGAAGCATGGCATGGTACAACAACATGACTGCTGTGCAGGAGCATGACATGGTGCAACAACATGACTGCAGTGCAGGAGCATGGCGTGGTGAAACAACATGACTGCTGCAAAGGAGCATGGCATGGTGCAACAACATGACTTCTGTGCAGGAGCATGGCATGGTGCAACAACATCACTGCTGTGCAGGAGCATGGCGTGGTGCAACATCATGACTGCTGCAAAGGAGCATGGCATGGCGCAACAACATGACTGCTGTGCAGGAGCATGGCATGGTGCAACAACATGACTGCTGCAAAGGAGCATGGCGTGGCGCAACAACACGACTGCTGTGCAGGAGCATGGCATGGTGCAACAACATGACTGCTGTGCAGGAGCATGACATAGTGCAACAACATGACTGCTGTGCAGGAGCATGGCATGGTGAAACAACATGACTGCTGCAAAGGAGCATGGGATCGTGCAACATCATGACTGCTGTGCAGGAGCATGGCATGGTGCAACAGCATGACTGTTGTGCAGGAGCATGGCGTGGTGCAACATCATGACTGCTGCAAAGGAGCATGGCATGGCGCAACAACATGACTGCTGTGCAGGAGCATGGCATGGTGCAACAACATGACTGCTGTGCAGGAGCATGGCATGGTGCAACAACATGACTTCTGCAAAGGAGCATGGTGTGGTGCAACAACATGACTGCTGCAAAGGAGCATGGCATGGCGCAACAACATGACTGCTGTGCAGGAGCATGGCATGGTGCAACAACATGACTGCTGCAAAGGAGCATGGCGTGGCGCAACAACATGACTGCTGTGCAGGAGCATGGTGTGGCGCAACAACATGACTGCTGTGCAGGAGCATGGCATGATGCAACAACATGACTGCTGTGCAGGAGCATGGCATGGCGCAACAACATGACTGCTGTGCAGGAGCATGGCATGGTGCAACACCATGACTGCTGTGCAGGAGCATGGCATGGTGCAACAACATGACTGCTGCAAAGGAGCATGGCATGGCGCAACAACATGACTGCTGTGCAGGAGCATGGCATGGTGCAACAACATGACTGCTGCAAAGGAGCATGGCATGGCGCAACAACATGACTGCTGTGCAAGGGCATGGCGCAACAACATGACTGCTGTGCAGGAGCATGACATGCTGCATCAACATGACTGCTGTGCAGGAGCATGGCATGGTGCAACAACATGACTGCTGTGCAGGAGCATGGCATGGTGCAATAACATGACTGCTGCAAAGGAGCATGGCGTGGTGCAACAACATGACTGCTGCAAAGGTGCATGGCATGGCGCAACAACATGTCTGCTGTGCAGGAGCATTGCATGGTGCAACAACATGACTGCTGCAAAGTAGCATGGTGAGGCGCAACAACATGACTGCTGTGCGGGAGCATGGCGTGGTGCAACAACATGACTGCTGTGCCGGAGCATGGCGTGGCGCAACAACATGACTGCTGTGCAGTAGCATGGCGTGGCGCAACAACATGACTGCTGTGCAAGAGCATGGCGTGGTGCAACAACATGACTGCTGTGCAGGAGCATGGCATGCTGCAACAGCATGACTGCTGCAAAGGAGCATGGCATGGCGCAACAACATGACTGCTGTGCAGGAGCATGGCATGGTGCAACAACATGATTGCTCTGCAGGAGCATGGCATGGCGCAACAACATGACTGCTGTGCAGGAGCATGGAATGGTGCAACAACATGACTGCTGTGCAGGAGCATGACATGCTGCAACAACATGACTGCTGCAAAGGAGCATGGCATGGCACAACAACATGACTGCTGTGCAGGAGCATGGCATGCTGCAACAGCATGACTGCTGCAAAGGAGCATGGCATGGCGAAACAACATGACTTGTGCAGGAGCATGGCATGGTGCCACAGCATGACTGCTGCAAAGGAGCATGGCATGGCGCAACAACATGACTGCTGTGCAGGAGCATGGCATGGTGCAACAACATGATTGCTCTGCAGGAGCATGGCATGGCGCAACAACATGACTGCTGTGCAGGAGCATGGAATGGTGCAACAACATGACTGCTGTGCAGGAGCATGACATGCTGCAACAACATGAATGCTGCAAAGGAGCATGGCATGGCACAACAACATGACTGCTGTGCAGGAGCATGGCATGGCGAACCAACATGACTGCTGTGCAGGAGCATGGTATGCTGCAACAACATGACTGCTGCAAAGGAGCATGGCATGGCACAACAACATGACTGCTGTGCAGGAGCATGGCATGGTGCAACAACAACATCACTGCTGTGCAGGAGCATGGCATGGTACAACAACATGACTGCTGCAAAGGAGCATGGCATGGTGCAACAACATGACTGCTGTGCAGGAGCATGGCATTGTGCAACAACATGACAGCTGCAAAGGAGCATGGCATTGTGCAACAGCATGACTGCTGTACAGGAGCATGGCATGGTGCAACAACATGACTGCTGTGCAGGAGCATGGCATGGTGCAACAACATGACAGCTGCAAAGAAGCATGGTATGGCGCAACAACATGACTGCTGTGCAGGAGCATGGCATGGTGCCACAGCATGACTGCTGCCAAGGAGCATGGCATGGCGCAACAACATGACTGCTGTGCAGGAGCATGGCATGGTGCAACAACATGACAGCTGCAAAGGAGCATGGCATTGTGCAACAGCATGACTGCTGTGCAGGAGCATGGCATGGTGCAACAACATGACTGCTGTGCAGGAGCATGGCATGGTGCAACAACATGACTGCTGCAAAGGAGCATGACATGCTGCAACAACATGACTGCTGCAAAGGAGCATGGCATGGCACAACAACATGACTGCTGTGCAGGAGCATGGCATGGCAAACCAACATGACTGCTGTGCAGGAGCATGGTATGCTGCAACAACATGACTGCTGCAAAGGAGCATGGCATGGCACAACAACATGACTGCTGTGCAGGAGCATGGCATGGTGCAACAACAACATGACTGCTGTGCAGGAGCATGGCATGGTACAACAACATGACTGCTGCAAAGGAGCATGGCATGGTGCAACAACATGACTGCTGTGCAGGAGCATGGCATGGTGCAACAACATGACAGCTGCAAAGGAGCATGGCATTGTGCAACAGCATGACTGCTGTGCAGGAGCATGGCATGGTGCAACATCATGACTGCTGTGCAGGAGCATGGCATGGTGCAACAACATGACAGCTGCAAAGGAGCATGGCATGGTGCAACAGCATGACTGCTGTGCAGGAGCATGGCATGGTGCAACAACATGACTGCTGTGCAGGACCATGGCATGCTGCAACAGCATGACTGCTGCAAAGGAGCATGGCATGGTGCAACAACATGACTGCTGCAAAGGAGCATGGCATGGCGCAACAACATGACTGCTGTGCAGGAGCATGGCATGGTGCAACAACATGACTGCTACAAAGGAGCATGGCATGGCGCAACAACATGACTGCTGTGCAAGGGCATGGCATGGTGCAACAACATGACTGCTGTGCAGGAGCATGACATGCTGCATCAACATGACTGCTGCAAAGGAGCATGGCATGGCGCAACAAACATGACTGCTGTGCAGGAGCATGGCATGGCGCAACAGCATAACTGCTGTGCAGTAGCAATGCATGCTGTAACAACATGACTGCTGCAAAGGAGCATGGCATGGCGCAACAACATGACTGCTGTGCAGGAGCATGGCATGGTGCAACAACATGACTGCTGTGCAGGAGCATGGCATGGTGCAACAACATGACTGCTGCAAAGGAGCATGGCATGGCGCAACAACATGACTGCTGTGCAGGAGCATGGCATGGTGCAACAACATGACTGCTGCAAAGGAGCATGGCATGGCGCAACAACATGACTGCTGTGCAAGGGCATGGCATGGTGCATCAACATGACTGCTGTGCAGGAGCATGACATGCTACATCAACATGACTGCTGCAAAGGAGCATGGCATGGCGCAACAAACATGACTGCTGTGCAGGAGCATGGCATGGTGCAACAACATGACTGCTGTACAGGAGCATGGCATGGTGCAACAACATCTCTGCTGCAAAGGAGCATGGCGTGGTGCAACAACATGACTGCTGCAAAGGAGCATGGCATGGCACAACAACATGACTGCTGTACAGGGGCATGGCATGGTGCAACAACATGACTGCTGCAAAGTAGCATGGCGTGGTGCAACAACATGACTGCTGTGCGGGAGCATGGCAAGGTGCAACAACATGACTGCTGTGCAGGAGCATGGCATGGTGCAACAACATGACTGCTGTGCAGGAGCATGGCATGGTGCAACAACATGACTGCTGTGCAGGAGCATGGTGTGGTGCAACAACATGACTGCTGCAAAGGAGCATGGCATGGTGCAACAAACATGACTGCTGTGCAGGAGCATGGCATGGTGCAACAACATGACTGCTGTGCAGGAGCATGGCATGGTGCAACAACATGACTGCTGCAAAGGAGCATGGCGTGGTGCAACAACATGACTGCTGCAAAGGAGCATGGCATGGCGCAACAACATGACTGCTGTGCAGGAGCATGGCATGGTGCAACAACATGACTGCTGCAAAGTAGCATGGCGTGGTGCAACAACATAACTGCTGTGCGGGAGCATGGCGTGGCGCAACAACATGACTGCTGTGCAGGAGCATGGCATGGTGCAACAACATGACTGCTGAAAAGTAGCATGGTGTGGCGCAACAACATGACTGCTGTGCGGGAGCATGGCGTGGCGCAACAACATGATTGCTGTGCAGGAGCATGGCGTGGTGCAACAACATGACTGCTGTGCAGGAGCATGGCGTGGTGCAACAACATGACTGCTGTGCAGGAGCATGGCGTGGCGCAACAACATGACTGCTGTGCAGGAGCATGGCGTGATGCAACAACATGACTGCTGTGCAGGACCATGGCATGATGCAACAGCATGACTGCTGCAAAGGAGCATGGCATGGCGCAACAATATGACTGCTATGCAGGAGCATGGGATGGTGCAACAACATGACTGCTGTGCAGGAGCATGGCATGGCGCAACAACATGACTGCTGTGCAGGAGCATGGCATGGTGCAACAACATGACTGCTGTGCAGGAGCATGACATGCTGCAACAACTTGACTGCTGCAAAGGAGCATGGCATGGCACAACAACATGACTGCTGTGCAGGAGCATGACATGCTGCAACAACATGACTGCTGCAAAGGAGCATGGCATGGTGCAACAACATGACTGCTGTGCAGGAGCATGGCATGGTGCAACAACATGACTGCTGCAAAGGAGCATGGCATGGTGCAACAACACGACTGCTGCAAAGGAGCATGGCATGGTGCAACAACACGACTGCTGTGCAGGAGCATGGCATGGTGAAACAACATCACTGCTGCAAAGGAGCATGGGATCGTGCAACATCATGACTGCTGTGCAGGAGCATGGCATGGTGCAACAGCATGACTGCTGTGCAGGAGCATGGCGTGGTGCAACATCATGACTGCTGCAAAGGAGCATGGCATGGCGCAACAACATGACTGCTGTGCAGGAGCATGGCATGGTGCAACAACATGACTGCTGTGCAGGAGCATGGCATGGTGCAACAACATGACTTCTGCAAAGGAGCATGGCGTGGTGCAACAACATGACTGCTGCAAAGGAGCATGGCATGGCGCAACAACATGACTGCTGTGCAGGAGCATGGCATGGTGCAACAACATGACTGCTGTGCAGGAGCATGGTGTGGTGCAACAACATGTCTGATGTGCGGGAGCATGGCGTGGCGCAACAACATGACTGCTGTGCAGGAGCATGGCATGGCGCAACAGCATGACTGCTGTGCAGGAGCATGGCATGATGCAACAACATGACTGCTGTGCAGGAGCATGGCATGGTGCAACAGCATAACTGCTGTGCAGGAGCATGGCATGCTGCAACAACATGAATGCTGCAAAGGAGCATGGCATGGTGCAACAACATGACTGCTGCAAAGGAGCATGGCATGGCGCAACAACATGACTGCTGTGCAGGAGCATGGCATGGTGCAACAACATGACTGCTGCAAAGGAGCATGGCATGGCGCAACAACATGACTGCTGTGCAAGGGCATGGCATGGTGCAACAACATGACTGCTGTGCAGGAGCATGACATGCTGCATCAACATGACTGCTGCAAAGGAGCATGGCATGGCTCAACAAACATGACTGCTGTGCAGGAGCATGGCATGGTGCAACAACATGACTGCTGTGCAGGAGCATGGCATGGTGCAATAACATGACTGCTGCAAAGGAGCATGGCGTGGTGCAACAACATGACTGCTGCAAAGGAGCATGGCATGGCGCAACAACATGTCTGCTGTGCAGGAGCATGGCATGGTGCAACAAAATGACTGCTGCAAAGTAGCATGGTGAGGCGCAACAACATGACTGCTGTGCGGGAGCATGGCATGGTGCAACAACATGACTGCTGTGCCGGAGCATGGCGTGCTGCAACAGCATGACTGCTGTGCAGGAGCATGGCATGCTGCAACAGCATGACTGCTGCAAAGGAGCATGGCATGGCGAAACAACATGACTGTTGTGCAGGAGCATGGCATGGTGCCAAGGCATGACTGCTGCAAAGGAGCATGGCATGGCGCAACAACATGACTGCTGTGCAGGAGCATGGCATGGTGCAACAACATGACTGCTGTGCAGGAGCATGGCATGGCGCAACAACATGACTGCTGTGCAGGAGCATGGCATGGTGCAACAACATGACTGCTGTGCAGGAGCATGACATGCTGCAACAACATGACTGCTGCAAAGGAGCATGGCATGGCGAACCAACATGACTGCTGTGCAGGAGCATGACATGCTGCAACAACATGACTGCTGCAAAGGAGCATGGCATGGCACAACAACATGACTGCTGTGCAGGAGCATGGCATGGTGCAACAACAACATGACTGCTGTGCAGGAGCATGGCATGGTGCAACAACATGACAGCTGCAAAGGAGCATGGCATGGTGCAACAGCATGACTGCTGTGCAGGAGCATGGCATGGTGCAACAACATGACTGCTGTGCAGGACCATGGCATGCTGCAACAGCGTGACTGCTGCAAAGGAGCATGGCATGGCGCAACAGCATGACTGCTGTGCAGGAGCATGGCATGGTGCAACAACATGACTGTTGTGCAGGAGCATGGTGTGGTGCAACAACATGACTGCTGTGCGGGAGCATGGCATGGTGCAACAACATGACTGCTATGCAGGAGTATGGCATGGCGCAACAACATGACTGCTGTGCAGGAGCATGGCATGGTGAAACAACATGACTGCTGCAAAGGAGCATGGCATGGTGCAACAACATGACTGCTGTGCAGGAGCATGGCCTGGTGCAACAACATGACTGCTGTGCAGGAGCATGGCATGGTGCAACATCATGACTGCTGTGCAGGAGCATGGCGTGGCACAACAACATTTCTGCTGTGCAGGAGCATGGCGTGGCGCAACAACATGACTGCTGTGCAGGAGTATGGCATGGTGCAACAACATGACTGCTGTGCAGGAGAATGGCATGGTGCAACAACACGACAGCTGTGCAGGAGCATGACATGCTGCAACAACATGACTGCTGCAAAGGAGCATGGCATGGCGCAACAACATGACTGCTGTGCAGGAGCATGACATGCTGCAACAACGTGACTGCTGCAAAGGAGCATGGCATGGTGCAACAACACGACTGCTGTGCAGGAGCATGGCATGGTGCAACCACTTGACTGCTGTGCAGGAGCATGACATTCTGCAACAACATGACTGCTGCAAAGGAGCATGGCTTGGCACAACAACATGACTGCTGTGCAGGAGCATGGCATGGTGCAACAACATGACTTCTGCAAAGGAGCATGACGTGGTGCAACAACATGACTGATGTGCAGGAGCATGGCATGGTACAACAACATGCCTGCTGTGCAGGAGCATGACATTCTGCAACAACATGACTGCTGCAAAGGAGCATGGCATGGCACAACAACATGACTGCTGTGCAGGAGCATGGCATGGTGCAACAACATGACTTCTGCAAAGGAGCATGGCGTGGTGCAACAACATGACTGCTGCAAAGGAGCATGGCATGGCGCAACAACATGACTGCTGTGCAGGAGCATGGCATGGTACAACAACATGACTGCTGCAAAGGAGCATGGCGTGGCGCAACAACATGACTGCTGTGCAGGAGCATGGTGTGGCGCAACAACATGTCTGCTGTGCAGGAGCATGGCGTGGCGCAACAACATGACTGCTGTGCAGGAGCATGGCATGGCGCAACAGCATGACTGCTGTGCAGGAGCATGGCATGATGCAACAACATGACTGCTGTGCAGGAGCATGGCATGGCGCAACAGCATAACTGCTGTGCAGGAGCATGGCATGCTGCAATAACATGACTGCTGCAAAGGAGCATGGCATGGCGCAACAACATGACTGCTGTGCAGGAGCATGGCATGGTGCAACAACATGACTGCTGTGCAGGAGCATGGCATGGTGTAACAACATGACTGCTGTAAAGGAGCATGGCATGGCGCAACAACATGACTGCTGTGCAGGAGCATGGCATGATGCAACAACATTACTGCTGCAAAGGAGCATGGCATGGTGCAACAACATGACTGCTGTGCAAGGGCATGGCATGGTGCAACAACATGACTGCTGTGTAGGATAATGACATGCTGTATCAACATGACTGCTGCAAAGGAGCATGGCATGGTGCAACAAACATGACTGCTGTGCAGGAGCATGGCATGGTGCAAAAACATGACTTCTGTGCAGGAGCATGGCATGGTGCAAAAACATGACTGCTGCAAAGGAGCATGGCGTGGTGCAACAACATGACTGATGCAAAGGAGCATGGCATGGCGCAACAACATGACTGCTGTGCAGGAGCATGGCATGGTGCAACAACATGACTGCTGCAAAGTAGCATGGCGTGGCGCAACATCATGACTGCTGTGCGGGAGCATGGCGTGGTGCAACAACATGACTGCTGTGCCGGAGCATGGCGTGGTGCAAAAACATGACTGCTGTGCAGAAGCATGGCGTGGCGCAACAACATGACTGCTGTGCGGGAGCATGGCATGGTGCAACAACATGACTGCTGTGCCGGAGCATGGCGTGGTGCAACAACATGACTGCTGTGCAGAAGCATGGCGTGGCGCAACAACATGACTGCTGTGCAGGAGCATGGCGTGGCGCAACAACATGACTGCTGTGCAGGAGCATGGCATGCTGCAACAGCATGACTGCTGCAAAGGAGCATGGCATGGCGCAACAACATGACTGATGTGCAGGAGCATGGCATGGTGCAACAGCATGACTGCTGCAGAGGAGCATGGCATGGTGCAACAACATGACTGCTGTGCAGGAGCATGGCATGGTGCAACAACATGACTGCTGTGCAGGAGCATGGCATGGTGCAACAACATGACTTCTGCAAAGGAGCATGGCGTGGTGCAACAACATGACTGCTGCAAAGGAGCATGGCATGGCGCAACAACATGACTGCTGTGCAGGAGCATGGCATGGTGCAACAACATGACTGCTGCAAAGGAGCATGGCGTGGCGCAACAACATGTCTGCTGTGCAGGAGCATGGCGTGGCGCAACAACATGACTGCTGTGCAGGAGCATGGCATGGTGCAACAACATGACTGCTGTGCAGGAGCATGGCATGGTGCAACAACATGACTGCTGTGCAGGAGAATGGCATGGTGCAACAACACGACAGCTGTGCAGGAGCATGACATGCTGCAACAACATGACTGCTGCAAAGGAGCATGGCATGGCGCAACAACATGACTGCTGTGCAGGAGCATGACATGCTGCAACAACATGACTGCTGCAAAGGAGCATGGCATGGTGCAACAACATGACTGCTGTGCAGGAGCATGGCATGGTGCAACAACATGACTGCTGTGCAGGAGCATGACATGCTGCAACAACATGACTGCTGCAAAGGAGCATGGCATGCCACAACAACATGACTGCTGTGCAGGAGCATGGCATGGTGCAACAACATGACTGCTGCAAAGGAGCATGGCATGGCGCAACAACATGACTGCTGTGCAGGAGCATGGCATGGTACAACAACATGACTGCTGCAAAGGAGCATGGCGTGGTGCAACAACATGACTGCTGGGCAGGAGCATGGTGTGGCGCAACAACATGGCTGCTGTGCAGGAGCATGGCGTGGCGCAACAACATGACTGCTGTGCAGAAGCATGGCATGGCGCAACAGCATGACTGCTGTGCAGGAGCATGGCATGATGCAACAACATGACTGCTGTGCAGGAGCATGGCATGGCGCAACAGCATAACTGCTGTGCAGGAGCATGGCATGCTGCAATAACATGACTGCTGCAAAGGAGCATGGCATGGCGCAACAACATGACTGCTGTGCAGGAGCATGGCATGGTGCAACAACATGACTGCTGTGCAGGAGCATGGCATGGTGCAACAACATGACTGCTGCAAAGGAGCATGGCATGGCGCAACAACATGACTGCTGTGCAGGAGCATGGCATGGTGCAACAACATGACTGCTGCAGAGGGGCATGGCATGGCGCAACAACATGACTGCTGTGCAAGGGCATGACATGGTGCAACAACATGACTGCTGTGCAGGAGCATGACATGCTGCATCAACATGACTGCTGCAAAGGAGCATGGCATGGCGCAACAAACATGACTGCTGTGCAGGAGCATGGCATGGTGCAACAATATGACTGCTGTGCAGGAGCATGGCATGGTGCAATAACATGACTGCTGCAAAGGAGCATTGCGTGGTGCAACAACATGACTGCTGCAAAGGAGCATGGCATGGCGCAACAACATGACTGCTGTGCAGGAGCATGGCATGGTGCAACAACATGACTGCTGCAAAGTAGCATGGCGTGGCGCAACAACATGACTGCTGTGCGGGAGCATGGCGTGGCGCAACAACATGACTGCTGTGCAGGAGCATGGCGTGGCGCAACAACATGACTGCTGTGCAGGAGCATGGCATGCTGCAACAGCATGACTGCTGCAAAGGCATGGCATGGCGCAACAACATGACTGATGTGCAGGAGCATGGCATGGTGCAACAGCATGACTGCTGCAAAGGAGCATGGCATGGCGCAACAACATAACTGCTGTGCAGGAGCATGGCATGGTGCAACAACATGACTGCTGTGCAGGAGCATGGCATGGCGCAACAACATGACTGCTGTGCAGGAGCATGGCATGGTGCAACAACATGACTGCTGTGCAGGAGCATGACATGCTGCAACAACATGACTGCTGCAAAGGAGCATGGCATGGCGCAACAACATGACTGCTGTGCAGGAGCATGACATGCTGCAACAACATGACTGCTGCAAAGGAGCATGGCATGGCACAACAACATGACTGCTGTGCAGGAGCATGGCATGGTGCAACAACATGACTGCTGTGCAGGAGCATGGCATGGTACAACAACATAACTGCTGCAAAGGAGCATGGCATGGTGCAACAGCACGACTGCTGTGCAGGAGCATGGCATGGTGCAACAACATGACAGCTGCAAAGGAGCATGGCTAGGTGCAACAGCATGACTGCTGTGCAGGAGCATGGCATGGTGCAACAACATGACTGCTGTGCAGGAGCATGACGTGCTGCAACAACATGACTGCTGCAAAGGAGCATGGCATGGCGCAACAACATGACTGCTGTGCAGGAGCATGACATGCTGCAACAACATGACTGCTGCAAAGGAGCATGGCATGGCACAACAACATGACTGCTGCAAAGGAGCATGGCATGGCGCAACAACATGACTGCTGTGCAGGAGCATGACATGCTGCATCAACATGACTGCTGCAAAGGAGCATGGCATGGTGCAACAAACATGACTGCTGTGCAGGAACATGGCAAGGTGCAACAACATGACTGCTGTTCAGGAGCATGGCATGGTGCAACAACATGACTGCTGCAAAGGAGCATGGCGTGGTGCAACAACATGACTGCTGCAAAGGAGCATGGCATGGCGCAACAACATGACTGCTGTGCAGGAGCATGGCATGGTGCAACAACATGACTGCTGCAAAGTAGCATGGCGTGGCACAACAAAATGACTGCTGTGCAGGAGCATGGCGTGGCGCAACAACATGACTGCTGTGCAGGAGCATGGCGTGGCGCAACAACATGACTGCTGTGCAGGAGCATGGCGTGGCGCAACAACATGACTGCTGCACAGGAGCATGGCGTGGCGCAACAACATGACTGCTGTGCAGGAGCATGGCATGCTGTAACAGCATGACTGCTGCAAAGGAGCATGGCATGGTGCAACAAGATGACTGATGTGCAGGAGAATGGCATGGTGCAACAGCATGACTGCTGTAAAGGAGCATGGCATGGCGCAACAACATGACTGCTGTGCAGGAGCATGGCATGGTGCAACAACATGACTGCTGTGCAGGAGCATGGCATGGCGCAACAACATGACTGCTGTGCAGGAGCCTGGCATGGTGCAACAACATGACTGCTGTGCAGGAGCATGACATGCTGCAACAACATGACTGCTGCAAAGGAGCATGGCATGGTACAACAACATGACTGCTGTGCAGGAGCATGGCATGGTGTAACAACATGACCGCTGTGCAGGAGCATGGCATGGTACAACAACATGATAGCTGCAAAGGAGCATGGCATGGTGCAACAGCATGACTGCTGTGCAGGAGCATGGCATGCTGCAACAACATGACTGCTGTGCAGGAGCATGACATGGTGCAACAACATGACTGCTGTGCAGGAGCATGGCGTGGTGAAACAACATGACTGCTCCAAAGGAGCATGGCATGGTGCAACAACATGACTGCTGTGCAGGAGCATGGCATGGTGCAACAACATGACTGATGTGCAGGAGCATGGCGTTGTGCAACAACATGACTGCTGCAAATTAGCATGGCATGGTGCAACAACATGACTGCTGTGCAGGAGCATGGCATGGTGCAACAACATGACTGCTGTGCAGGAGCATGGCATGGTGCAACAACATGACTGCTGCAAAGGAGCATGGCGTGGCCAACAACATGACTGCTGTGCAGGAGCATGGTGTGGCGCAACAACATGACTGCTGTGCAGGAGCATGGCATGATGCAACAACATGACTGCTGTGCAGGAGCATGGCATGCTGCAACAACATGACTGCTGCAAAGGAGCATGGCGTGGTGCAACAACATGACTGCTGCAAAGGAGCATGGTGTGGTGCAACAACATGTCTGCTGTGCAGGAGCATGGCATGGCACAACAACATGACTGCTGTGCAGGAGCATGGCGTGGTGCAACAACATGTCTGCTGTGCAGGAGCATGGCGTGGCGCAACAACATGACTGCTGTGCAGGAGCATGGTGTGGCGCAACAGCATGACTGCTGTGCAGGAGAATGGCATGATGCAACAACATGACTGCTGTGCAGGAGCATGGCATGGCGCAACAGCATAACTTCTGTGCAGGAGCATGGCATGCTGAAACAACATAACTGCTGCAAAGGAGCATGGCATGGCACAACAACATGACTGCTGTGCAGGAGCATTGCATGGTGCAACAACATGACTGCTGTGCAGGAGCATGGCATGGTGCAACAACATGACTGCTGTGCAGGAGCATGGCATGGTGCAACAACATGACTGCTGTGCAGGAGCATGGCATGGTGCAACAACATGACTTCTGCAAAGGAGCATGGCGTGGTGCAACAACATGACTGCTGCAAAGGAGCATGGCATGGCGCAACAACATGACTGCTGTGCAGGAGCATGGCATGGTGCAACAACATGACTGCTGCAAAGGAGCATGGCATGGCGCAACAACATGTCTGCTGTGCAGGAGCATGGCGTGGCGCAACAACATGACTGCTGTGCAGGAGCATGGCATGGTGCAACAACATGACTGCTGTGCAGGAGCATGGCATGGTGCAACAACATGACTGCTGTGCAGGAGAATGGCATGGTGCAACAACACGACAGCTGTGCAGGAGCATGACATGCTGCAACAACATGACTGCTGCAAAGGAGCATGGCATGGCGCAACAACATGACTGCTGTGCAGGAGCATGACATGCTGCAACAACATGACTGCTGCAAAGGAGCATGGCATGGTGCAACAACACGACTGCTGTGCAGGAGCATGGCATGGTGCAACAACATGACTGCTGTGCAGGAGCATGACATGCTGCAACAACATGACTGCTGCAAAGGAGCATGGCATGGCGCAACAACATGACTGCTGTGCAGGAGCATGGCATGGTGCAACAACATGACTGCTGCAAAGGAGCATGGCGTGGCGCAACAACATGTCTGCTGTGCAGGAGCATAGCGTGGCGCAACAACATGACTGCTGTGCAGGAGCATGGCATGGTGCAACAACATGACTGCTGTGCAGGAGCATGGCATGGTGCAACAACATGACTGCTGTGCAGGAGAATGGCATGGTGCAACAACACGACAGCTGTGCAGGAGCATGACATGCTGCAACAACATGACTGCTGCAAAGGAGCATGGCATGGCGCAACAACATGACTGCTGTGCAGGAGGATGACATGCTGCAACAACATGACTGCTGCAAAGGAGCATGGCATGGTGCAACAACATGACTGCTGTGCAGGAGCATGGCATGGTGCAACAACATGACTGCTGTGCAGGAGCATGACATGCTGCAACAACATGACTGCTGCAAAGGAGCATGGCATGGCACAACAACATGACTGCTGTGCAGGAGCATGGCATGGTGCAACAACATGACTGCTGCGAAGGAGCATGGCATTGCGCAACAACATGACTGCTGTGCAGGAGCATGGCATGGTACAACAACATGACTGCTGGGCAGGAGCATGACATGCTGCAACAACATGACTGCTGCAAAGGAGCATGGCATGGCACAACAACATGACTGCTGTGCAGGAGCATGGCATGGTGCAACAACATGACTGCTGCAAAGGAGCATGGCGTGGTGCAACAACATGACTGCTGGGCAGGAGCATGGTGTGGCGCAACAACATGTCTGCTGTGCAGGAGCATGGCGTGGCGCAACAACATGACTGCTGTGCAGAAGCATGGCATGACGCAACAGCATGACTGCTGTGCAGGAGCATGGCATGATGCAACAACATGACTGCTGTGCAGGAGCATGGCATGGAGCAACAGCATAACTGCTGTGCAGGAGCATGGCATGCTGCAATAACATGACTGCTGCAAAGGAGCATGGCATGGCGCAACAACATGACTGCTGTGCAGGAGCATGGCATGGTGCAACAACATGACTGCTGTGCAGGAGCATGGCATGGTGCAACAACATGACTGCTGCAAAGGAGCATGGCATGGCGCAACAACATGACTGCTGTGCAGGAGCATGGCATGGTGCAACAACATGACTGCTGCAGAGGGGCATGGCATGGCGCAACAACATGACTGCTGTGCAAGGGCATGGCATGGTGCAACAACATGACTGCTGTGCAGGAGCATGACATGCTGCATCAACATGACTGCTGCAAAGGAGCATGGCATGGCGCAACAAACATGACTGCTGTGCAGGAGCATGGCATGGTGCAACAATATGACTGCTGTGCAGGAGCATGGCATGGTGCAATAACATGACTGCTGCAAAGGAGCATGGCGTGGTGCAACAACATGACTGCTGCAAAGGAGCATGGCATGGCGCAACAACATGACTGCTGTGCAGGAGCATGGCATGGTGCAACAACATGACTGCTGCAAAGTAGCATGGCGTGGCACAACAACATGACTGCTGTGCGGGAGCATGGCGTGGCACAACAACATGACTGCTGTGCAGGAGCATGGCGTGGCGCAACAACATGACTGCTGTGCAGGAGCATGGCATGCTGCAACAGCATGACTGCTGCAAAGGAGCATGGCATGGCGCAACAACATGACTGATGTGCAGGAGCATGGCATGGTGCAACAGCATGACTGCTGCAAAGGAGCATGGCATGGCGCAACAACATAACTGCTGTGCAGGAGCATGGCATGGTGCAACAACATGACTGCTGTGCAGGAGCATGGCATGGCGCAACAACATGACTGCTGTGCAGGAGCATGGCATGGTGCAACAACATGACTGCTGTGCAGGAGCATGACATGCTGCAACAACATGACTGCTGCAAAGGAGCATGGCATGGCGCAACAACATGACTGCTGTGCAGGAGCATGACATGCTGCAACAACATGACTGCTGCAAAGGAGCATGGCATGGCACAACAACATGACTGCTGTGCAGGAGCATGGCATGGTGCAACAACATGACTGCTGTGCAGGAGCATGGCATGGTACAACAACATAACTGCTGCAAAGGAGCATGGCATGGTGCAACAGCACGACTGCTGTGCAGGAGCATGGCATGGTGCAACAACATGACAGCTGCAAAGGAGCATGGCTAGGTGCAACAGCATGACTGCTGTGCAGGAGCATGGCATGGTGCAACAACATGACTGCTGTGCAGGAGCATGACGTGCTGCAACAACATGACTGCTGCAAAGGAGCATGGCATGGCGCAACAACATGACTGCTGTGCAGGAGCATGACATGCTGCAACAACATGACTGCTGCAAAGGAGCATGGCATGGCACAACAACATGACTGCTGCAAAGGAGCATTGCATGTCGCAACAACATGACTGCTGTGCAGGAGCATGACATGCTGCATCAACATGACTGCTGCAAAGGAGCATGGCATGGTGCAACAAACATGACTGCTGTGCAGGAACATGGCATGGTGCAACAACATGACTGCTGTTCAGGAGCATGGCATGGTGCAACAACATGACTGCTGCAAAGGAGCATGGCGTGGTGCAACAACATGACTGCTGCAAAGGAGCATGGCATGGCACAACAACATGACTGCTGTGCAGGAGCATGGCATGGTGCAGCAACTTGACTGCTGCAAAGTAGCATGGCGTGGCACAACAAAATGACTGCTGTGCGGGAGCATGGCGTGGCGCAACAACATGACTGCTGTGCAGGAGCATGGCGTGGCGCAACAACATGACTGCTGTGCAGGAGCATGGCGTGGCGCAACAACATGACTGCTGCACAGGAGCATGGCGTGGCGCAACAACATGACTGCTGTGCAGGAGCATGGCATGCTGTAACAGCATGACTGCTGCAAAGGAGCATGGCATGGTGCAACAAGATGACTGATGTGCAGGAGAATGGCATGGTGCAACAGCATGACTGCTGTAAAGGAGCATGGCATGGCGCAACAACATGACTGCTGTGCAGGAGCATGGCATGGTGCAACAACATGACTGCTGTGCAGGAGCATGGCATGGCGCAACAACATGACTGCTGTGCAGGAGCCTGGCATGGTGCAACAACATGACTGCTGTGCAGGAGCATGGCATGCTGCAACAACATGACTGCTGTGCAGGAGCATGACATGGTGCAACAACATGACTGCTGTGCAGGAGCATGGCGTGGTGAAACAACATGACTGCTCCAAAGGAGCATGGCATGGTGCAACAACATGACTGCTGTGCAGGAGCATGGCATGGTGCAACAACATGACTGCTGTGCAGGAGCATGGCATGGTGCAACAACATGACTGATGTGCAGGAGCATGGCGTGGTGCAACAACATGACTGCTGCAAATTAGCATGGCATGGTGCAACAACATGACTGCTGTGCAGGAGCATGGCATGGTGCAACAACATGACTGCTGTGCAGGAGCATGACATGCTGCAACAACATGACTGCTGCAAAGGAGCATGGCATGGCACAACAACATGACTGCTGTGCAGGAGCATTGCATGGTGCAACAACATGACCGCTGTGCAGGAGCATGGCATGGTCCAACAACATGACAGCTGCAAAGGAGCATGGCATGGCGCAACAACATGACTGCTGTGCAGGAGCATGGCATGATGCAACAACATGACTGCTGTGCAGGAGCATGGCATGCTGCAACAACATGACTGCTGCAAAGGAGCATGGCGTGGTGCAACAACATGACTGCTGCAAAGGAGCATGGCGTGGTGCAACAACATGTCTGCTGTGCAGGAGCATGGCATGGCACAACAACATGACTGCTGTGCAGGAGCATGGCGTGGTGCAACAACATGTCTGCTGTGCAGGAGCATGGCGTGGCGCAACAACATGACTGCTGTGCAGGAGCATGGTGTGGCGCAACAGCATGACTGCTGTGCAGTAGCATGGCATGATGCAACAACATGACTGCTGTGCAGGAGCATGGCATGGCGCAACAGCATAACTGCTGTGCAGGAGCATGGCATGCTGAAACAACATGACTGCTGCAAAGGAGCATGGCATGGCGCAACAACATGACTTCTGTGCAGGAGCATTGCATGGTGCAACAACATGACTGCTGTGCAGGAGCATGGCATGGTGCAACAACATGACTGCTGCAAAGGAGCATGGCATGGTTCAACAACATGACTGCTGCAAAGGAGCATGGCGTAGTGCAACAACATGACTGCTGCAAAGGAGCATGGCATGGCGCAACAACATGACTGCTGTGCAGGAGCATGGCATGGTGCAACAACATGACTGCTGTGCAGGAGCATGACATGCTGCATCAACATGACTGCTGCAAAGGAGCATGGCATGGCGCAACAAACATGACTGCTGTGCAGGAGCATGGCATGGTGCAACAACATGACTGCTGTGCAGGAGCATGGCATGGTTCAACAACATGACTGCTGCAAAGGAGCATGGCGTGGTGCAACAACATGACTGCTGCAAAGGAGCATGGCATGGCGCAACAACATGACTGCTGTGCAGGAGCATGGCATGGTGCAACAACATGACTTCTGCAAAGGAGCATGGCGTTGTGCAACAACATGACTGCTGTGCAGGAGCATGGCATGGTGCAACAACATGACTGCTGCAAAGGAGCATGGCATGGCGCAACAACATGACTGCTGTGCAGGAGCATGGCATGGTGCAACAACATGACTGCTGCAAAGGAGCATGGCATGGCGCAACAACATGACTGCTGTGCAAGGGCATGGCATGGTGCAACAACATGACTGCTGTGCAGGAGCATGACATGCTGCATCAACATGACTGCTGCAAAGGTGCATGGCATGGCGCAACAAACATGACTGCTGTGCAGGAGCATGGCATGATGCAACAACATGACTGCTGTGCAGGAGCATGGCATGGTTCAACAACATGACTGCTGCAAAGGAGCATGGCGTGGTGCAACTACATGACTGCTGCAAAGGAGCATGGCATGTCGCAACAACATGACTGCTGTGCAGGAGCATGGCATGGTGCAACAACATGACTGCTGCAAAGTAGCATGGCGTGGCGCAACAACATGACTGCTGTGCAGGAGCATGGCATGGTGCAACAACATGACTGCTGCGAAGGAGCATGGCATTGCGCAACAACATGACTGCTGTGCAGGAGCATGGCATGGTACAACAACATGACTGCTGGGCAGGAGCATGACATGCTGTAACAGCATGACTGCTGCAAAGGAGCATGGCATGGTGCAACAAGATGACTGCTGCAAAGGAGCATGGCATGGCGCAACAACATGACTGCTGTGCAGGAGCATGGCATGGTGCAACAACATGACTGCTGCAAAGTAGCATGGCGTGGCACAACAAAATGACTGCTGTGCAGGAGCATGGCGTGGCGCAACAACATGACTGCTGTGCAGGAGCATGGCGTGGCGCAACAACATGACTGCTGTGCAGGAGCATGGCGTGGCGCAACAACATGACTGCTGCACAGGAGCATGGCGTGGCGCAACAACATGACTGCTGTGCAGGAGCATGGCATGCTGTAACAGCATGACTGCTGCAAAGGAGCATGGCATGGTGCAACAAGATGACTGATGTGCAGGAGAATGGCATGGTGCAACAGCATGACTGCTGTAAAGGAGCATGGCATGGCGCAACAACATGACTGCTGTGCAGGAGCATGGCATGGTGCAACAACATGACTGCTGTGCAGGAGCATGGCATGGCGCAACAACATGACTGCTGTGCAGGAGCCTGGCATGGTGCAACAACATGACTGCTGTGCAGGAGCATGACATGCTGCAACAACATGACTGCTGCAAAGGAGCATGGCATGGTACAACAACATGACTGCTGTGCAGGAGCATGGCATGGTGTAACAACATGACCGCTGTGCAGGAGCATGGCATGGTACAACAACATGATAGCTGCAAAGGAGCATGGCATGGTGCAACAGCATGACTGCTGTGCAGGAGCATGGCATGCTGCAACAACATGACTGCTGTGCAGGAGCATGACATGGTGCAACAACATGACTGCTGTGCAGGAGCATGGCGTGGTGAAACAACATGACTGCTCCAAAGGAGCATGGCATGGTGCAACAACATGACTGCTGTGCAGGAGCATGGCATGGTGCAACAACATGACTGATGTGCAGGAGCATGGCGTGGTGCAACAACATGACTGCTGCAAATTAGCATGGCATGGTGCAACAACATGACTGCTGTGCAGGAGCATGGCATGGTTCAACAACATGACTGCTGCAAAGGAGCATGGCATGGTGCAACAACATGACTGCTGTGCAGGAGCATGGCATGGTGCAACAACATGACTGCTGCAAAGGAGCATGGCGTGGCCAACAACATGACTGCTGTGCAGGAGCATGGTGTGGCGCAACAACATGACTGCTGTGCAGGAGCATGGCATGATGCAACAACATGACTGCTGTGCAGGAGCATGGCATGCTGCAACAACATGACTGCTGCAAAGGAGCATGGCGTGGTGCAACAACATGACTGCTGCAAAGGAGCATGGTGTGGTGCAACAACATGTCTGCTGTGCAGGAGCATGGCATGGCACAACAACATGACTGCTGTGCAGGAGCATGGCGTGGTGCAACAACATGTCTGCTGTGCAGGAGCATGGCGTGGCGCAACAACATGACTGCTGTGCAGGAGCATGGTGTGGCGCAACAGCATGACTGCTGTGCAGGAGAATGGCATGATGCAACAACACGACTGCTGTGCAGGAGCATGGCATGGCGCAACAGCATAACTTCTGTGCAGGAGCATGGCATGCTGAAACAACATAACTGCTGCAAAGGAGCATGGCATGGCACAACAACATGACTGCTGTGCAGGAGCATTGCATGGTGCAACAACATGACTGCTGTGCAGGAGCATGGCATGGTGCAACAACATGACTGCTGTGCAGGAGCATGGCATGGTGCAACAACATGACTGCTGTGCAGGAGCATGGCATGGTGCAACAACATGACTTCTGCAAAGGAGCATGGCGTGGTGCAACAACATGACTGCTGCAAAGGAGCATGGCATGGCGCAACAACATGACTGCTGTGCAGGAGCATGGCATGGTGCAACAACATGACTGCTGCAAAGGAGCATGGCATGGCGCAACAACATGTCTGCTGTGCAGGAGCATGGCGTGGCGCAACAACATGACTGCTGTGCAGGAGCATGGCATGGTGCAACAACATGACTGCTGTGCAGGAGCATGGCATGGTGCAACAACATGACTGCTGTGCAGGAGAATGGCATGGTGCAACAACACGACAGCTGTGCAGGAGCATGACATGCTGCAACAACATGACTGCTGCAAAGGAGCATGGCATGGCGCAACAACATGACTGCTGTGCAGGAGCATGACATGCTGCAACAACATGACTGCTGCAAAGGAGCATGGCATGGTGCAACAACACGACTGCTGTGCAGGAGCATGGCATGGTGCAACAACATGACTGCTGTGCAGGAGCATGACATGCTGCAACAACATGACTGCTGCAAAGGAGCATGGCATGGCGCAACAACATGACTGCTGTGCAGGAGCATGGCATGGTGCAACAACATGACTGCTGCAAAGGAGCATGGCGTGGCGCAACAACATGTCTGCTGTGCAGGAGCATAGCGTGGCGCAACAACATGACTGCTGTGCAGGAGCATGGCATGGTGCAACAACATGACTGCTGTGCAGGAGCATGGCATGGTGCAACAACATGACTGCTGTGCAGGAGAATGGCATGGTGCAACAACACGACAGCTGTGCAGGAGCATGACATGCTGCAACAACATGACTGCTGCAAAGGAGCATGGCATGGCGCAACAACATGACTGCTGTGCAGGAGGATGACATGCTGCAACAACATGACTGCTGCAAAGGAGCATGGCATGGTGCAACAACATGACTGCTGTGCAGGAGCATGGCATGGTGCAACAACATGACTGCTGTGCAGGAGCATGACATGCTGCAACAACATGACTGCTGCAAAGGAGCATGGCATGGCACAACAACATGACTGCTGTGCAGGAGCATGGCATGGTGCAACAACATGACTGCTGCGAAGGAGCATGGCATTGCGCAACAACATGACTGCTGTGCAGGAGCATGGCATGGTACAACAACATGACTGCTGGGCAGGAGCATGACATGCTGCAACAACATGACTGCTGCAAAGGAGCATGGCATGGCACAACAACATGACTGCTGTGCAGGAGCATGGCATGGTGCAACAACATGACTGCTGCAAAGGAGCATGGCGTGGTGCAACAACATGACTGCTGGGCAGGAGCATGGTGTGGCGCAACAACATGTCTGCTGTGCAGGAGCATGGCGTGGCGCAACAACATGACTGCTGTGCAGAAGCATGGCATGACGCAACAGCATGACTGCTGTGCAGGAGCATGGCATGATGCAACAACATGACTGCTGTGCAGGAGCATGGCATGGAGCAACAGCATAACTGCTGTGCAGGAGCATGGCATGCTGCAATAACATGACTGCTGCAAAGGAGCATGGCATGGCGCAACAACATGACTGCTGTGCAGGAGCATGGCATGGTGCAACAACATGACTGCTGTGCAGGAGCATGGCATGGTGCAACAACATGACTGCTGCAAAGGAGCATGGCATGGCGCAACAACATGACTGCTGTGCAGGAGCATGGCATGGTGCAACAACATGACTGCTGCAGAGGGGCATGGCATGGCGCAACAACATGACTGCTGTGCAAGGGCATGGCATGGTGCAACAACATGACTGCTGTGCAGGAGCATGACATGCTGCATCAACATGACTGCTGCAAAGGAGCATGGCATGGCGCAACAAACATGACTGCTGTGCAGGAGCATGGCATGGTGCAACAATATGACTGCTGTGCAGGAGCATGGCATGGTGTAATAACATGACTGCTGCAAAGGAGCATGGCGTGGTGCAACAACATGACTGCTGCAAAGGAGCATGGCATGGCGCAACAACATGACTGCTGTGCAGGAGCATGGCATGGTGCAACAACATGACTGCTGCAAAGTAGCATGGCGTGGCACAACAACATGACTGCTGTGCGGGAGCATGGCGTGGCACAACAACATGACTGCTGTGCAGGAGCATGGCGTGGCGCAACAACATGACTGCTGTGCAGGAGCATGGCATGCTGCAACAGCATGACTGCTGCAAAGGAGCATGGCATGGCGCAACAACATGACTGATGTGCAGGAGCATGGCATGGTGCAACAGCATGACTGCTGCAAAGGAGCATGGCATGGCGCAACAACATAACTGCTGTGCAGGAGCATGGCATGGTGCAACAACATGACTGCTGTGCAGGAGCATGGCATGGCGCAACAACATGACTGCTGTGCAGGAGCATGGCATGGTGCAACAACATGACTGCTGTGCAGGAGCATGACATGCTGCAACAACATGACTGCTGCAAAGGAGCATGGCATGGCACAACAACATGACTGCTGTGCAGGAGCATGACATGCTGCAACAACATGACTGCTGCAAAGGAGCATGGCATGGCACAACAACATGACTGCTGTGCAGGAGCATGGCATGGTGCAACAACATGACTGCTGTGCAGGAGCATGGCATGGTACAACAACATAACTGCTGCAAAGGAGCATGGCATGGTGCAACAGCACGACTGCTGTGCAGGAGCATGGCATGGTGCAACAACATGACAGCTGCAAAGGAGCATGGCTAGGTGCAACAGCATGACTGCTGTGCAGGAGCATGGCATGGTGCAACAACATGACTGCTGTGCAGGAGCATGACGTGCTGCAACAACATGACTGCTGCAAAGGAGCATGGCATGGCGCAACAACATGACTGCTGTGCAGGAGCATGACATGCTGCAACAACATGACTGCTGCAAAGGAGCATGGCATGGCACAACAACATGACTGCTGCAAAGGAGCATTGCATGTCGCAACAACATGACTGCTGTGCAGGAGCATGACATGCTGCATCAACATGACTGCTGCAAAGGAGCATGGCATGGTGCAACAAACATGACTGCTGTGCAGGAACATGGCATGGTGCAACAACATGACTGCTGTTCAGGAGCATGGCATGGTGCAACAACATGACTGCTGCAAAGGAGCATGGCGTGGTGCAACAACATGACTGCTGCAAAGGAGCATGGCATGGCACAACAACATGACTGCTGTGCAGGAGCATGGCATGGTGCAGCAACATGACTGCTGCAAAGTAGCATGGCGTGGCACAACAAAATGACTGCTGTGCGGGAGCATGGCGTGGCGCAACAACATGACTGCTGTGCAGGAGCATGGCGTGGCGCAACAACATGACTGCTGTGCAGGAGCATGGCGTGGCGCAACAACATGACTGCTGCACAGGAGCATGGCGTGGCGCAACAACGTGACTGCTGTGCAGGAGCATGGCATGCTGTAACAGCATGACTGCTGCAAAGGAGCATGGCATGGTGCAACAAGATGACTGATGTGCAGGAGAATGGCATGGTGCAACAGCATGACTGCTGTAAAGGAGCATGGCATGGCGCAACAACATGACTGCTGTGCAGGAGCATGGCATGGTGCAACAACATGACTGCTGTGCAGGAGCATGGCATGGCGCAACAACATGACTGCTGTGCAGGAGCCTGGCATGGTGCAACAACATGACTGCTGTGCAGGAGCATGGCATGCTGCAACAACATGACTGCTGTGCAGGAGCATGACATGGTGCAACAACATGACTGCTGTGCAGGAGCATGGCGTGGTGAAACAACATGACTGCTCCAAAGGAGCATGGCATGGTGCAACAACATGACTGCTGTTCAGGAGCATGGCATGGTGCAACAACATGACTGCTGTGCAGGAGCATGGCATGGTGCAACAACATGACTGATGTGCAGGAGCATGGCGTGGTGCAACAACATGACTGCTGCAAATTAGCATGGCATGGTGCAACAACATGACTGCTGTGCAGGAGCATGGCATGGTGCAACAACATGACTGCTGTGCAGGAGCATGACATGCTGCAACAACATGACTGCTGCAAAGGAGCATGGCATGGCACAACAACATGACTGCTGTGCAGGAGCATTGCATGGTGCAACAACATGACCGCTGTGCAGGAGCATGGCATGGTCCAACAACATGACAGCTGCAAAGGAGCATGGCATGGCGCAACAACATGACTGCTGTGCAGGAGCATGGCATGATGCAACAACATGACTGCTGTGCAGGAGCATGGCATGCTGCAACAACATGACTGCTGCAAAGGAGCATGGCGTGGTGCAACAACATGACTGCTGCAAAGGAGCATGGCGTGGTGCAACAACATGTCTGCTGTGCAGGAGCATGGCATGGCACAACAACATGACTGCTGTGCAGGAGCATGGCGTGGTGCAACAACATGTCTGCTGTGCAGGAGCATGGCGTGGCGCAACAACATGACTGCTGTGCAGGAGCATGGTGTGGCGCAACAGCATGACTGCTGTGCAGTAGCATGGCATGATGCAACAACATGACTGCTGTGCAGGAGCATGGCATGGCGCAACAGCATAACTGCTGTGCAGGAGCATGGCATGCTGAAACAACATGACTGCTGCAAAGGAGCATGGCATGGCGCAACAACATGACTTCTGTGCAGGAGCATTGCATGGTGCAACAACATGACTGCTGTGCAGGAGCATGGCATGGTGCAACAACATGACTGCTGCAAAGGAGCATGGCATGGTTCAACAACATGACTGCTGCAAAGGAGCATGGCGTAGTGCAACAACATGACTGCTGCAAAGGAGCATGGCATGGCGCAACAACATGACTGCTGTGCAGGAGCATGGCATGGTGCAACAACATGACTGCTGTGCAGGAGCATGACATGCTGCATCAACATGACTGCTGCAAAGGAGCATGGCATGGCGCAACAAACATGACTGCTGTGCAGGAGCATGGCATGGTGCAACAACATGACTGCTGTGCAGGAGCATGGCATGGTTCAACAACATGACTGCTGCAAAGGAGCATGGCGTGGTGCAACAACATGACTGCTGCAAAGGAGCATGGCATGGCGCAACAACATGACTGCTGTGCAGGAGCATGGCATGGTGCAACAACATGACTTCTGCAAAGGAGCATGGCGTTGTGCAACAACATGACTGCTGTGCAGGAGCATGGCATGGTGCAACAACATGACTGCTGCAAAGGAGCATGGCATGGCGCAACAACATGACTGCTGTGCAGGAGCATGGCATGGTGCAACAACATGACTGCTGCAAAGGAGCATGGCATGGCGCAACAACATGACTGCTGTGCAAGGGCATGGCATGGTGCAACAACATGACTGCTGTGCAGGAGCATGACATGCTGCATCAACATGACTGCTGCAAAGGTGCATGGCATGGCGCAACAAACATGACTGCTGTGCAGGAGCATGGCATGATGCAACAACATGACTGCTGTGCAGGAGCATGGCATGGTTCAACAACATGACTGCTGCAAAGGAGCATGGCGTGGTGCAACTACATGACTGCTGCAAAGGAGCATGGCATGTCGCAACAACATGACTGCTGTGCAGGAGCATGGCATGGTGCAACAACATGACTGCTGCAAAGTAGCATGGCGTGGCGCAACAACATGACTGCTGTGCAGGAGCATGGCGTGGCGCAACAACATGACTGCTGTGCAGGAGCATGGCGTGGCGGAACAACATGACTGCTGTGCAGGAGCATGACATGCTGCATCAACATGACTGCTGCAAAGGAGCATGGCGTGGCGCAACAACATGACTTCTGTGCAGGAGCATGGCATGCTGCAACAGCATGACTGCTGCAAAGGAGCATGGCATGGTGCAACAACATGACTGATGTGCAGGAGCATGGCATGGTGCAACAGCATGACTGCTGCAAAGGAGCATGGCATGGTGCAACAACATGACTGCTGTGCAGGAGCATGGCATGGCGTAACAACATGACTGCTGTGCAGCAGCATGGCATGGTGCAACAACATGACTGCTGTGCAGGAGCATGACATGCTGCAACAACATGACTGCTGCAAAGGAGCATGGCATGGCGCAACAACATGACTGCTGTGCAGGAGCATGACATGCTGCAACAACATGACTGCTGCAAAGGAGCATGGCATGGCACAACAACATGACTGCTGCAAAGGAGCATGGCATGGTGCAACAGCTCGACTGCTGTGCAGGAGCATGGCATGGTGCAACAACATGACAGCTGCAAAGGAGCATGGCATGGTGCAACAGCATGACTGCTGTGCAGGAGTATGGCATGGTGCAACAACATGACTGCTGTGCAGGAGCATGATATGGTGCAACAACATGACTGCTGTGCAGGAGCATGGCATGGTGAAACAACATGACTGCTGCAAAGGAGCATGGCATGGTGCAACAACATGACTGCTGTGCAGGAGCATGGCATGGTACAACAACATGACTGCTGTGCAGGAGCATGGCATGGTGCAACAACATGACTGCTGTGCAGAGCATGGCATGGTGCAACAACATGACTGATGTGCAGGAGCATGGCGTGGTGCAACAACATGACTGCTGCAAATTAGCATGGCATGGTGCAACAACATGACTGCTGTGCAGGAGCATGGCATGGTGCAACAACATGACTGCTGTGCAGGAGCATGGCATGGTGCAACAACATGACTGCTGCAAAGGAGCATGGCGTGGCGCAACAACATGACTGCTGTGCAGGAGCATGGCGTGGCGCAACAACATGACTGCTGTGCAGGAGCATGGCATGATGCAACAACATGACTGCTGTGCAGGAGCATGGCATGCTGCAACAACATGACTGGTGCAAAGGAGCATGGCATGGCGCAACCACATGACTGCTGTGCAGGAGCATTGCATGGTGCAACAACATGACTGCTGTGCAGGAGCATGGCATGGCGCAACAACATGACTGCTGCAAAGGAGCATGGCATGGTGCAACAACATGACTGCTGTGCAGGAGCATGACATGCTGCAACAACATGACTGCTGCAAAGGAGCATGGCATGGCGCAACAACATGACTGCTGTGCAGGAGCATGACATGGTTCAACAACATGACTGCTGCAAAGGAGCATGACATGGCGCAACAACATGACTGCTGTGCAGGAGCATGGCATGGTGCAACAACATGACTGCAGCTGGCAACAACATGACTGCTGCAAAGGAGCATGGCATGGTGCAACAACATGACTGCTGTGCAGGAGCATGGCATGGTGCAACAATATGACTGCTGTGCAGGAGCATGACATGGTGCAACAACATGACTGCTGTGCAGGAGCATGGCGTGGTGAAACAACATGACTGCTGCAAAGGAGCATGGCATGGTGCAACAACATGACTGCTGTGCAGGAGCATGGCATGGTGCAACAACATGACTGCTGTGCAGGAGCAGGGGATGGTGCAACAACATGACTGCTGTGCAGGACCATGGCATGGTGCAACAACATGACTGCTGCAAAGGAGCATGGCGTGGTGCAACAACATAACTGCTGTGCAGGAGCAAGACATGGCGCAACAGCATGACTGCTGTGCATTGGCATGGCATGGTGCAACAACATGACTGCTGTGCAGGAGCATGGCGTGGTGAAACAACATGACTATTGTGCAGGAGCATGGCGTGGTGCAACAACATAACTGCTGTGTAGGAGCATGGCATGGCGCAACAACATGACTGCTGTGCAGGAGCATGGCGTGGTGCAACAACATAACTGCTGTGTAGGAGCATGGCATGGCGCAACAACATGACTGCTGTGCAGGAGCATGGCATGGTGCAACAACATGACTGCTGTGCAGGAGCATGGCATGGCACAACAACATGACTGCTGTGCAGGAGCATGGCATGGTGAAACAACATGACTGCTGTGCAGGAGCATGGCGTGGTGCAACAACATGACTGCTGTGCAGGAGCATGACATGGTGCAACAACATGACTGCTGTGCAGGAGCATGGCTTGGTGCAACAACATGGCTGCTGTGCAGGAGCATGACATGGTGCAACAACATGACTGCTGTTCAGGAGCATGACATGGTGCAACAACATCACTGTTGTGCAGGAGCATGGCGTGGTGAAACAACATGACTGCTGCAAAGGAGCATGGCATGGTGCAACAACATGACTGCTGTGCATGAGCATGTCATGGTGCAACTTCATCGCTGCTGTGCAGGAGCTTGACATGGTGCAGCAACATGACTGCTGCGCAGGAGGATGGCATGGTGCAACAACATTACTGCTGTGCAGGAGCATGGCGTGGTGCAACAACATGACTGCTGTGCAGGAGCATGGCATGGTGCAACAACATGACTGCTGTGCAGGAGCATGGCGTGGTGCAACAACATGACTGCTGTGCAGGAGCATGGCGTAGTGCAACAACACTGCTGTGCAGGAGCATGGCGTGGTGCAACAACATGACTGCTGTGCAGGAGCATGGCATGGTGCAACAACATGACTGCTGTGCAGGAGCATGGCATAGTGCAACAACATGACTTCTGTGCAGGAGCATAGCGTGGCGCAACAACATGACTGCTGTGCAGGAGCATGGCTTGGCGCTGCAACATGACTTCTGTGCAGGAGCATGGCATGGTGCAACAACATGACTGCTGTGCAGTAGCATGGCGTGGCGCAACAACATGACTTCAGTGCAGGAGCATGGCGTGGCGCAACAACATGACTGCTGTGCAGGAGCATGGCGTGGCGCAACAACATGGCTTCTGTGCAGGAGCATGGTGTGGTGCAACAACATGACTGCTGTGCAGGAGCATGGCGTGGCGCAGCAACATGACTTCTGTGCAGGAGCATGGCGTGGCGCAACAACATGACTGCTGTGCAGGAGCATGGCGTGGCGCAACAACATGACTGCTGTGCAGGAGCATGGCGTGGCGCAACAACATGACTGCTGTGCAGGAGCATGGCGTGGCGCAACAACATGACTGCTGTGCAGGAGCATGGCGTGGCGCAATTACATGACTGCTGTGCAGGAGCATGCCATGGCGCAACAACATGACTGCTGTGCAGGAGCATGACATGGCGCAACAACATGACTGCTGTGCAGGAGCATGGCATGGTGCAACAACATGACTGCTGTGCAGGAGCATGACATGGCGCAACAACATGACTGCTGTGCAGTGTAGGAGAGTAGGATCTGCTTCACATGGGTACCCCCACTTTTTGCTG